>VZTB01003382.1:98424-233494 GCA_013397245.1 Thryothorus ludovicianus
CTCACACGGGGATACTCTCACACACACGGGGATACTCTCACACGGGGATACCCGCACACACACGGGGATACCCGCACACACACGGGGATACCCGCAGGCGGTGTGAACGTCCCCGCCCCGGTGAGGAACTTTGGAGGAGCCGCTGCGCTCCCACGGCGGCCGGGAGCAGGTGCCCGCCGGAGAAGGAGAGGAAGGAGATGCTGCAGGCAGCAGCCAGGCAGTGATGCCTGCTCCCACTAGGTGGTGTGGGAAAACCAGACTATGCGAGGAATGCCTCCGACACCGCCACTCGCCTCCCGCAGCAAGCCCGGACACTGCCGTGCCCAAGCGGCGGCCGAGTGGCCGCAGTGGCCACGGCACCCCAGGGACCCCTTGACCAGGCAGGCAGGGACACTCGGGCACAGGGACCCCTGTGTTCAAAGGAGCTGGGGAGCCCTATCGACCCAGCCGTGTCAGTGAAATCCCTCCTGCCTAAGCCAGCCCTGGTTCATGCGTTTGAAACACAAACCCGTGCCTGTGCCGGTCCCTGTGCCTGTGCCAAGGGCTCGGCCTCTGCGGGAGCCCCCCATGTGTGCGGGGGGCTCTCATCACCTGCTGACCCCTCCTGAGCCCACGGACATTCCAGAGTGAGCCCACAGCAGGAAACTGGAGGGGCTCAATGCGGGTCAGGTTAAGAAGAAACCACCACCAGCAAAGAGATCTGGCCTGAGACCACAGGGAAACAGATGACAGCTCTCGAGGACCAGCAGAGACCCAGCTAAGGAACAGCACTGGCTCCTGGAGGGAGCAGCTGCTCCATCACTCATCACTCACACTCTGTGGGACTCCCAAACTAATTTGGGGATGAGGGGGAGCCGAACCACCTCACTAAGCCTCCCTCAAGAAGCAAGAGCATTCTTTCTGGGAGTTCAGTAAAATCTATCTTGCCTGAAACTGCTGCCTTGGGCCCTTCTGGCAATTATTTTCTGCAGTTGGAGGCAGCAAAGCTAGCTCCTGCCTCGGTAGGACACAGGGGACTGCTGCTGATGGAAATGTGAAGCTTTGTTGCTAGGGCAGAGGTGGCTGCAGCTCAGCCAGCAGTAAGCACCAGGAATGGTTTCTACATCAGTGTTGGGCCTGAGCACAAAAGCCTCACTTTGCAGCCCCCCACCCACACAGCAGCCACAGGCAGTGCTCCTTCAGGGACCAGCAGGGAAGAGGGTCCTCCTCACCTGGAGGATGCCCAGCTCACCCCTTGCAGTAGAAGTGCTGAAGATTTATAGAAAAATGCAGAAGCCTGGGTTTTAATCAGCAAATGTATGGTGAGAAGGTGTCAAGAGGGCATCTGTGATTGGATGGGTGATTTGCATCACTGTAAAACCCTCACTGCTGAGAGCAATGGTCTCCTCTCCCCCAGCACTGCCAGAGCAGGCAGAAAGCAGCAGGCACCTCCCCGCAGAGCTTGCCATCTAAACAATGTGGATTACATGAGAGAGAGAAAAACTGCATGATTTTCTCTGATTTTTCTCTCCACCATGTCAATCCAGCAACACAAGGCATCCATTAAGAGCCAAGAGCCGCAGCCCAATCTTGTCTCTAATGCCTTGCCCAGGTGAATATGATGTGAGTATGATGGACACTCAAAGCCCTCCCTGCAGTGCAGAGTCTCTGGTACTTTGTGCTTTTATTGTGAAGTCTCAAAAACCAGCACTCAGGAGGCAGCCCCCTGCTTAAATCCTCCCAGACTATGGGACCCACCTTTTGGTGAGGTTCATTCTGCACAGCTTGGAAAGCACACGGAGCCTGACTGCAGCACAATGCCTCGTTCTGTATTCACCCTGGATTCACACTGAATTAATCACCCGAACTTGTCATTCCAGGGGCCGGCAGCACCTCTGCCACCAGCCGGGAGCTGTCTGGCTGTGCTCTGCCACCATTCGCTGTCCCCCTGTGCAAATCCCACACTGCAGAGGGAGGGAAAAGCCTCTCCCGTTTCTGCTGATGGAGAATGCCTCTGACTAGGACCCACCACAGGGACTGACAGTCCTGAGGAGATGGGGGCTGGGAGAGAATGACCCTGTTTCTGAGGTGAATTTCAGACAATTCTGATGGGGCATGCAGAATATCCCTGTTTATGCTGTAAGGAGAGAAGCTGCAAACACTCTCTGGCTCTGAGCAGCTGCAGGGCTGGTAAGTGTATTCTGGCCAGGAAAGTCCCCAAACTAAGACTAAAGGAGTGTGAGAAACAGAGCAGCGTTTCTTTCAGCCTTAATTCACTGTACAGGGGGCTGGGAAAGCAGCTCCAAACCCTGAAACAAGTGGCCAGGCTATCACAGAGCAGGCACAGCCCTCCTCAGGGACATGCTTGTGGCAAGACCACACATTGGTCCTTCAGCCACAAACCATCAGCGTCCTGTTGAGCTGCCCCTGGATTTACAGCACTGCCACTGCAGCACAGCTGTTGGCAATGGGCTCTGCAATTCTTGCTCAGAAGAATTGCTGTGATGAGCACAAAGGTGACCTCATAAAGTTGGGGCACACTGCTTGCAAGAATTTAACATATGGCTCATGTCATGAGTGGCAAAGAGCCTTGACATACCAGGACCTCATTTTTCCCCTGTCCCTGGTAAAGAATGACATCCTTTACTAGCTCCTGCTATAATATCATATCTTTTACTAGCTTCCTGTTATAACATCATCAAAGCAGATGGAGTTCAAGCAATAGAAAATACAGTGGTGTGAAGGACGGGGTGCAGGGAGGGGTGAATGAGACCATCAGCTTGGAAAATGCAGAATGCAAGTTGCTCTGAGGGCTCTCAGCCTCAGCCAGCGCTGGATGAGGGCTGCCATGGTGGGCTTGGAGAATCAGGCCCACGAGGGAAAAGTCAATTAAAGAGACTGCAGGAACCACACCCAGGATAACCCTGGCCAGCACCAAGGTGTATTTTTAAACTGGCAAAAGTTGCCTGCACAGACCTTCAGTTGTTTTTTTTTTTTTTTTTTTTTTACACACTGAATAAAAAGAAGCTGCTTTAAAATCTAACTCCTGCATGGAGAAAAGACCTATGACAGAGATTATGCTTAAGCCTACTGCCACTTAATTTGCTGGGAAGCAGTGCAGCTGCAGCAGTATTGAGAGGCTCAGAGAAGTCCAGTAGCACGTACATCATCAGCAAAAGGCTCAAGCTGACCTTCTGCATGCACATGCTGGACATCAAAATGTTATCAGCACCCTCAGAGACTGATGGCCAGGGATTAGTAAACAGCCAGAGGAGCTGATAACAAATTGCAAACTTTATAGCAAAGAGTGAGTTAATTCCAGGCTGTCGCTGCTACCATCTGCACTTCCAGAAAGACTTTGTCAGACATTTGGCAACCAATCCTTCTGAGCAGCAAAGGCAGTTGCTGTGCCTCGCTATGAACTATAGAGCCCAGATTGTGAACTCTTTCCCACCAGCATAAATCACGCACTCGAGTCAGAGGATTTACTCTGGGACACGTGACAAATCCTGCCACTTAGTTACCAATATAAAACATAGAATTTAACCAATTATCTAGTAAAATATATTCTGTGTACATTACCATGTGATAAAAAAAAAAAGAAACTTTTATGTTCTAAAGAATTCTAGAAATAGTTCTTTCTAGGCTGCATGCCTTGGCTGGAGGTATTTTTGGCTTAATTAAAAGCTTTCAAACCTGTGCTGATGTCCATAAAAGCAGAAGCTCTTATAAACACAGAGAGAAACTGAGATGCTGAGAGCACAGAAAAATCTGTGGCAGCAAACATGTCTTCTCACCACCTCTGAAAAGCAGATTTGTATGATGAGTGCAGTCTGAATACATCACGCCCATATTCCAACAGCAAGCCTCACCTTCCCAGAAAACAAGAGAATTTGGGAAGCAGAAATAGGCTCAGTGCTGCAGAGCCAGAGGTATACAGTCAGTCAAGGGAGAGCATTAGATCCCTGGTCGTTAATTCCTCTGCACATAACCCGGAAAAAATGTGTGTGCTCAATTTCTCTCTCACAAAATGTCTCCTTCGCTTCATATTTTTTGCACACACCAGCCTTGGCGTGCAGTCAAGAAAATGTTAACGTCTCTGGCAAAAATCTACAGCCCCTTCTTAGCAGCATGTGCAATCCATTGCTTCCTGCCCCAGTAGTATTCTTCCACCCTGCTACTCCCCCACACACATGGACCCTCATTTTTTTTCATCTGCAGACACCCTCTCTTGCTCTTCCTCTTCTCCATCCAGCAAGGCACATTCCAACTGTCTCTATTTCTCCATCTCTGTCTCACACATACGTCTTGCTGGGCAGAGAGCAAATTGGCAAACACAAGCTAGATATGGAAGCAGTGAGATACAAACACAGCCACAGTCTGGACTCTGTCTTGGAGGAATTTCTAACTCGCCTGTAGGAGCGGATTTATGAGCTACAGCACACACTTATCAGTTGAACCACTTGAAAGTCCTCCTGCATTATCCCAGAGCTGGGCTGGGATTTATCAGGAGGAGCTAAGCCATGGTGTGTGGAAAAGAAGACTTAAGTTACTCTTAATAACTGAAGTCTACAAGACCCGTGTAGTTTCTCCTGCAAGGCACGGGTTGGTCTTTGGTTTGGGAATAACAGCTGGAAAGAATGGGCTGGTTGGGAACCACGGTGAAGGACATGGCAGGGAACACAGGCCCAGCCAGGCCATAGCAATGAGTGATGGTGCTGTCTGTGACTGCAGCTCCTCAGGAGGCTCCTGTGCTCCTTCTTCTATCAACTTCTCAGTGACAGACCTTCAATCACCAGCTCAGCCAGACAAATGAGCAACAGCATCTCTTCTTTGCAGACCAGGGAAACAGAGCCAGGCTCTGCCTTGGCCCTGTCACGCCTTTCTGCAAATCCCCCATGGTACAAAAGTGGAAAAAAGTCTTTCCTAGCCTAGGAATTTCTAGTTAATTCTCTTTTTCTTTAACTATTAGGTGGTTCTACTTACAGTGATGGAAGACAGCCTTGGCTGAAGAAGTCCCATGACACACAGACACACAGTGATGATGGAGACACGTGACAGTTTCACAGGATGGCAGTGACATGCAGACATGAATTCACACACAGCAGTCATGGAGGTGATGTGGGAGAGATGAAGGAAGCACAAAAGGAAATGGTGATGAGCAGGACAGCAGTGAGATCCCCTCCCCTTCTGCTCTCCTCAAGCACAGGCTGAATCAGACTGCAGCCACAGAACACCCACAGCAGGAGCATCACACCGGCCTGTTCCCCTGAATGAGCAGTCTCTCCTGAACTGCCAGCAGTACTACACCTGCCCACCTCCCCAATTTCTGTCTGGGGCCACTCCTGTTACCCTGATGTGTGTTACACAGCAGCCAGGGCTGCTTAGGGGACAGTTCTACTGCCATCTCTTTGGAAGTGAAGAGTGGGAACTAAAGAGTACCCATAGACCTCCCTCTCCAGAGGGGAATTTAAAAAAATGACTGTTTCCCCATTATGCCAGGAGAGCTCAGTGCAGAAGACCCAGCCTCACAGCTGGCATGGGAGATACCACTGTCTCCACTAAAGGCACCCCTAGTGATCAATAATTAGCAAGACTAATTACAGTCCCTGCTTGGCTGCATAAAGCATACCTCCCCATCTCCTCAGGGCCATTAACATCCCCTCTGCTTGCAGGGGCTGGGACTGCAGAAATTGCTGGGGTGTTTTCAGCAGGCAGCACTTCAGCTGCAGGACAGGTCACTGGATTTCAAGCCAGACACACCCTCTGCTGAACTCAGCTGCTGTGCAATACCATGTGCCAACATCTTCTATCTTCCAGAGCAGGTCCAGTGGGTAAGTGAAGACCCTCCACGTGTTATTGAACTCTAAGGTTTCTGTCTAGCTTCCTGGGACCTCTGCTAGGCTCTGGAGAGACTGCTGTTCCATCCCTGCTCTGTCCTGTCCCATGCTGTCCTGTCCTGTAGCAGACTGGAAGGGAGGCTTTCCAAAAGTAGTTCTTTGCAGCTGATGGCCTCTCTCACCCCACTGCACATGGGGTAGGGGTCCTCAGGAAGAAGTGTCTCCCCTCTCCTCAGAAAATCACCCTGAGGGAAGCAAGCAGTGTGCTCCAAGCAGCACACACCTCACCCTGACCACCCTGGGGCCGTGGCAGCTTGGAACAGGGATGGAAATCTGGAAACTGCATTCCAGTGTCCATGGAGGAAGGAGTGTGGGGCAGAGGGCAGGCTCCTCACACAAGGCCAGGCTTCCTGTACAGTTCTTCTGTCACCAGTGGCTGCAACACTCATGTGCAATGGGGCGGCTGGACTCTCGTGTACTCACCATCTGCCAAGTTGTCTGAGTGCCAGAAGCTACTCAAGTTAAACTCCAAAAGGAAGCTGTCAAAAGAGCAAGAACAGAGGATGCTTTTTCAGCAGCCTAGAAGGATGCAGGTGTCAGGGAGATGGCCCTGTCGCCCAGTGAGTATCAGTTCTAAAATGTTTACTACAAATTTCTGGCAGTGCAAGTCTGATTTTTTAAATTTATATTTTTTTCCCCCTCTCCACATGCTAGAATGTAGCTCTGTATTGTAGAAGATCTGAATGGGCTTTTTCCTGAAGTATATCCTGTGCAAGGGGTGTGCCAATGAAGGAAGGAACAGTATGGCAGCCCCTGAGGCTGGGAGGGGATTCAACAACTGTAGGACCCACATGAGGAGCAGGCATGACGGCCATCAGAAGCCCACGCTCTGGCTGCTTGGAGGTTACTACATGGAATTATTCTGTACCAACAGGCTAAAGCCCTCAGAGCTGTACCTTTACCACATCTCCCCTTTCACACACCCAGCAAGCTGAGCAGCAGCACTTCCATCCTAATTTGAGCTTGAACTCTGATTCACCCCAGAAATCTGAGGTGAACCTAAACCCAGAGGAGAGCCTCCCCTCTCTCCCCCCTTGCCTGGCACTCAAACCTGAGCTGCTTGGCTTGCTGCCTTCAGCCTTCTCCCCCTGTGAGAGGAAGATGTGCATTCGCTCCTCACAGGCAAACGAGAGGCAGGAGGACTCGGCACCAAGGACCTGCACAGAGCCCCAGGAGACCCAAGTCCTATTTCTGACTCAGGCACTTTGTACTGAGTGACTTCAGGTAAATCCCAGACCTGCTGTGGGCCTCTGCCTCTCAAAATGGCAATAGTAATAGCTTTCTGTCTCCCAGGAGCACAGTGCAGAGCTGAATGTCAGGGGAAGGCTGACGGCAATGCCCTACGCGGGGGCTGCCGCTTGCAGCTTTCCCAGCTCTTGTCCCTCCTGGTCTGAGCCTCCCAAACACCCCCATCTTTTGGTACTCACATGAGGAAATCACTTATCAGCCACTTCACTGCAGCTACAAAGGCATAAATTGGCTGGAGAACAAAAGAAGAAATGAGAAATACCATACGGACCTGGTCAGAGCATTTGTAATTGTTATGCAGGACCCCACATTTTAGACCAAGTCCCTCCACTGATCAGAGCTCTTGAAGACAGGCTGGAAATTCAAGGTCTGGGTATCACTGAAAAATGTTCAAAATACATCAAAAGCCAGCAGAGCTGCCCTGCTACTAATAATACCTCCTCACCCCCTCCCCATCAGGGTCAGGGAGTTTATCAGGAATGTATGAAGGACTTTGAAGATGTAATTGCTTGATGATTTCTCTCCAGTATGGATGACCTTCAGAGCTGAGAGCAGGAGAGAAACACAGCTAAATGGGACACCACCAGTTAAGGATGATTTTGTGTTCTGAGAACAAGTGGTGTTTCTGGGACAAGTGACAGCACTGCCTGGGATTTAGTATTATCTGCCATTGATTGATTATGCTTAAGTGTGCTTTCATCCAGCTTTTCCTCAAGATGGCATGACTTCTATCATCTTCTTGCTTTTCAGCTACAAATTGGAAATCCAGCATTATCCCAGGGACAATTCATCTGCAGAGGATACTGCTGCTTCTTTTCTTCATGGTAACCACATCTAATTTTCATCTTCCCCTCTCATAATCATACCCATGTCCTCAAACCCAAAACAGATGCAGCAGTCATGGGATGCAGGATAATGTTCCATTACTGATGACTTCTCTTCAGCCAAAATAAGTCAGCAAATAGTAAAATGCAGAGATGGTTGGCAATTTGACTGATTTTTATGTCTGTATATGAAAATCTGATTGATTTCTTCCTTTTCAAGGGTTTTGCTAAGAGGGGATGATGAGAGATGGAGGCTGAAAGCTCACCTTTTTATTCTCTTCCCAATTCACTTCATTTTTTGGCAGCTCATAGTTCATGACATTTCTTTCAGTGATCAGAATTGGAGGATATAATATTTTCACTATAATAATAATATTTTCACTACCATCACCATATGTTATCTAGCCAGCTTAAGCATAGCCACTGCAAACCAGACATTGTTAAAAGTGTTATTGTTAAGAATGTTGTTAAAAGGCAATATTTTGTTAAAAATTCTTTTACTGGAAAAAAAAATTACACTGTCACGCTGTAAGTACTTCCTGCACTATTTCCAGTATCAAAGGATCATAACAATAATGAGCACATCCCTGTTTAGGGTTGTGTCAAGCAGTTTGAAGTGGCCTAAGTGTTGAGTAGTTATTTTACTCTGCCTGCTTGAGGTAAGGTTAGGAAGGTGGAGTGGGATTAGAGTATGAGTTTGTATCAGCCTAAAGAGAGGTAGCATGGTAAAGCCTTTCAATCTGTTGGTTTGCTCCCTGGGCTACCATAATTCTTACTGTCTCTCCTTCTCCAAGCTCACTCATCCTTCCTCAATGGCTGCCAGTTTTCCCCAGATGCTCTGTTCCCTGACACTGCAACTCTCCCTCTTGAGCTGAGTAAAACCATGCTCTGTAAAAGCATTCCTGTTCATTTCAGCTGCTAGCTGGTTCCTTGGCTTTAAGGAGAACCTGACATAGTCTAGCTCCTGTCCTTTCCCCGGTCCTTCCAATTTTCAGTGAGATCCTATATGGCAGTTGAGAGCCACACTGGAAACCAACACCAGTGACCACCACTGCTTCAGGCATCTGCCTGAGATGAGTTTGGAGAGTCCCACCACCTGAAAGCAAACATCTCCTGAAGTCTTTTGGGGAATGTTGGAGATGCTCTGCAGGAGAAAGCCCAGCCCAGGGAGGGCTGCACGGTGACAGATACGTACGCTGAGCAGGGGCTGGGCGCCGCTGTGGTGGTGGTAGGGCACCTTGCACATTGCCTGGTAGTCATACATGGTCACTCTGCAGGCAAAACACAACAAGCAAGCAGTCAAAAGCAAGTGATGCAGCCACCCACGGGACAGACAAGTCAGCTCTCTCTCAAAATGTCATGTATGAACTGTTTCCTGGATTCACTAAAGCAGTGACCCGCTTACACGTGTCTTTGCTGTTTGGCCAGTGCTGGATCTTGCAGAGCAAGAATACAGGCTCTGGATTAATGTAACTCGGTCAGTACAGAAGGAAATATGTCCCTAATTTCAGACAGTGAGTAAAGCATGCTATGAAGCAGAGGAATTATAATTGTAACTACCTCAAGTCCCCCTAGTTCTTGTTTTCAAGCCACTGAAACTTTGAACTCTGTTTTGACATTGACTGGGGGAGTGGAATGAGATGGACAGAGGTATTTTTAAGAGAGAGAGAAATGTGGTCAGCCAGCTGCAATGCTGCATCTGTGGGGCTCTCACTCCCCAGAAAGGCTTTCCAAGTGGCAGGAACTGAAGCACTTCTGTACCCGAAATGCCAAGAAATGTTACCCATAACATATTGCCCTGGAAAAGACAGAGAAGCAGCTGCTCTCTGGCCACACAGAGATTGGAAGTTTCTCTCTCTCTCTGTGTTTTGCAGCAGGTGGAAGGGCAAGAGATGAGGAGAAACTGTGTGTGCTGATGATGGCTGAGCAAGTCAGCAGGGGGGGCAGGTAGCTAAAGGAGCTCTTGTGTCTGAGTAAGAGAGTCACATGTATCATCAGCATGTGCATTTTCCCTGCTCAAGTGCTTCTTGGAGGGACCAACATGCTCTGACCCACACACCAGGGAAGAACAAGAAGTACAGTGTGGAGATCCCCCACTTACCGCCTGAACATGCCCATGTTTAGCAGCTGGGTCATCACTGAGCCATCCACTGCACCAAAAAATTTTCCAGTCTGCAAGCACAGAAAGGGAAAAGCAGAATAAACTGTAAATTTTCCAAATGCTCGATGGCTTCAGCCGATCCAGTTTGTCTGGAGGCCTGCTGTGCACAACGAGGGTTTTTGTAAGGAGGCAATGCTGAGCTTTGTCCTTTGGCTGGCTGGAAAGCTTGAGGGAGGACTTCCCCCATCACCAGCTGGGCATCCTGCACCATTCCTTACCACGCTTGGAAATTATTTAGCCCACGTAAGTCCCTGCAGCTCATGTCAGAAAAAGGCAGATTCCCAAGCTGCAGAGACCCAGGCATGCTGAATCACTGGAAGCCTGGACTCTCCTGTGGGTTGTTGGGAATCCACATTCTCTGGGTCTGAATGCCTGAGTCTTTCATTTGAGCCTCTCTGCTACCCATGGCCACAGCGGTTTTGGAAACCTCTGCTCTCCTGCTGCCCTAGGTGAACTGGCCCACCATGCACAAGTGTGACATACAGATTTTTTTAAGTAGCAAATGCAATTTTACAACTCACTGCTGTGTGAGTTCTGAGCAGTCAGGAACCCAAACAACACAAACCTATCCCTGTAGCTTACATACTGTAAGCACTGGCATAGGTAGAACTAAGCTGCCTTTGAGGGAACAACAACCCCCCAGTCCTGCTTGCATGCCTGAAGTAAAGGTGGAGTTTGTGGCCCTCTGATCCCATGTATGCCTTGGAGTCAATAACCTCAAAAACAGACCCAATCTCAAAGCAGGTAACTGCTGCTTCAAAGATTTCCTCAAACCAACAATTCTGGCCTTCCTGATTACTAAACCATGACAAATCTATTGCAAAAATGCTTCAAACCTGTCAAATCCACCTCTTTGTTCACAGGCAAGTAAATGAAATGTTTGTAAATAATAAAAGTGCGGATATGAGCTGTCCTCTGTCTGTTTTCCTGGCTCATGGGTCCTGACAGAGTAAATAGCTCCCATGTGTTATGGAAGCATTCACACAGTCTGGGATGTTTTGCTTTTCCACTGATAGGCTAGCAGTCATTTAGCATGTATTAGCAGATGACAGATGACTTCATTTATTTGAGTGGGACATTTCCACCAAAAAAGCCCTAACTCTTAGGCAGATTTACCTAAGATCACATGGTAATCATCTAACAGTAGTGTTACATGGTTATGAGCCTCTTCCCAAAAGGTTTTAGAAGTCATTTCACTGTATAAATTGATATATAACATCAACTCCCCTTCAAGCATTTAGGCTTTAATCGTCTCAGACAGTCAAATGTGCCTGAGCAAGCACTAACTTTTTTCACCCCCCTCGCTCTTTCAATCTGATTAGGGTGGTGAAGAGGCCAGCTGCTTCCATTTAATACCAGTCTGCAGACCCAGCAGTGAGATTTAACACAGTGCAAGCTACAGACAGTGAGGCAAGCAGAGGGGGGCCACCGCAAGGCTGTAAATGAGGCTCATCCTGTCAAGAGATGCTGATGTTTGGCTGAATTTCTCCATGTAAGACATCATTTGTATAGGTATAAGAATGAGGAGCTATTAGTGCAAGTGAGAGTATGGCCTAGGGAGTGTGTTCAGAAAGGCATCAGCAAACTGGCCTCCAACACCAAAGCAGAGAATCAAAGCTTGCTGATGTTTTAGGTACCCTGAGCAGGCAGTAGCACAGAAAAGCATCACTTGGCAGAAACCAAAGTGGTCCTGTACTGGAGCAACATTTTGTGAAGCAGCTCTCTCATTACATCCTGCTTCCCCCAGTGACTGCTGCTCTCCTAGGCATCCCTCTGCTGTGTTTCTCCTTGCTCTCATCTCTGGGCAAGTTTCCACAGGCCCTTGCCACTTCAGAGGCTGACAGCACGAAGCATTGCTCTGACATCCCCTGTGACACATGCTGTGTCACTCCCCCCTGCAGCTGAGTGTACAGGCACACGTGCAGGCTGTGCACAGGAAAGACATGCAACCCAGAGCACACATGACTCAAAATTTACATCACTGCTCACGTGCATCCATTGCTTATCGAGCAATTTTACACTTTTTGTACACTCAGAAGCTGCAGACAGACAAGATCTGCCAAATTGGCCAGGCTTTGGGCGGGCAGGCAGGCAGCCTCCTTGTTGTGTGGCTCAAACAGAGCCAGCCCTTGCTTCTTCACAAGCTCTCAGCTCTGGTGGCATCTTGGCCTTTTTGATGCCTCCCAGCACCCTGCTCCGAGTTCCACCTGGGAAGAGCTTGCAGATGCCCTCTGCAAAATGCCTCAGGCAGAAGGCAGCAATCCTAGAAAAAGAGGTTTAGTGAGAGAGGGAACATCTGGATGCAGCAGGTGGAGGGAGCTCAAGACCTGTGATCCACCCAGCTGTGCCTATGACTTGGCAGTGAGAGGCAGCTAAAAACTCAGGGGTGGCTGTGGGGCCATGGCTGCAAGCTTGGCAGAAAACACAGAGCAGGCCTCCCCACAGCACAGCCTAACTCTGCCACTTATTTTCCTTTCCTCCAAGAGCACCTGGTCCTCACTCACTCTCTTGTCCTGGCTCTGTGTTTTAACTCTTTGCTCCCTCTGGGATGAGGCTGGATGGGGAGATTAGCTCGAATTAAGAGATTACCCGTTCTTCCCCAAGTAATCCTGCAGGGAGCTTCCAACTTGTCACTCATTAAAATCCTGAGTCCCTTTTCCACGGTGGTTTCCAACTGCCAGTAAGCTTCCTGCTGCCTTCATACAGAGGTTATTAGAGCCAATCCCTCACCCTGATCCCTCATCCCAAGGGCAGAGGACAGCAGAGCATGAGCCACACTGTCGTCACCCTGTTCCTGTTGCTCTCATTTCCAGTGTGGTCACCCAGGGAAGGAGGTGCAGGCAGCAGGCAGCTCTGGCAGGTAGAAAAGCCAAAATACCCACAAAAAACCAGGTACAGGGTTTTTTTGGGTGTTATGTTAAAGGATGACTTGAGGAAAGAAAGACTACAGGATGGGGCAGTGAAGGCCACACAGCAGCAAGTGATCCTGTGCAGTAACATCTAGGTGGCAAAGGTAGGAAACCCAGGGTACTGGTTTAGTGCTGCCATCTTGAATTCCCTGTAGGGTTTAACAGCATGGAGACTCATGGTGTCACCAGGAAATAAAAACAGTTACTGGAATAGGATAAGGAAATCAGTAAAAAAAGCAGTGATGAACTCTCTGAAGTCAGGGAAGGTAAAAGCTGGAGGAGGACAGCTCTGGTGCTTGCCAAAATGCCTGGTCTTGGAGGCATGTGGATAGTGTTTATAATTTACCCAAATCCACAATAATGCCATGTTTCTGCTAGTCAGATCTTTCAGAGATGAGCTTTGGTAAAACCCATTTTCCATAAGATGCAGGAAAAGGTACAGAGGCAGAAACCAGGAGGGCAGTGCTGAGGACACACAGGTGACATGGTAGCTAAAGGGTGTAGCTCTCTCCACTGATGGACACATGTCATAGGACTCAGTGAAGCATCTTTGAAAATGCAGTGGGGATCAGAGGAGAAAACAGCAATTCCTAAGATCACTAGCCTACCCCAAACAGTCAGTAAGACCTGGCCCCCCAGAGTAGGAAGCCAATGCAACTTTTACAGCATTTCCCTCCCTTATTTTTCAAGCTCTATTTGCTTTTTTGTTATTTGGCACACCACATCATCGAAGGGACACTTGTACTGGAGTGTTCAGTGTGCTGGGTAGGCACTTTTCACTTTCCTATGGAAAAGAGGCTGGTTTTCCCTTGCAATAAGCTCCTGTCTCTATCCCCCCTGGTGCCTCTCTATTGTAGATTGGTTTTGCCTTGTGACCCTCAAGAGTCTCATCTCAGCCTCTCTGAACTCACTGTGCAGTGCCTGCAGAATTCACAGTCTCACCTTTTTCTTTTGCCAGCCCATTCTGGATTATGCTAACCAACCCAAGTCCAGGTGGGAAACCATGGGACTCATATAGCTGGTGTTTTCCACCTAAATAACCATCTAAAAATTCTTCTTTCTCTTCTGTCCCAGCTGCTTTGAGATCAATGTCACTATTTCATGCTTCAATGTTTCACCAGCTTCTTGTAAGGGACTCTGTTGAAGGCTGAAGAGAACTGAAATTCAATAGGTTATCTAGTCTCCCTACATCCTGATTTTGTCACACTTTCAGAGAATGATAGCTGGTAAGTTTTCTTCCTTCTGGAAGCTGTGCTGCTTGTGCCAAACACATCCACCAGGAGTTCTGTTACCTTAATTTCCATTTCCACCTGTTTGTCACATTTTGTCACATCTTGAAGAAAGTAATTTCTGGGATTGGATCTACTGCCTTTTGGAATGCCCAAACTGCATCTGTTAACTCCAGTACAAGGCAATTTTAATGAAACTCCACAATTCTGTCAGTAACAAAACTCCTTTGTTTCCCATTTCTTCTCTAAGCTCAGTCTTACTATTGACTTATTGCTTTGTAGTTTATGAGACTGCTCCCACATGTCCCTTTCTGATGTTCAGAACTATGGGGTTTAATTATTTTGAAAGAAGTAGCTCTGTGGTGAATTTATTCAAGTATTGGAAAGTGTAGCTCAACCAGGCAGTGGCTGGTAGTGCTGACTTTACCCAGCTGCACAGGATGTCACATCTAACTTTCACCTCTTCAGCTCCCTAGAAATGGCTGTGGAACCACACACCTTATTTTTATTTCTATTCTGAGCCTTTTCCCTTGCTCCTTTCACCTCTGCAAGCCCAGGAAACTCTCAAATTCTTTAGGTGTGCTCCTGTTTCCAATTTGCTTCAATTATTTTATCTTCGATTTTGCCTTTAGAATTCTGCTCTTACCATCCCCTCAGTTTCTTTTCCCAAACAACAACTGCTCTGACTTCAGAAGCACTCAAAAGAACTGCTCCCTTCCCTTCCCTTCCCTTCCCTTCCCTTCCCCTCCCTTCCCTTCTCTCTCAGATCATCTTTCAATAGCATCTGTGCCAAGGGAATGGAATCTAATTTCCTTTCTTCTGATCAAAAGATATTTTGACTAGTTCCTTCCTTATCACTGCAAACTCCTTCCTCACCTAGAATGTGCTGTCACTCTGCTGGGAGCCTTCCCCCTCACTGCACAGTTGAATTTAATCACACCACAGCCACCCTTATTACACAATTCAAGTTCATTTGTATTACACAGCTCTGATGGGTTATTCAGGAACAAGCAAACCCCATTCTCCTCCTTCTTTTATGCTCTCTTACCTCTTCAGGTATTTTGGAAACAAGTATAAAGCCATTGTTGTCAATGAGGAAGCAGTTCAGAATCTGCAGAGACGGAAGAGGAGCAATATTAAAGATGGCTTTTTCCCTGTTTGTGTTCAGGATGGAGCAGTGTGGGGTTGTGCTGATGGTAACAGCCTCAGCATTTCCATGCCAAGCCCCACAGAGCTCAGCTACCATGAGTTTTTCACAATTCTTTTCCCTCTCTGCCTCTGTTTTGAGGTATTAAGTTCATGAGCTGTGACAGAGATTGTCTCTAGCCAGGGCTCTGTGCAGGCTGTGAGCCACACTTAAGGCAAGGCATCCTTCAGGAAGAGACATTTGTAGTGCTCTTCTCTTTAACAATATGGTGTCTAATGCTTTTCATCTTCAGATTTCAGAGTTTTATAACCACTCACAAAATAACACTCTCCCCACCACTGAGTATCAGTGCTGACCTTACTTTTATTTTGCAAAGCAGGAAATGGTGGCACAGAGTTTAGATTAAAACCTTTAGGTCCTGCAGGGAAAAACTAGGAAGCAGAGAAAATCCTACATGAACATCTAACAAAAAATTCTCTGGTGATCTCACTTATCAGGGCAGAGGAGCCACTGTCCCACATATTCCTAATACCAAGCCGTGGCATAAACACAAAGAGAGGTGTCCAGCATGCATGTCATGCTGACAGCCACTCTTTTTTTTTTTTTGAAGATCTTGGATGCCAGGGAGACAGATTTAAAGGAGATGGACTTTGATTGGCTGGAATCTCAAAGTCTCTGCCCAGCCCAGCTGGGGGGAAGACCTACACTGCAGATTTTTCATATTAGTATGAGGTCCTGCCCCAGCTGTGCAATCTCTTGTGAGGAGAGAACAGGCAATGCCTTTTTTTGGGAGACAGAGATCTCCACAGAGCGGGTGGTCAGTCACACCCATCACGGGTACAGAGAAGAAACCAAGGCAACTTACATCATCCTGACAGCTGAGTGGACAGACACCATCCAAGCCACTGCACTGCAAAGGGAAAGCAGAGAATTAACCAGAGGGTGAAGGAAACTTCCCAGTCTGATCATGCAGGAGCTGCTCTGGCAGTCACTCCTCACCACCAGAGGCTTTCACTGATGGGACTGAGGCAGCAGAAACTACAGTGACCCCACAGGGGTCTACTTGACTCCCCACACACCCACAGTCACACAGCCAGACAAGTTTTCCTTACTCATTTAGTTCCAGGATTCCCATAGCAGGATCTCAGACATCCAGAACCTTAAAGCAATTCAGTAATGGTGCAGCAACACAGAAAGAGCTTAAGCTGGGGGCCCTGAACAAAGGAAACTGGGCTTTTATACCCTCACAGTCCATGTGTGTGAAGGTCTGGGGACGTGCTGATGAGACATCTGCTCCTGCTGGGCCTCCAGAGGGCTGGACACCTGGCTGTCCCACATGTCCCTTGGTGCCCTTGTCGTGCAAAGGGTCAGTGCCAGTTCACAGCCTCTTGCCTGGGGCTCCCAGAGCTCAACCTGCAGCTGCACCCGGTGCCACCAGCACAGAGTGAATCCCTCAGCACACAGCATGAGCTCATCTTACTGTTCCCCCCTTGGCACTGCCAGGCTAAACATTTCCAGAACAGTCCTGCACAGACAGCTCTGCAATTCAGCTGGCATTTCCACCAGGACAAGCTTGACATCACGCACAGGTACCACCCCCAGGTGAGCCACTCAACTCCCCATCTCTGTGAGTAACATCCCCTTTCCTGAGGGCTCAGATCCTGCACCTGCCTCCCTGACATGCTCCCAGCAGGACCCGTGCACTCCAAACTCCAAACTTGTAAGGGAAGGGTGAAAGCAAAGGTTATTGTGCACCAGGGAGAAACCAGTATGCATTTCAGCATCTGTACCATGGTATTTTAGATCAGGGTTCTTCTCAGGCAGGGATTTTTTTGTTGTTGTTGCTGTTGGTTTCTTTATTCTCCAGACAGCTAATGATAAAATAGGATATGAATGGTGCACATGTAGCCCAAGGCACCATCCACTTCTTTCATTTAGGATTTCTGCGTAGTGGACTTGACATGTGTTTCACAACACTGTACTGGGTGGGGACATGAGGGGTTAAGTGATGAGTAACAAAGGCCTTCAGGTGCTTATTGATTTCATAATTGTTCAGAGTTTGCCGTGGCTGCATGTCTCTGTCTCTTTGTGTTATTTTTTAATTCTATTTTCTCCAGTAGCAGAGGGGAGAAAGCTGACACAGTGTTGCTTTTTCTGTGCACGGAGTCCCCTTCCTGCCAGAGGTTTCCTGGGGTTGGGGAAGGACACTGGCATAGCACATAGCCTGTGTGCTCTCAGCCAGCAGTTTCTATTTTTTCAAAATCCTTAGACGCAAAATCCAACCCCCTTTCCGGGGGATTCTCAGAAACAAGAGGTAAATTTGCCATTCCAGACCACAACAAGACTGTAACTTTCAGTTAGAGTTTGTTTCTCCCCTTGAGTTTTGCACAACAAAACCCATTTTCTGTCCCTCTCTTCAACTTCAGAGGAGATTTGGAGATGCCTGAGTTTGTTTCAAATCCCACAGCTTTGTAATAGCCCATGTTCACACTCCTGAATCCAGCTGGCTTTTTGAGACTCTAGGGATGATCATTTAAAAAAAATTCCTTTATCCACAGCTGCAAGCACCATCTCACCCCTGCCTCACCACAAAGAAGCATGTGGTTGTTTTATCCCCCTGGATGTATTCCTAGAGGTGGCCTTGTGCTTCACCCTGGCAGGTTCCTTCCTTTGGTCAGCAGTCAAACATGGTCACAACAAAGCACAGCTCTGGCCTTGGGGAACAACAAACACAGAGCCAAGGGTTCAGACATCAGAACAGAAACCCAGGTGAACCACAGAGGTTTTCCACAAGAAGGGCTTGTGTCTCACACATCTTCCTCAGTAGTGTGAGGGCTGAGTCTCACTGCCACTGCATTTCCAGACCAGGAGAAGTTCCAGCAGTGCCTGGTACTGGGCTCGACACACAGCAGCAGCATCATAGCCAGGACTCTGGTTTGAGAGCACTGGCAGCTTTCAGGGAGCTCCTGAGATGGAGCAGAACTGTCCCTGGTTGCTCTGAGACCACATCTGCTGCTTCATGGGCACAGCTCCCTCCTCAGAGACCAGCCCACCTCACGGCATCCTCCTGCTGTTGGTCAGGTCTCTGTGACCCAGAGCATTTTGAGCTTTGCCAAAGACACTTAATTACTGTGAAGACAAACACAGTCTGTGACAGGTTTGGACCTTTTCCAGTGGCTACAGACAAGGGACACTGCCTATAATGTGCTGGCACACAAATGACACAATTAGGAAGCCAAGATGCAGCGAGGCACGCCAGGATGCCTCCCTGTCCCCAGCTTTTGTCTACTTACATCAGTGTCATTGGGCTGGGAGGCACAGCGTGCACATCCAGGGCAGCACAGCATCAGTGAGGCAGTAGAGAGAGGGAAAAAACAAAATCTGTTAGTCATTCCTCTGTCCAACAGCACTCACATCCTAGGAAAGCATGTGGAGCCTTTTTTCACCCCAGCCCCAACCAGGGCCACAGCCACTTGGCACACAGCCCTCCTTCACCTGCTTTAATAAGGCCTCCCAGCTTCACTTAACACCCATGAGGGCTTGTCTGAGTGAGAACTCCCTGAGTATGGCCCTGAGCAGGGTTTTTAAAATGAAGCTCTCTGTTGCTGTTTCAGAATGTGCTCATGTGCTTTGCAGAAACCGTTTTAGCTCGGGTTAGGTTTATGTGATCTCCCACCTGTGAGGATGTTCCTGCCTCCACAGAGCAGCTTCCTGCCCTCCCACCTTCTCTGTCATCCCCATCTGATGACAGTACCCTCTCCTGACAGCAGAGAGCCACTTCTGCTGTGTGCTGCTACAGTCCTGGTATGCTCAGCCCTCCAGCAGATCTCCCTGAAAGCAAAGCCTGGGGAGAAAGCCCCTGGGTGGTAAGGGAAAGCTGTTTCATTTATATTTCTCCCTAGACCAGAGGAGTTGTTTTAATTATTCCCCTTCTTTCAGTCCAGAAGAGAATCTAATATTAGGACAACACCAAAAGCTTATCCCTGGAGCAAATAATTTTTATTTTGGCAAGCTAGTAGCATTTTGTTATCGTAATCAAGATGATAAAAGAAGGCAGTAGATTTTTTTTCTGTGTGCCCAAAATTGCAGATTTCCATGAGGTTTCCAAAAGGCTGAATGAGCACAAGCATATTTCCACAATTAAATGTGTCACATGCAGCAGAGCTAATGCCAGGCCAGGATGCTGACAGTGTCACCACGGCATCTGCAGAGCAGACTCGTGGCTCACACGGCATTAGTGCCGTCAAAGGATTACAGAAATGTGTGACTTCAAACTAATCTACTTCATAAATCTTTAATATGAATTCCACAAAAGCCCTCATTAAAATGCCATCGTATGTGATGTAATGTAGCACCGACCTTGCTGACGAAGAGCATTAAACTGTGTCTCTGTATGATTGCTCCTACCTGTTGCATGGCCATCCAAAACTTGCGTTGGAGCAAATCCAGCTTTATTTGCACACCCACCGCTGCAGGAAACAAAAGGAGGGGAGGATCAAAAGAGGAGCATTAAAGACAAATACAAGTTGGGGAAAGAGGAGTAAATATTTGCTCAAGGTGATGGGATGGAAATCGCAATTGCAACTTGCTTCCAAGTGTGAATGGTAAGCGCTGAGTCAGACTGCCAAGTAAGAGTCAGAGGTTTAACAAGGGGGAGGAAAAGGCACTGACTGTACCAAGGTACTGAGATTTCCCTCACGATAAACACTATGAAGCTACAAACAGATCAACAAAAACAACAACAAAAAAATCCACCAAAAGTCCCCCAGGGTGGCATGAACGTTTGCCTTTGTCTTTTTCAAATTTGCCTGGCCAGAATGGATGTTTGTGATCGCTCCAGCCTCAACTCCTATACCATGCAGCATCAATCAGAAATAAAGTAGGCCAGTGAGGAAGGGATTAATTTGAAAACCCACCTGTCTCAAGGGGGAACCACAGAGATTTAGATTTTTCCTAAGCCACTACAAAAGCACAGAATTACAAATGCCACATGACAGAAAGTGTCGATTATGAACAGTGATTTGTTACCTGGTCCCAGCCTAGTGCACAGTGGGCTAAGCAGAACTCTGTGTGTCTGTGTGTTTCTTAATGAAGTGTGTCCTAATTTCCCAGCTTAATTTCCCTTCTATTCCCAGCATCATGCTCCTGAATTAAAGCATTCTGGCAGAGGAGAAGGAGAGGTGCAGGGTCTTCCTGACAGGACAACCTGGCTGTGCCTACAGGCACACACAATAACCAGTGCAGTCGTGCACAGCCTGGCATGGTGATGGGGAACAACTGGGCTGTGTGTCAACTAGTTGAATCCAAGAGCTCTGGAGGAATTACAGCCTCAAGCAGGACCTTGAAATAGAATATAAAGTGCAAGTGAAGGAGAAAAAGAAATACAGGGAGGGAGATCTGGAGCCTTTTTTCACAACCACCAATATCAGGAGGATGAAGTGTTGCTGTTTCAGATTTTCCTCTGAATTAGAAGGAGCTTCAAAGGGGGGAACAGATCCTTTAAATCTGAATCATGCCGTGTGGGTGCCTTTAAGATAACAGTATGATCTGATGCTCTAATTCAGATGGGTATGAATTAAAACTGGAGTATGCAATGGTATATTTTCTTGCCTCATGTACAGAGACCCTGGCACCTGGCATCAGCTCTGCATTTTATACCAGTGTCCTTGTCACATTCCTACTGCTGGTACATCTTACAAATCCCATATATCAGAGGCACATTTCTCATCCAGCTCTCCTTGCTGTAAACTGAATCTGACTGCCTGTCTGTGGGGGAAAGGAATGATTCTACAGAGCTGCATTGCCCTAATCCTTGCAGAGCACAAGCCAGACAAGACAAATAATGCAAACAAAAGGAGGAAGGACAGGGCTGAGCCTGGCCCAGGCTAAGATTCCTCAGCTTCATTGAGGCTGTGGCAGGCATGGCTTGGCTTGGTGCCCCTGCTGACAAACCAGCACGCCATGACAGCAGGCGAGCGGTGATGTTGCTGCTGAGTCCCATGAGGCCCACGCACCCAATTTGGTACGTAGCTTTAAATAAATTCATCCTTTCAAACCATCTCGAGAAAGTCATTCCCCTTTTCACAGCAGATCACATCAATGGGACTGAGCATTACCTAGGACACAGTTTTCATGAGACTTGAAGAGGAGTCGATACCTACGTAACTAACTTTGCAATGCAGACTTTCTTAGCGGCTCATGTTTTTGCCAGTGGGAACACTTGGCCTCAAATTGTTCTTCAGAGAGGTCTTAGCCCCTGGTTGTAAATCCTTGCTTCTTCCCAGGAGGCATAAGTAGCACAGAGCTGCCTGCAACTTGATGAAGAAGAAAACCTGGGGGGGTTGGACTGGTGGCCGGTGGCAGGGACAGAAAGTGGCAGCTACTGGCAAGAACTGTGAGAAACTTTCACACATTTGGGTGACCTGAGTAAGACATGGGAGCTGAGGAGAAGCAGGTCACAGTCAACCCCCCCAGCACTAGTAACAAATCTGTGCATCTTCACACTGTTGGTGAGGTCAAGGAGAAAGGAGAAAAGCAGTGATTCAGTCTGAGATAAGGATGATGCTACAGCTCAAGTGAGAGGAAAAAAAAACCGGAATTAATTCCTCTGTGCTTGTTCCAAAGAATAACTGATTGTTAATGAGCCTTTTTGCTCTGGTGGCAAAGGGTATGCTGCATCAGTGGGAAGATCTGAAGTCCATGAAATGATGAGTGGCCGCTGCAGAGTCCCCAGAGAGACCATGGATAATAGTTTTATTCCTACTCCTGTGCAAGCAACCTGTGCCACTGCAGCAGGCCAACAATGCAATAAAGCAGGGGGAGAGGCGGTGCTGAACACCTGGCACAGGTGGGCATGGTACCCAAAGCTGTGCACCACTTCCCACTGGCAGGCAAAGCAGCTCCCCACCCTGCCTGCTAAGCCATGGCTGCAGTGGCCCTCCCTGGAGCTCACCGTGGAGAGAAGAGCCTTCCCCTCCACCTGTTCATCCCTCTGCTGAGCATGCCTGCTTCATTAGCTCATCCTCTGCTTGCCTCTCTTGCTGTCTGCAGTCTCTGGCTTCTCTCTTTGATTATCCATATGTTGTTCACATAAGGAGCTTTCCCCAAGATTTAGTTCTTGGGCCTGCTGCACAACAAAAAGGCATAACAAAAGTCTCAAATCTGGCATCCTGCAGAGTCCTTATAAAGATTTACCTTGCCATTCACAATGTGTTTTCATGGCAGCTGGTCCAATGGTTACATAAAACCTGTGATTCAAATGGAAGGTACCAGAACAGCAGAACAGCCATGCTTTACCATCCATTTGCATTCTCTATTCCCTATTTCTGAAATATTCTTATTTTCCCTCTCAAGTCAGTCAACTTGAAATTTTACTTTGAGTCCTCTAAAAATTTTACTTAAAAAGGTAACTTCCAGACACACTAAAATTAACAAAAAGCCTAAACCAGCCTGTTTATGATACTGGACCTGACAGAAGGGACAGTTTAAGTAGATCAACAAAAGAGTAATTCTTGCAAATGAGAGCTACTGAGGTCCTCATCAAGATGGAGGAAGGCAAGACAGGGGTCTGATTTTGGGGGGGAAGGCTGTAGGAGCCCATGGGAGAGCACAGAGGAAATCCCAACAGAGGTAGTGGGCTGGATTTGGCTGCTTACTGCATCTCTGTACCAGCAGGGGTGTCAGGGAGGGCAGGGAATGTCTGCCACTGATGGATGTCACCACACCTGACACACGCAGCTATCGCTGAACACACTCTCTGCTGTTCCCAAAGTTCAGGAGAACGAACTGTGGACCTGACACCCATTCTCCTTGTCCCAGCTCCTGCCTAACAACACCTCTCAAATTTCCCCTGAATCCCTAAGGAAACAGACAGAGGGTTGTTCTGCCCACCGTGGGCATCTCTCAGTTGTGTCCCTGTTGGACACACTGCCTCCCTACCACCTGCACTGGTGGGAAGGGGGTCCCTTTCTCCCAGGCCCCCCGGGCTCTCCCCTGCTGACTCCCCACCTCTGCAGCCGCTCGCCTCGCTCCTACACAAAAGCCAGGGCTCGTCCCCTCTCATCCTGGCGCCTCTGTCTCTGAGTTTATTGTCATCAAACGTAGCAGGGGAGAGATGGAGGGAGGGGAGGAACTGTTCAGCTCGGTGCCTTCTCTTGTAACCTGTGCCTGACCAACCTACCTCCTGAGGGGCTGTGGGGAGCTCCTCCCGCCCTGGCATCTCCTCACCCCTCCTCGAGCCCCTCGGCTCCTGGCACCCGGAGAGGAATGGCAGCAAGGGCGGGATGAGGGAGAGAGAGGGACTGACAGCAACTGCCCTTTCTCCAGGATGCATTGAGAGGAACGAAAACCTCCCGAGCTCCTTCCTCTGGGTGCTCGGGAGCAGATCTTGCCTGCCTGGCGGGGTGACTCCTCTGCACTGTCTGTGCGCGTTCCTGTGCATGTGCTGCTGCCATCGCAGATGTACCCCCAGCTGTCACTTCACCGCGCACAGTCGCTCCCTCTCCCGCCTCTCTCTCTCTCTCTTTCTCTCTCCCCCTGTTTATTATTTACGGAGGATTACAGTCCCTTTCCCACGCTGTCATCTCCCTCCACGCGGGGCAAGCGGCTGGCTAGGGAGGGCTGCTGCCCGCTAGGGTCCGTCCGCCGAGAGCCCAGCTGCGAAGAGAGGCACTTTCTGCTGGATTTGCTTTGGGATTGTACCGGGTTCAGAGAGCTGCGAGAGCTGCCGTTCTCACAGGAGAGTCCATTCCAGCCCATTACCAGAGAGAGGTAAGTAAAGACGTCTCCCTTTTGCCTTTTTTTCCCCCATTCCCGGCTAAGCGAGGTGAGCGGAGCTACCCCAGGAAGCGGCTTCCCCGGGGAGGAGGGTGGCAGGCAGGGGCAGCGCCGTGTGCCAGACGGCTCAGTGCACAAGGCTGCCTTGTGCCAGACTGACGGGCAGCGATTTCCCCCGTGCAGCGGAGCTGCAAACCTGCTGCAGAGGTTGCTGGTGCTGGTTCCAGTCCAGTCTCAGCGCAGGAAGCCGGGAGCAACTTCTCCCGGGTGAGAATGGCACCGGCAGCTTTCCTCGCACCACAGGCGGCTCAGGTGCGGCTTTGAGGCTGAGAGCTCGGTGCTGGGGTCACCCTGCAGTGGGCAGCTCCTGCTGAGCTCTGCCTTTTGTCCCCTCCTCGGGGCTCCCAGAGGGGTCAGCATGAGAGGTGCCATTCGCCTGACTTGTGGTGGCTTTGCTGGCGATCATTATGGACTCAGCTGTGTCAGTAAGAACGACCTAAAATGGAGAAGTACGGACCAAAATCGAACAGGTTCAGACTCAGTGCACAGCTTTAGGATCGGGGGGGTGTATGTGTACAAGTGTGTGGGTGTGTGTGCTCATGGACATGACCACAGGACATCAAGTGAAGGATGCCAAATCACAAGTAGAGCCAAAAATAAGTCCCGAGTTGTTTTCAGCATCTCTGCAGGCTGAGCCTGTGATTTCTGAACTTTTGGGTGGAAGGCACAGTGCTGAAGGGGGTGGGTGAAACACAGCACAGAGAAGCTTCACAGCCTTTTCCAGCCCTGACTGGGAGGAAAGGCTGAGAATGAGGTCCCAAACAAGCCAAGGTGAAGCACACCATGGCCAGGGGTATATATATGTAAGCATTAGCCTGTCTGTGTGTATCTGTGTGTGTATGTGCATACATACACATGCACAGACACGTGCACACACACATCCCACACAGGGCATTCTGCCCCCTCCTCCTCCCTCTGCCTGACCAGTTTATTACTGTCCCTGCATCTCCTGCTAATTAGGAGAGACATGTTAAACTGGAGCTCTCCTGATTTGGGGAGAGAGGGTATTTGGAGCTGTTGCTCCAACCAGGTCATGACCAAGCTGGGGCCCAGGCCCACCAGGTGGGCTGTCAGGTAACCTGAATGTGCCACATCCAGCACAGCCCTGGTGGGAATGGCAGCAGAGAGGATACAGCACTGCTCTGCTGCAGGGTCTGACCTGCCAGTCAAGGATGGAGAGAGAAACTAAGAACTCATTTGGGGAAGGGCTGGAGCAGCTGCTGTTGCAGGAGAAGGAAACTGTTAAAAAGACTGGGGTACCCCTAAACACATACAGCGACTTGTGCCAAAGCAGGGGACGTTCCTAGCAGTGAGGAGAAGGGAGCCTTTCCAGAACTGCAGACCATTTTTTGTCTGAGCTTTGTCACTCAGGTCTGTTGGGGGGTGGGGGTGGATCTCCCTCTAACTGCTGTGGGCAAACAACATTTGCAAGGGAATTATTCCACATGAGCGAAAGGCTTGCGGGAGTTGTCTCCCTGTCAGACGTCAGTGCTGCCTCTGTGAGTGCATCCTGTCCACTTGGAGGAATGATGGTGAATCCTGAGCACAGGGGCTGTCTGCAAAGAGAAAGGGGGGAAGCCTCCTTATGTAATTTTTATACTAGATCATAGCTTTACCCTTTCCTCCAGCAAAGTGAATGTCACATGCTAGCAAGGTGCATTCTCAGATCAGATATCTTTAAGAGTTACTCCAGCTTTCCGCCCTTCCTCTGGCTTTTTTTAAATCCTGATGCAGAAAGGATTTTCTAGGCTCTTCTGTACCACAGAAGCCTGATGAAGGCAGAGCTGTGTCTCAGTAGGGCTAGAAGGGTCAGCAGCAGCACAGGGCCACAAGGATACCTGCACAGGAGCATTCAGGGAGCAACAGAGGCTGGAATAGGATGGGGAGAGGCTCAAGCCTGTGGGAAGGAATTTCTGGGTAGTTCTTTGGTGACTCTTGCCTGTTGCTGAGTCAAAAGACAGAGCAGGCAGATTCCTTCACTTGCCATGTTTGGTTACAAGCAGCTGCTTACACTGCTTGACAACTGTCCCAGTCCTGGGTGGCTCAGACCATAACTCAGATGACCATACTGGGATGCTCCTGCCAGCTGGGTAATGCTTCAGCGTGCTACACCATGACACACGCTCACTTCTCAGTGGAAAGAAGCGGGAGTGGGAGTTCTGGGATGTTCCTCCTGCTGCAGGGAAATACCTTGTCACACATACCTTATCCCTGCTGTGGCTTCACCAAAATGCTAGCTTGGAATAAAGCTTTCTGTGATTGAGGCTATGATAACAGCAAGAAGATGTGCATTTTTTTCTACAAATTAGTTCAATTCCAGACTTAAGAGATGGAAGGAAAAGTTGCTTCATCTGTGAGGGGCTGGATTATGTGAAATACATTATTCATATTGCAAAAACAAGCAGTTGAAAGTTAGGAAATACTGGTACTGGAGGTGTGCCACTTGCACTGGGTTCAGGTCCTGACTGGTAAGATCACATGCTGTATTTTCATGAGCTGCTTCATTCAGGGTACTTGGTTACATGGTGCAGGGGGCTGGTTTTTTGTTTTGTTTTGTTTTGTTTTTTTGGGTACTGCAAAATGTGTGCCTGTTTTATTTGTTTACTGCCTGCCAAGCAAGCCCTGCAGGCAATACATCACTATTCATTGGCTTGTGGTGTTCTGAAGATGTTAGCAGCTACAGTTGCCTTGTAGCTGATGATAGAGAATTTATGCTCCTGATGAGGCAAGAGAGAGTGGTTGTTTCCCTGGCTTTTGAAGGGAAAAGAGACTTCCCCTTTTAGCCACGCAGGGAAGGAGCAGCAGGTGCAGAGCCAGAGCCTGGGACCTCTTGGCTCTCAGTGCTATTGAATCCTTGAGATTGTACCAGTTTGCTGGCTAAGCTGCCAGCATTTTGGAAAACAGCTGTGAGTGCTCAGCAGTTCTGCAAAATGGCCCCTAGGGTCTCATGTTGGGCACCCGCAAAATTAGGAATGCACAGACTGTGCCCTCCTGCCAAAACTGTGGTTTAATGTTTAATTCTGACCATATAAAACCAGCCTTATTTATTACAACATCCTCATTGCTAGCTTGAGTATTATGTATCCTTCACACTGAGAATGGGATGGGGGCATGTGAAAAAAAAATAGTACTTGGTTGGGTAAGTAAAGGCAGTGCTGTGGCTGAATGAAGGTTGCAAGTGGCTGAATGAAGGTTGGGCAAATATAAGCTCACATTTAAGTCCTTGGCTTTGCAAGCCTATTTTATCATATGGCAATTTTTCTCTTCTTTAAATGAAAATGACAATTACCTCGTTATATTTTTTTATGAATGGGAAAACAAGAGATTGTCTATTATTTATGCCCTGTGACCATCACAGGAAGGACTGAGACTTAAATTTACAGCAAAACCACACAAGTCAGAACTTCTCGCCTGACTGCAAGAAAAGGCTGTTCTTTGGAAGACAAGCCCTGCTACTGTGCTCCTCCTTGCTTCAAGGAGGCTGGGAAGATCCCTTCCCCATGAACCATGCTCTCACACAAGGGATAAAAAAGCAAGACCTGAACCCTGAGTCGGGAGATGAGCTGTTAAAGGCAATTTGGCTTGGCACTCTTCTCTTGGGCTGCCTGTCCTCTCCTGGTGGGACTCCCTAGTGCCAGTGCTGCCCTAGGCAGGGTGTGGTGCTGCTGTGACTTTGCTGTGAGGTACCTCTTCCTCAGCAGAGGGGCTGAAGGCGGGCCCTGCTCTCCACACCACTTCTAGTGATTCCCATGAGATGCCAACTTTGCCTTAAAGGTGTCACTTCTGCGGCTGCAAACCCTTTAGAAAACTAAAGTCACCTTCCTCAGCCTCGGCAAGCTCTGCAGCATGAGGCTGTGATCTGTGTGCTAACCCAGATTCATCCACAGATCCTGGCTGGAGCTCTGGGTTGGGAGAGCTGTCACCACATCTTGTGGAGCTACGGGCAATGTTCCCAGCTTGTAAAAAGCATAAATGTGTCCCAGAGATCCTCAGGCACCCCTGGAGCTGGAGGCAGCAGCCCAGATCCCATGCAGTTTGTGTGTGGAGTTTGCAGGGTTGCCCCTCTTGGATGCTCTGGGAAGGTGATGGGGGTGATGGGGCAGCAGAACAACTCCAGGCTCTTACAGGCAGCACCAACAACTTTGTGCCACAGTAGCAACCAAGTGAGACAGATCTCTGCAACTCACTGAGGCAGAAAAAGATCTCCTTCAGAGTCCAGTACAAACGCATTCTGTGGGAATGATGAGAGTCAGCCTTTCCTCAGGAGGTTTGCCAGGAGCTATGTGCATGCTGGGTCGCTGATAAGGGCTGAGAGGGTTTTTACTGCCAGCATCTTGTGCTCTGCCCCACCACTGTGCAGGCATGGATGGTCCCTGCCCCTCTGGACATGCCCAGGGCACAGCCTCGTGAGACCTTAGTTAAATTCTTCCATTTTTCCAGTGTTTTCTTCATCCTCTCTCTCCTCCTGCTCCAGCTGCCAAAGTGACAAGCCACTACCCTTGCAGCTCATTTTGGGAGCCTGGTACCCAGGGAAGCACGGTCAACAGGGGGAGTGAGGAAAAGGGGGAGACGCCTTGGTGGCAGCAGTTCTTCACCACGCTGGCTTCTTCACCAGAAGAAAGAATAATAGGAGTCAAGCATAAAGAAGGCCAGTGAGCTCAAGGGCCCAGTGTATTTCAAAATGCAGGCAATGAAAAAAGTAAAACCAGTTTTTGGACTAATGCAGAAATGAATGATGGCAAACAAGCAAGTGTGGGACATTTTGCGTGCAAGTGATTACTCAGGCTTGCAAAAGCTTGCCTCATTTTTTGAAGGAGAGACCACAGAGAGAGAGGCTCATGGCTGAAATGCCTTGACCCCTATAAGATGCAATAGGGGTCTCTTGGTATTGATCTGGAAGCCCCTTGGTTTGGCAGTCTGGTCATGCAGTTCAACAGACATCTGGTCTAGTGCTTCAGGGAGAGAGCTTATATTGATTAAAAACTTACATTTTCCTATCTTGCTGCTAAATTGATGCACCTCCATCTACTACTCTGCGCATGTAAATGTACCTCTTATCTCAGACAGGCTGGCACCTTCCCTCTTACATGTCTGCTGCATCCTTTAACTCAAAGTTAGAGACCCAGGGAAGGTACTGGGCTGTGTTAAAATTTTTGACCCCTCAGAGAATCCTTCACAAATATGGGCCCATACACACCTTCCTTCTTGAACACCACCCAAATAAAAACAAGAAAGAGAATACTTTGGGATTTGGAGCACTGTCCAGCCAAGAAGTGCAGAAAATTCCTGTAAGTACAGTAGGGATGGGAATGAGGACCAGAGCACCAGGATTCTTCCACCAAACTGTCTTCTCTGCCTGCAACCTTTTCCTGGTTGTACCACCCACCCACACCCCCAGGATAGGCTTGCCAGGAAGGGGGGAGCAACATTTCAAATGCCAGTGAGCTGGAGGATGCTCATGGGGTGTAGAGGAGGAACTGGGAGCAGAAGGGTGCCTCTCTCAGACCTGCCAGGGCAGGAGCAGCTGCAGTCCTTCTGTCAAGGGACTGAGTGAAAGGATTAAGGGCCTGAGCTACCACTGACCATGGGATTAACCCCTGCAGGAAATTAAAGTTGTAGGGAAGGCACTTCACTCCACAGCTGAAAGAATGAGAAAAACTGGGATCTGGATTAGAACTGGCAGGGCTGGTGACAAGCCACCACCCACAGCCAACTGTTCCCGGCTGGATCAGAAAATGTTATCTCAACCTTCATGTAGAACCCCCCTCCACATCTCACTTGGTTACCAATTTTTGCCAACAGTGTGAGAAGAACAAAAACATCACCCTGTGGCAAGAAAGAGAGGAGGAAACTGGGTAGTCAGCTCACGTGTCCCTCCTCTGAGCCCCTCTCCCACTCCCTCACCCGCTTCCCTTCTCAGCTGCCTCCATCCTGCAGGCAGGAAACATGCACGTGGTCTGTCGCGTTCAGCAATGCTTGGAGAAGATGCTGGCACACACATGGCTGGATTTCTTCCTGTCAACTGCCCCCTCTCCTCCTGCTGCTGCTCTGGGCCTCCTCCATATGCTGCACTCTCACTGTGCTGGGACTTTCCTGTCACTCCTGGTTGGATATCCCGCTCTCTCCACCTGCTTCCACAGCTTCCCAAGGAATTCCACATCTCCTCAGCAATCTGGGTCTTTCCCAGCAGTGCTACCCTCCCTATCTCCCCTTCCCATGCTCTGTATTTCTCAGAGGATTTGCTGAGGCTTTATGCCCTTGGTATTTCCAGCTCCTCCAGAATTTCCCAGTCTCATTATTGTGCATTGGTTAGGGAGGTTTGAGATGCAAATAGTATTTTCTGCTTAAGGTATGGAATGAGGAATTGAGAAAACTGGCTTCTCTCCTGTTTTTGCCACAGGCCTGTGAGGAAACTTGGGGAAAACCTGGTCAAAAATCCTTTATTCTGTGTAACTTTGATAAGGCCTACAAATACTCTCTGCAGGACAGGAGAGCATTTACAAGCCCAAGTGCAAACGCTGCACTTGATAGCTTTGAAAATCCTGAGTGAGTGGGCAACTGATGTGGGCTAATGATGAAGTAGCAAAAGCAAGGTGGCTGAAATTTCAGCCAGCCAAAGTCAGAGACCAGTTTTACCTGCATCGTAGTTTACCCTTCCATAATATAGGGATAAAGTTGATCTTCCTTGGAGGATTCTGAGGAGGAAACATTTTTTACCATCAACATGTTTGCGTTTCAGAGGTGCCTACATTGCCAATCCAAAAACCTGAAGCTTTTTGACCTTTTCACATTGCAGAGAAAAGGGTGAGATTTTTATTCACACCAGGCCAGGAATGTGGCAGAGTCCGTTATAAGACAAAGTGGGTTTTACACTTTTTCTACTTGCTTTACAGCTTTCTGTATGAGGTGTTTTGCTTAGCTGTGATGGATCACTGCAAGTCAGAGGGCACTATTTCTTCTGCAGCTGGGTTTCTCGTATGAATTTAAAATGTGTTTCCATTGATTGTGGCAGCACAACACTAATGAATCTTGAACACATGTGTTAATAAATCAGCAAGTGCTGCAAATGAAGCCCCCAGCTCTTTTAGCTTGGAAGCTCACTGGGGCAGTGACACACACTGGATGTTTCTACAGCACTGCTGAGCTTCTCTGCCACCTCATTCCAAAGAGACAACAAATGAGGGGCTGAGACAATGTGACATCTTGTGATCGATAATTTGCACAGCTAAGGGGTCTGTTGAGAGACCTGAATGGGTGAGGTCTCCATGCCATCTAAAGCCACTTGTGGTGTGGTAGTCAGGCCACACAGATTATGTGTCTCTGCTGCCACTTGCCCTGCCAGGGGCAGATGAAGGGACATGCATAGAACAACATGCTTTAGTCACTAAATGCTGGGGTACCACTGTCCCCCTCCATTATGGGGTGATAGCAATAAAACATGAATCCTAAAAGCAACAAGGAAAGGGGAAGGAAAGAAGATAATCTCCTTAAGGCGTCCTCCATGCCCTCCCTTATGCTGCTGCTTTTCTGATAAAGGCTAAAGCAATTCAGCATTGAAAAGGGGAAAGGGACTTTGCCATCAAGGAGAGTGTGGGGGAGGGATGAAAGTCTGTGCATACTTTCTGATCATTTATTGCTGGCATCTGTTGCAGTCTCTGCTACCTACCCTTCTGTAATATAGGTCACCCACATGCCCTGCCAGTGCTCATAAGCCAGGCTGTTAGCGGAGTCTGATCCCTTAGCCATGATCCAAGGGTTAGTGCAAGGGACTTGGAGAGATAATCAGAGACAGAGGTTGCTGGGCTCTGTTTCTGACAGTGTCTCATCCTAGTGACACAGTCACCTGTGTCTCTAGCCTCATTCTTGTCTGGGGAATGGGATAGATTTATCCACCTACCCAGAGCAGAAGCACTACTGGCTCTTACCCCAGCCTTACTTCTGGGGGTCATGAAACACAAACTAACACCACCTGACAGCCATGGTAAGAGCCATTCATAGAGCACATGGCAAGCTTTGGAAGAAGGTGACACAGGATTGGGAAGAGTTCCTAAGCTATGTGGATGCAGGGAACTCAAACACTTCCCGCTCTCCTAGCGTGCTCCTTGGGACCCTCCCCACAAAAGCTATGGCTTTGGAGTGACACTGCAAACATTACTGGTATCTGGGCACACAGGAGCAGGCACAAGGCAGGAATAGTGCCTGCTGTAGTTTTTAGGCCCTGGTAAGTGCTGCAGAGTCATTACAATCCCTTCTGCATCCCCCCCTTCTTTCCCTCCCCCTGCCCCCAGCAGTAAGGTTCGCTGTTCAATCTAATTAGGGGAATCCTCATTAGAGAGTCCTCTAGAGTCTGACAGCAGGCCAAATGTCCAAGTGGCACTTCAGCTCAGTGTATTTTTGGCCACTGGAGCCCATGGGCCAGAAATGGATGATTTCATTTTGTTGCCTTGAGCTGAAACTAAAAAAGTTGTCTTTTACTGCCCTATTTGAAACAGTAATAGGAAAAGGCCATCAACAGCCCCACAGGCAACCCTGTTTTCTCCAGAATGTGGAGAGACATTCAACTCCAAGCACATGGAAAAAAACCTCTGGCCACTGTGCCCCATGGATCACAGGGCATTCAGCGGGCATGTCGCTCTAGGGAGAAGGAACCATCTAGAAAGCCCATGAGAAAGACTAATGCTTGGTTTGTGGAGCTCTTGGGGGACTTCAGAGCATTCAGAGCTGCAGCAACGCTGAGCAGCCTTGAGCCCCCAAAGCCAAGCAATGCCAGGCAAGCTCAGAACAGATGGCAGGGTGCCTCTCTTGTTGAGCTGGGGGCATATAGGGAGCACTCCTAGGTCTGGCAGAGTGCTCGCTGCTGGAAAAATTCCTGACTGTCAGGCTGAAAGCAGCCAGACACGTCTGGTGCTGCTCTGGAGAGGCTGGAGGTGTGGGCAGGTGCTATTTGCCCCAAGATTACACATTCCCAGTGCTTCACTGGCAGTGAGTGCACTTGGCCTGGTGCTCTGCAGAGCAGAAGGCATCTCTTGGGCCACAAGAAAACTGCTAATTAAGTCAGAATTCAAGACAAGTCGGGGGAAACCTTTAAAAAAGAAACTGTTAAAAATCCTCTCTGCCTCCTTGCTCTCTCCTCCTGACTGTGGAATATTAATCACTAAGGGTATAATGTTCTTATGGGCAGTAGATGCGTAGGAGAAACTGGATTTTTTCTGGATCTTTGGAATTAAAATTTCTCCATGAACATACTTCTTCAAAGTATAAATGCAGAAACTCATTGACCCTCACCTTTCAACAGCCAAGAACCTCTACATATTCCAAATCTACTGCTCTGCCACCTGGGCAGACGGTATGATTGGAGAAGCAGGCAGTTTTGTGGAAGACATGGAGGTTAATAAATATGGGTTACAGAAGAGTCCCTGGCACATGTGCAAGCCCGAGTCCGTGCACACATTTGTAAATGCAAGCTAGGCTGGTGACTCTGTGCATTTGTACGTGAAGGTAGCTGCTTTTAAGTCTTGGAAACACGTGTATGAGTGCACACAGGGTGGCTGCTATCTATGGAGTGGGGAGTGTAGCATATATGTGACATGCTTTAAAATAATCTTGGGTTTATCAAGGCCCCTCCATCTCAGTGCATGTTGCAGTGCAGGAGACAGCATTAAAGCCTGAACAGGTGTTAATCACTATGCACTGTAATAAATTCTAAACATAGGGAAAAGGCTTATTTATACATGGCTGCTCCTCCCACCCTGCACTCTCTGCTTGAGCCTCAGCGCTGCCTGAGGGAAAGAGGCGCCCGTGCGGTACCAGAAATGAGTGCGAGAGCCGGACCTGCCCTGCCGGAGCAGAAGGAGCCGGGGGTGGAAACCCCGACCCTGGCCCCGTGCTCACACCGGGTGTGCCAGCCCTGCCCTCGGCCCCCATCGCTGCCTGGGCACAGCGTAGGTGAATTGCACAGGGCACGGTGGGACAGACACCAGAGCATGGCCTGAGCGGGGGCCTGGGCTGAGGGGACCCCGCAGGGGGGAACCGTGTCACAAAGCACCCAAGGAAGCTGGGGTTGATTTTGTTTTTTGTTTTTTTTTTTTAAATTGCTTAGCCCCCCTAATTGGAACCAAGCCAGCTGATACAGATGGGGTGTTACAAAACAGAGCCAAAAGGCAAGAGCACAAGGAACAGAGCTATCTATAACCCTGACAAAGTTAGATGGAGTGAAGGTGGGGAAGAGGGAAAGGCAGAGCATGGCAGGCGGCTGCCCCTGATGCTGAGAGCAAGGACGTGATCATTTGGCAACAGGATTTGGAGCTGATCGACTGGCGCTATCCAGCAGGCAGATAAGGCTCTGTGGCTGTCAGCTTAACTCTGCCGTTTATTCCAGTGCTGTAGGGAGTTAAATAGAGCACACGGAAAGCCTGCTGCTGGGGAGTGAAAGTCAAGGAGGGAGAGGGAAGGAAGAGGCTGTAATTGGGCAGTGTCCGGGCAGTCGGGTGGAAGTGGCTGCAGGCAGAACCCCTCCAGGTAAGTACCTGCAGCTTTTCATCCTCCTTTTCCATATGGACAGGCGGGGACAGAAGACTTCAGGGGTGGCATTTAGGATGGAGACGTTTCTATGGGGGAGGCTGAAAGTCTCCTCGGTCAGGTCGAGCGCAGGCACCAAATGGGGACAGCTATTTGTTGCAGCTTCTCCTTCAGTGGGGACTGCAGGGGAAGGGCTCCAGCTCAGTCTGGGGAGTGGGGGGCTGCAGCGGGTGAAGGCTGAATTGGTTGCTGTACCATGAGAGCTATTTGGTATATTGGCATTTAGGTAAATGATCTAAATAGCCTTGCAAACGTACTAGTCTAGGTACTGAACCTGCTCGCAATTTTCATCAAGATGCTAATTTTAATATTTCCTGGTGGTTTACATTCCAATGTAAAATAAATCAGTCTGGGAGCCTGGGGGAGGGTAGGCACCTGGCACGTGTGTGGGGAGAGTGTCCTGGTGGCAGTGCAGCACCCAGCTAAAATAGCTGCCGTGGATGTTGTCAGAGCCCCTCAGAGGGGATGGAGAAGGGCTTATTTCTGTACTCTGGCTGAAATGTGTCCATCTAACTGCTGCTGTGACTGTGGGTGGCACGTCAGAGAGTACGTGGGGGACAGAAGGGTTTGTGGTGTTTTCATTTTTCCTGCTTCCTTGTATCTAAAAGGAAAGCGGGAGGGAAGTTGAAACCTGTTGTCAGTCACTTATTGTCAGGGGAGAGTTTATGGTCTTTGGGTTTCTAATTAGACCGAGGATTTTTCCTTCTACTAATTAAGATGCAATTCCTCTCTTTTCAACACTCCCACTCAGTCTCCCCCGCCTCAGGTCCTTCCTTCTCCTTCTCCTCCGAGGCTCGTTTGCTCTTCAGCTCCTGCAGTTGCTGCAGTGGGAAATCCCCAAGCTGAAGCTGTGCCGCTCTAGCCACCACATCCATTTTACCTTAAAACAGACAGGAAGTGCTGGTAGGGAATACGGCATGGGGAGGGGGGGTGTGGTGGAGTGGGGGGAGGAGGAGCGGGGAGAGAAGCAGCTTGGCAGCCGCTGGTGCCCAGATCTCAGCGAGCCTGAGCCGTGCGTCAGGCAGAGGATGCACAGGTGGCACCAGCCGGCGTGGAGGCGACAGGAATGAGCCGGAGTCTGCTGCCCTGGCAGGGTCACCTTAGCAATTCATCAGGTTAACCTTGAGCACGAGGCTAATGTAGCTACCATAGCAGGCTACTCAGGCACAAACTTCTCTCTGGCACTTAGGTGAATCAGGTTTTATTTCTGCACTGTGAGGTTCAAAATGAATTAATGGTGTGCCTTCAACACACTGTGCCTCCTGACATATCCTCCATTTCTCCTCCAAAACAGAACTGACGCCTCAAAGGCAAAACACTAATTGGAGAGGGGAAAGGGCAGCACTGAGCTCAGCCCTGTGTGCTGTGCACAGGGAAGTGAATCTCATCTGCTCTGCTCTGCTTTCCCTCTCCAGGACCTGGCAGGCAGGCTACAAGGTCATTCCTTCTCCCTCTGGGGCCGTGTGCCAGGCTGGCTGTTGGATGTGAAGACACGCTGGAGAAGACCACGATGCTGCCTACAAGTGCTGGCCACCGGTGGAGGAGCAGGTTCCTCATGAGGTGGCAGGAGGCTTGTCGTAAGTAATGCCTACTCAGGTACCAACTACAATATTCCTGTTTGTCAAGGGAGCGGGAAGAAAATAGGTCACATCAGGGTTAAGAACAGGGGAGAGGGACAGCTAAGAATGGAGATGTTTGAACTAATTCCTGATTCCTTTAGAGGCCAGGCTAGCTGGGAGGGAGAGTGATATTCTAAAGCTGAAGATGGGTTTAAAGTGGGACAGAGAGTGATGATTGCTTCTGAATTCCAGTGGGCCTGGCAGGTGAGAAACAGCATGACAGACACCATTGCACAAAGATGCACCCTGAACATTTCTCAAATCAGTATCCTGTGAGCTGCAGACTCCTCTCTGTGCTTGGGGTTTATACACAGGCTGCTGAGCAAGGCTCCCAGCTCTTCACAGCAAAAGTCATAACAGATTTTAGAAGGAAATGCAGGATGTGAAGGCAGAATTCTCCTACTGGGCACTGCCACATGTAGTGAAAATCAAGGAGTAAATAAAGAAGCTCTCTTTCAAATTAAATTGTAAATGTTCGGCCTGTGCACATTCCCAGTGGGCTGGGGCAGCTGCTACGGTACCTGAGTGCAGAGCAGGCACTGCTAGGGTGATGTGGGGCTTCTGGGAATTTATCTGCATCTCAGGGAAGCTTCTGGGGACCACAGCAGAGTAAAGGGGACACTTGGAGAGTGTCCCTCACTACTGCATGCCAGGCACCAAGTAGCTCTGTGGTTTCCCTTGTTGCAGTCCTCCTGGTCGCATTTGGAGCTGCAGCTGTAAGAAGCTGGGGGAATTATTTCCTTCTCCAGAAAACAAACATCTTTGTAATCCATCCTCACAGACTGGACTGTGCAAATTATTTATAATGAATGCTACTGAGTCTTGATTTAATCTGATATACCTGGATCAGCTTTCTGCCACCTACTAGAGTCACCAAACACCCCACAAAGTAAATTGATCTTCCCCAGACACAAAAATACTTATTATCCATCCTTCTGTAGGGATGGAAGACAGCTTCAAGTGCTGTCTACTGCTTCCCTGTAGAGCTGCATCTCTAACCAACACAAGGAATTCCCTGGCCTCAGCTCACATCCTCATGGATGCACTTCTTGCAGGGAAACGAAAACGAAATCTCTTTTCTGTATGATTTTAGTAAAATATTTCCAAAAGCATACAGCAATATATGGGTAACAACAAGACATTTTTGGCATATCCTACATGGCTGCAGAAGCTTGGCATAAATCCACTTCCTGAACATAACCACAGCCAGCTGCCTGAGACTTTGTTCCTGCCAGCCACTGCCAGCACACACACTGGTGGAACCCCACAGCCACCCAGTCGGCGCCGCAGGCAGCCAGGCATTCTGAGAGATAAGCCCTGAACAGAATGCCACCTGGATAGCATTACACACGGGCTGCTCTTGCCTTTCTTGGTGCACAAAGCAGCTGTTATCTCACCATCACAGCTGCCAATCTATTATTAATACAGGGCTTTTGTTAAGCGTCCAGGAAAAGACGGGGGTCACTTGAATGACTCATGGCTCTTTCCCTTCTCCACTCTAGCTCCCATTCTTTTAATTCTCTCCCTACAACATGAGTGTGATGTATTCTGAACAGAATTAAATACCAGCCAGTCAGTACCTGTACTGCAGCAATCCATAGGCTATGATTTACTTTTGTGGCAATTTCTGCTGTGGGCCCCAGCCTCTGCATGACAAGAAAGCAGAGAGGTGCTCTGGGTAAAGATCTCTCTTGCATTTCCCCATAAGGATCCATAATTCTCCTTGGAAGAGCACATTTATTGGCATGGCCTGGGCTGATGTGCACCTGAGATCTCAACTGTAGGACAGTAAAAAATTATTGAAGAATTGCGAAAGGTGGATGAAGTGAGAGAGAACTGATGTATTATCTCTGTATATTTATCCCTTGGTCCTTAATAAAGTCATATAGCTTAGGATTCAAACAGAATTGCTCTCCTTAGACTACCAGGCCACAAATCTGCCAGTTCTCACAAGGATGACCGGGAACACAAAATCTGCCCCGTGCAGGATGAGAAGATTGGAATATGAAGGCACAACTCTGACAGAAGCAAAGTCACTATAAAAAAATGGGCTGTGTGTCAGATTAAACTCTAGAGAGTGGCACAGGGGAAGAGAGGAAGAGCATGGCTGACTGCAAAGCTGCTCCAGGCAGAGCTTCTCCACAGCATGGGTCTCCTTTGGCTCCCTCTCTTCTCACAATTCCTTTAGGATTAAGAAGCAAAACACCTGCAGGTTTGTTCCTTGAATAAAAGCAGGAAAGAAGAACCTGACTGCCAGTTCAGGAAGGCAAGACAATAAATGCATCCCCTTTAGCTACCATTCACCCCTAAAAAGACTCTACCAACGCAAGTGACTGCCTTCTCTGAAGAAAAGTGAGAAAGGCATGATGTACAGACAAACCTGCTTCAGTTTTAATCAAATGCTCAAACTTGTCACCTTAAAAACTGCGAGGGAGCTGAATTTGCTTCCCACGTTGAAGAATAGTGGAATTCATTGTGTGATCTCAATTCCACAAAAGGAACTAAGATGAAGGATGCAAATGTTTTACATAGTCTGCTTAAACATAACTCCCACTCCTCTAATGACAAGAGGCACAAAGCTTGCTTTCTTGTTGATAATGCTTATTTGTCACAAAAATGAGAGTTTGAAAAGCCACTGGCTTCCAGAGAAGGTTGGTAACTAGTGCCCTGGTGCCACTGCCAGAATCTGGACCCATATCTGGAATCCAGAGAAGCTCTGAAAAATGCTAATTTGTGGTTTGTCCAACCTTGAGATACTGTAGGAGAAAGGGTGTGTGTGTGTTAACCCTTTTCCTGACACTGCTTTTGTCAGTTACCAATGTACACTTCTTTTTCTCGTTCCATTGTTGTGGGCAATTTTGGTCAGGTGTGGCTTAAACCATTCTTCACGTGTCTGTTTTCTGCCCAATTGGTAACCATGATTCAGGGTTCACCTCATGATTTGCACAGGACTGTAGTCCAGAATGTGTCCAGAGTTCTTAGTAAGAACAATTGCTGGTTCTGTACCCAGTTACCACCTCTAGACAGGGGTGGTCACTAGCCACTCAGAGATACTTTTGGGGCTGTTGCTATGGGGTTCAGAAACTGTTTTGAGAGCAATGACAAGTACCAGGTGTCCAGTGATTTAGGGATTCATTTTTTAGCAGTTGTCTTGGTCGTCCCTTTGTAACGTAATATAATTTGTTAAGAACTGGACATAAGGCCCATATGACACACTGTGAATATGGTAAGCAAAGGATACCCTGATTTAGAGTCTCAGATGTGAGTCTTATCTATCACTAATATTAGGATTCACACTGCAGGAGCACACCTGAAATGTAGGTTGTTTTATTTTCATTTTTCTTAAAAGTTTTTAAAATAACATATCTGTTTCCAAAAAATTGGAACTTCTTAAATATACCTGGTCCCTCTTCTCTCTACCCTGACTGTTTAGAAAGAGCTGTCCTTGGACAGAGGGGACACCTCCCACCACTCTCTGCTCCATTCTTCTCTGACAGCTACCAGGGCTCCAGTATCTGTTGGCAAAGTCCACTGGGATGCACTTTTCTGACTTTGTTGTGAAACTGGAAGGGTATTTATTTGTTTGTTCATAAAATAACGGTCTAAGTGGAAAGTCATGCTGTCAGGATGCAGGCCAGTGGTAAAGGAATGTAGCTGTGAGGAAACTCATTACACTGCAGGGCATTGCAGTGAAGAGCCCTGCTGTGAGGGTCGTGTTGTAGTCAGTGGTGGGTGAGGAGGGGAAAGCATTGATCTAATCCATGTCTTCTTTCTTCCCTGCTTTTCGCCTTCCAGTGCTTGGCTGCTGGCTCTCACTATGTGCTGCTGAGTCCTTCTTTGCTTGTCCTTCCTCCTGCAAGTGTAACAGTGGCAACCTGGAAGTGGACTGTAGTGGCCTGGGCCTCTCTTCCATTCCCTCAGACATCCCCACAAACACCAGGACCTTCCTCTTTCTCAACAACAAACTCAGCATCCTGCCAGGAGCAGTGTTTTCCAACCTCTCTGCTCTACAGAGGCTGGATCTATCCAACAACTTCTTGGACCAGCTCCCTCAGAACATCTTCAGTGACCTGGGGAACCTCACAGAGCTCCAGCTGAGGAACAACAGCATCCGGGCCTTGGACAAGGACCTGCTACAACACACGGCCCTGCTGCGCCAGCTGGACCTCTCCATCAACGGCTTGGCCCAGATCCCTTCAGGCATCTTTGATGACCTGCCTGCTCTCCGCTCCCTCTCCCTCAGGTCCAATCGCCTGCAGAGCCTGGACAGGGTGACCTTCGAGCCTCTAACCAGCCTGCAGCAACTCCAGGTTGGGGATAACCCCTGGGAATGCGACTGCAACCTCCGAGACTTCAAGCACTGGATGGAGTGGTTCTCCTACCGAGGTAGGTGCTCGCGCTGCGGGTGGCAGGGGGAGGAGAGGTGGTCTTCCACGAAAGGCAAGCAAAGGCAGACAGGGAAAAAACAGGAGCAGATACAACTGGCAGGTCAGGCTGACCTGAAGGACAGGTCTCAGCCAAAGAGCATGAGGACCCAATTTAGTCCCACTACAATTTAGTGCCAAACCTTGTTCATATAGCAACACTTTCCATCTGTGAAGTCCCCAGCAGCCTTAGTTCTCCCATTTTCTTGTTTTGTTTCTAATCTGAACTATTACCTGGGGTTTTTTTTGATCTTGAGAGAAGAACAAACTTTCCTCAAGTAACATTAAAATTTTAGGATTATGAATTCGCCACACTCTTTCTGCCTAAAGAGAAGAAATGCTTTTCACACTTGGAAATAACCATCCCATTCTCTTTCTTAAGCTGAGCGAATTAAAAGTCAGAATTGGCTGTAAAGCATCAGGTTTGCTGTCAAAAAAAGAACCTGAGGAAACAGTGACTCTTAGGAAAAACACTGCAACTCATATTGGAGAATCCAACCTACAGCTCAAATTAACAAGCCAGGCCCCAAGTCAGGCTGGCTATAAAATCATCATTTCAAACTGAACAATTTTTGACAAGTTTACATTTCCAGATTTTCCTCGAAACACAGAAGACTAGAAAGGTACAAGTCACTTATCAGGAATGCTGATGGGATGACATGCTTTCAGGAGCTGCAGCTCAAAGAAAGATGGCACATTTTACAGGAGTGAGGATTGAAGGCCTGACCTTCTGTTTCTGGAGCCAGCGAGTAGGAAAGGGTCTCAAATCATGTGGATAGCAACAGTCAGCTGTCATATCCCTGCTGATCACAGCCATGCTGCAAGGAGATTATCCCTGCCTATGGCTACACTGCAGTCTGAAATATGCATTTATGTGAGCAGAATCAAACAAGCATGAGTGCCACTTTCCACTTTTTTTTTGTTTTGTTTTTCTTAACTACCATATCACAAAGTCAGTGGAAAGCATGCAGACATAACTTTTCTTTTTTTCCTCCCCTTCCAAGGAAATTGCCCAAACTCACTCAAGCATTTGTTTCAACATCTGTCATTATTTTCACAGAGATGGATTAGTTGTCAGAAGATGGGATGTGTATCTGTTGGTTTTTTTGAGACTATACAGCCTGGTTGTATGTTTTTGCTTTAATTTCTCCTTTTCTAAAGTGGTTCTGCTGAGACTTACATAACTCACTAAACAGTATGAGGCTGACTTAAATGGTTTCAGAGTGCTTTCATGTCTTGGCCAATGCAAATATCATTCACCAGGAGCTCTAGTGTCAAACTCAACCTAAACAGAGGCATACTGGCCAGCTGACATGGTTGAAGCTTCTGCAGGGAAAATACTTTAGGAGGTGTGAGTGGAGGCCCATGAACTCACCCCAGCTGAGGATCAAACCCTGCTGTCTCTGTATGGGGATGGAGCTGTGAGTGACTCCTGTTATCTCTGTTGGAACAGGTGGGAAAATCGACCAGCTGGCCTGCACCTTGCCCAAGGAGCTGAAAGGAAAGGACATGCGAATGGTGCCCATGGAGATGTTCAACTACTGCTCCCAGCTGGATGACGAGAACAGCTCTACAGTGCTGGACAATACTGGCCCACCTTGCACTAAAGGAAGCCCTGCTCCTTCCAAATCTAAATCAGGCCCAGAAACAGAAGTGGAGCCCAGTGTGGGATGCCCTCAGAAACAGCGGTACAGGCCTGTGAGCGTGCGCCGGGCGATTGGCACTGTGATCATTGCAGGGGTGGTTTGTGGCATTGTTTGCATCATGATGGTGGTGGCAGCTGCCTATGGTTGCATCTATGCCTCCCTCATGGCCAAGTACCACCGGGAGCTGAAGAAGAGGCAGCCACTCATGGGTGACACAGAAGGAGAACATGAAGAACAAAAACAAATCTCTTCTGTGGCGTGAAACGGTTCTAGGAGGGAAGGGACAACGATGAAAAAAGGTACCTGAGAGCAGTCAAGCATGGGGTCCTCCCAAAATACATCTTCCCAGACAGACTGTGCTATTGCTCCACTCACCCAAGTAGTACAACATGTTTCTGGGGGGTCAGGGCACCTGGCTCAATTTCTTTTCCTCTGCCCCAGGCCCATTTTGTGCCCTTTCACCCTTGGGCCCTCCCAGACAAATAAAGTAGAGTCAGACCTCGAGTGCTTGCTGTGCCTCATGCCCTTGCACAGAGCTTCCCTCACATGCCTGCTGCAAAGGCAGCTGGCACCTTCTGGGAACCTGTGTCATCCTCTCAGCTTCGGTCCTGAGTCGTCCTGTATCCTGTCAAGAGTTCTCTGCAAACAGAGAGCAGCTGTGAAACCTTGCGTGGGGAGCAGGACACCAGAAGTGTCCATGCCTCATCATTAGGTCACTGCTGTTGTGTGACACTGCTGCCTACCCCAAAAATCAGTGCTGCCAAGATTACAACAGAAGGCAGGCAAGGTCCCTATGGTAGGGCAACAGTCAGTGGGAGATTTCCCTTCTCACTTTTAGAGGTGGAAAGATACCTGTATCACCCTAACACACTGCCAGGGAGCACAGTGTCCCTCTTTTTGCTCCTGGCCAAGTCCAAACCTTAGAGCTGACACACACGTCATCTGCTGCAGGTGCACAGGCACAGAGTCATCCTCCTGTACACACACACACTGACTCATTCTGATCCCAACATGCACACACAGAGCCAGTTCCAGTCCCAGGCATCCAGGCACCCCACCTGCACATGCAGAGCTGTCACTCATGCCCATGCTGACCTGCCCTCTGCATGCAGAGGATACATCCAGCCACTTTACCTTACCCTGATCATAGTAGTGCGTATCACCTTCTGCTTCAGACAAAAAACATGCACACGCCACTGAGGAATAACAAAAACATCTCAGCCATAGTGCAGAGCCAGTGGGAACTGGCAGGAGAGGATGGAGAGAGGTAAAGTTATTGAGATTACAGCACCAGTCTGTGGAAATAAGTACACAGCATGAAAAAAAAGAGAAGGTGTGTTCTTATCTGTTTTATGTCTTCTCTAATAAATGGAGAGAGTAAGGATATGAAGCCTCCATTTAGAAATGTTTGATTGGCAGATCAGAAGTGGGTCATCAGGAAAGACTAGAGGAGGAGGTGGCTTACCAGGAGCGTAAGCCGTGCTGAGTAGTGTGAGCCTAGGGGAAGGTGTCAAGGAAAGAAGTCACACAACCCAGGAGCTGCCACAGCTGGCACAGGGGCCAGCATGGTGTGTGGAACAGGGTGATGCAGCTGGGATGACCAAGAAGAGTGGGCAGAGTTCTGGAGGGTCCTGAAGTGAAGGCTGGAATCAGCAGCACAGTGTGGTACACGTGGGAGAGCTCAGGAAGGGTCTGGCACAGAAGGCAGCAGAGCCCACATGCACTCCGTCATCATTGGGGTGTCCAGTGACACCCACAGCTGCACCCGAGTGTGCCACACACACAGCTGTGCACACTGCCACTGTCACGTAGGGTGACTTCCCCCAGCCAGATTTTAAAGCCCTCAGACTGCAGTGCCTCCTATTAGTCTTAGCTCATTCTGACCTGAATGGGAAAAAAAAATAGTGAGGGGGGGAAAAAAATGAAAGGAACTCAACATAAGGACTCATTTTGTATCACTGGAAGTGGGATAAAATGCTGTCTCCAGGGGAGAGCGCACATTGCCATGGTAACCTGCTCTAACCCGTCACAGTGGGTATTCCTGGGCGAGGAAGATGACACCGGAGGTCAGCATCCACAGTGCCTGTGGATGGTGTGATCCCTGCCATCAGGAAACAAGCTGGCAGCCAGCCCAGCTCTGCAGGGTGTTTCACTAGCAACCTGTCTTCAGAGCCCTGCATGCTCTGCAGGTGGACCCTGCAGGGCACATCACCTCTTCCACCTGCTCCATCTGAATCCCAGTGCCACCGGACAGCCCTCCTGCCCCTGGGACTGGACCCCTGTGCAAGCAATGCAGGCTGGCTCCTCACTCCTTCTGGTCCCAGACAGGTGGTTGTATTGACCCGTGGGCACACGATGTTGTTAATCAAAGCCTGGAGTGGCAAAATCCCTCCTGGTCTACCCAAGGTCATCAGAGCCAAGGAGACAGGATGCTCTGGACTGTTCTAGCGTGACTTCCTTTCAACACCCCTGTGCATGGGGCAGAGGAGGATGTTCTTCAGGGAAGCAGAAGACCAGAGTGCCAGGGAGGAAGAACTGGGAGAAGCAGTCAGCCCACCCGCCCGTGAGCACACATTTTCCCCCTGTTTTCAGCACCCTGTGGGGAAGAGGAAGAGAAGGAGGCGGGCTGGCGAGATGTGAGGAGGAAGGACTCTTTCCCCATGCACTGTACAGCCACTCCAAGCATCCCATCTGCTCCGAGTGTAGCCCGCTCTGAAGGGCAGAACTGGTGCACTGCAGACTCTGTATGTGTGTTACTGCTGCTCCACATTCCCAGCAAGCCAGGACCAGACTGCCTGCTGGATCCAAACCTCTCCCAACCTCCCTCTCAGGGGAACCTCTCCCTTCCTCCCTTCACCATACTGGACTCCGCAATCATACTTGAAATGGGACTTGAGTCAGAGTGGTATATTTATAGATCTATATTTTACTTGCATCAAATAATGGTGACATATTGCACAAAACAAATGGGATCTATATATGTGTGTGTGTGTGCGTGTGTGTGTGTGTGTGTGTGTGTGATAAGGGAGAGACTGTTTTTAAGGGAATAGACTAGAGGTGAAATGAATGGGAAGAAGGTAGGGGACAATGCAGGGGTTGAGGGTGTGAAATCCTCCTTTCCCTGCACCTTCCCTGTGACTTCCTCCTGTCCTTACCAATTTTTCTTTGTTGCTAATAATATTTTCTATATCCTGTGTTGTGGGTCTGGTGATGACCTTGCCCATCCTTTCCTTTTTTTGTTTTAATTTATACGGCAGAAAATCTGGATTTATCTCCACCCTAGGCAAGGGACCGCTATGTTTAGAAACCCACCCAGGAAAGAAGACAGGAAAGGGGAGAACTGAGTGTTGCTGGGAAACACGAAGGCTGGCTATGAGGAGTCCCTCTGGAAAGCAAATACTCTGCTTGGCAGGATGAGGACCTGTCCTTTTGCATGCAGAGCAGAGTAGCAGGGCTCACTGGGACGTGCCCTGTTCATGGCACTGTTTGCAAACAGGCTCTTTCTCCATTGCCCAGCACAGCTGGAAACCAGGCTGCCCTGGTGTGACTGGGCTGCTGCACTGCCCACAGGCACTGCAGGGAACACGGCATCCCGAGCAGGCAGAAACAAAGCTGATTTGAATGCTGGGTACAGAATGAGACCCAGTGCTCCTTGTGTGCCCAGCCAATGGGCTCCTCTGGTGTCCTCTGGGGACAGCAGCTCCTGTTGTCCCTGCAGGCGTGGCTGGGCATGGGGGGAACCCCCTGGATGCACCCTTTGCTGTAGGCAGCTGCTCCAATGACACATGCAGGTGCCTGCCCTCAGGAAAGGCTCTTCTGGGGCTGGCAGGTCCAACACATGCCAGGGTGATGTAGGGCTGGCAGGGCCACCAGGAATGCCCCTCCTGCTCCCCCCGCTCCCCTTCTCCACACATCCACTTATGGGACAGGCAGGCACATCCCTTGCAGGGAACAAATGGCACTTGTAATTCCTTTTTCTTTTTTGTTACCATTTGAGGGAGAGCGACAAGATTTTCTAAAATGATTGAATGGAGGTTTCTTTGGCATGAGAAAGAAAATTTTTAAAGGTATATTATATTTCTGGCTTGTTGTTACAGAATAATAATAAAGAATGTATTTTCCTATGCTCCTTCTTGTTTAAATGAGATCTCTGATAGTACCATTCACATTTTCCCTATTCCCTGCAGAAGCAAACACCACAGGGACACAGCCAGCCAAAGGAGAAAGCCCCTCCATTCCCATCGGTGTAATTTTGTCTGTACACACTGTTTGAAGTTGAAGTGAGTGTGCACACACACACACACTCTATATCATCTGTAAGTCAGGGTGAGGCTCCAGGACTAAACACACAGTCAGTGAAGGTGAGACCCTAGATCTAGAAACACACACACACAGTGCTCCAGGGACATAGCCAGACAAGGGTGATTGTGTAACAAGGATAAGATACTGTGGCAATCAGCTCATTACATAAAAGTAGAAAGGGCCAAATTAATCCCTAGTGTAAGAACGCAGGAGCCAATGGAGTTATATTCAGGTCAAATTTGATTCCAAAAGCTTTTTTTTTTTTTAATTAGAACATAATGTAACAAATAGGGAGCTATGGGTTCCTACATCTCCAGAATCCTGACCCTCTTGAGCAAAGTTATTTCGAAATGGATGGAAATTGCTGTCTAATCCTATTGCACCCCCAAGTACACAAGCTGTTACCCCTAGAGCTAAAAGAGTCTCTCCACCAGCTGTTCCCTGGCTAGGTCTATCACACACAGCTAAGAAGTTTAAATTCCCCACTTGGCCACTTTCAGTGCTAAGCATACACAATTCATCACATTGCCTTGATGTAAGAATAAGCTCATCCTGACGCATGTGGAACCGTGAAGGATGTGAAACCTCACCACGAGCAAACCCTTGTGCCACCCTACTCACACTGCTTGACTCAGTCACCCTGCTGTGCTCAGTCTGCTCTTCAGAGAGAACCTGGGAGCAGAACCCAGCTACTCTTAATCTGCTCACAGCTGAGGCATCTGTTCTGCTACAAAGGTATGTGCTGCAGGAGAATCACCATTACTGTTTAATAGCATGGTATCTATGACACATAGTTTAATCTAATTTTGCCAGGTAGGTAGAGGAGTGCACACAGATACTACTCAGCAGCTCATATAATACCAGAAACACAGAGCAGAAAAAAAGCAAAGCCAGCACACTCATCTGATGACTCTAGGCTTTTTCAGTTCATGAACTGTCTGGGAGCAGGCTGCGATTTTCTGCAATTTGATTTATTATAATTTGATTACTATTTGATATTGACCAGTGTATTTGTCCTGCTTACATATCTACTCATGCACACACATAACACCCTATAGAATAACCATGTCATTCTGTACATATAACTGGGAAAATGTATAAAATAGGATTCCTTCTCAGTATCTTGTCCATCAGCAGCCCACTGTGCTGGCTTGGAGAGCGTTTGCTAGCACTGATTGAAAACACAGGTCAGAGGGAAAGCTGCCATCCTCTGACTAGATAAATACACACCCTAGCATGGGATTTCTGGGGGCCAAAAATATTTCCCTCCAAGAATAATGGGAAATACAACAAGCATTCACCAATGAATACAGCTGCAGAATGAAATGTGAGTAAATAAACATTTCCTGTGTCATTCTGGGGTGTTCTCCACATCTGTCACAGCCCTGGAAACCTGGGGACGAGGCAGCAGCATCGTCACAGCTCTTCTCCCTTTAGAGAATGGGGGAGAAAGCCCCCATTAAGGGCCAGATCTGTCTTTCCCACAGTTCTGCTGTGCTGCAGCCAGGCAGAGGCCATGTGCAGGGCACCTGGAGCCAAGGAGAAAGCAAAGCACAATGCTAATAATAACTCTGCCTCGCGTGGAGCTTCTGGGCCAGGACAACACTGTGCTGCTCTGCTTGGGGCTCCAGGCACGGATTTGCCCCTTCACATTTGCTTTTTCTGAGTCCTAACTTGGGAATAAACTTGTTTGTTAGCACAGCTGTAGAAAATGATCTCGGAAAGGGCACTGCAGGAGTGAGGAATGCAGGTATTTCATTTGAAGGAACACACGCAGACGATACCCTGCGAGATTCAACCAGCTCCACATAAAGCTCAAGGGAAATATGCAGAGTAACAACAATGCTTTGCATTTCTATAGTGCTTGCCTTTGGCAGCTCTCTGGGAGCTTGCAAACATTAATGAATTCACAGAGGCAGAGATTCAGAGACTATAAAGGCCAGAAGGGACTTTAGATCATCCAGTCTGACCTTCTGTGTATCGCACGCTACTTGGAAATTGTGTGGAAAAGAACCACAAGCATGATTTGGGGGTGGCAGAAAATGCCTTCCTGTGAAAGGCTGAAAGAGCTCAATCTGTTTAGCTTGTGAAACAGAAATTAGAAAAGCTATCCTGTAGAAAGGCCAACAATGAGTATTTACATACAGCTAAGTTGAATCTTCCAGAAAGGCATCTACCTTTGATTTGAAAAACACTCAAGAAAGGGAAAAATATTGTTTTCCTTGGTATCTTCTGACAATACCTATTCATGCTCATTGTTAGCATTCATGCTTACTAACTCATTTGAATCTGCTTGGTTTTTTTGTCACAGTTTTTGTTATTCTCTCCCCTAGATTAAAAAAAATAAACCTTCAATAAATAACCAGCAGCTCTCTCTGTCGAGGCACTTTATACTCTAAATCAAATAATCTCTCAGTCTTCTTTTAAGTACAACAGGCAGATTGAGTTCATTAAGTCTTCCACTGAAAGCATTTTCTCACCTCTGGAACAACACTGGAGCCTATTGTCACACTGCTTCCAGCTTTTTCTCCTCCTTTTAGAAGTATTCTCCTCATCCACCAGTATCTATGCTCTATACTGCAGACACTACATGACTTTTTCCACTTTTCTCTACTCCTTCCCACCAAAGAATGTCTCACAGCACACTCACTAGGCTGTGTGAGCATTGTTCTCGTTTTAAAGATGGAGGTAAATGTAAATGCTAGGGCAAAACCCTAACAAGTAATTTTGAGGAAGGCACATTATGGGTTCTGATCCTACCTTTATGGTAGCATAAATTCAGTGCATTTTAAACATGAGCCTCCAGACTTATACAATTCTTGGCAAGACAAAATCTAGCCCTTTATTTAAAAGGATGATCCCCTTTCAACATTTTCCACTTTTTCATCCACTCACAGCCTCATATGGTTATTTTTTAAGTAGCTCTCACTGGACATAAATATCTTGGATTCCCCAGTTATTCTTTCTCTCTCGCCCTAATTTTTGTCTTCTTGTGATTGATCATCCACTTTTCAATGAGTCCCTCTGACCAGCTGCTTCTCAGATTCTCCCTGCTCTGGTCTACTCAATTGTCACAAAACACACCAGCCTCCCACATCCCCATCTGCTTTTTAAGGGTTTGTTATCATAAGCAGGGGTTTTTCTACTCACTGTTCTTTACTTTGCAAAACTCAAAGCAGTCAAGAGAAAACATCACAATGTCAAAAGCTGAGAGAGGGGTTTAGGTCAGCCCTAGCTTCTGGCCTCCCAGGTGCTGCTGGGGTTTTCAGCTGCATTAATAAGCTTATTTTTATTCAGTCATGACTAAAATCATGGAGTGTGTGAACTGCAGGGTAAGAAGGCACAGCCTTGTGCCCAAGGGGAATGCTGCAGTGAATGGGAAGTTCCCTGAGTGTTTACCTTGCTTGTTGCTGTCTTTTGTTCTGTGACAGGGTGAGACCAGGGACTTCAGCTGTTCCCTGGTCAAGGGACTACAGACTAACAGTCTCAGCTCCATCTATTCAAGGCACCACCATTTTTTACACACTTTTCAAGCTCCAGCTTAAATTCTTTTTCTTTATACCTCAGATTCTGGGTAAAACTGCATTATCCTAACAGATAGAAACCCACTTTTACTTTTGCACCCTAAGTATTTTGCTTGTCTGTTTATACTACACTATCTCCAATCCAAGGTGCATTCATTACAGCAATTCCATCTGCTTTGTCCTTGGCTGCAAGTGGTTAAATAAGCTGGGTGCACCCAGGTTCCTCTCACAAAGTCAGATTTCCCTTTCCTCTCATCATCTGCCCATCCTGTCTGCTCCTGTCTCAGCCTTTGACCAAAACTGAAGCACAGACTAGAGCAGAGGTCTCACAGGGCTTTGCATGGGAGCATCAATATCTTTTCCCACTGGGAACACCTCCCTAAGCACTAGAACAGCATTTGCTTTGTCCACAACTGCATCACACTGTAACTCACCATCATGCCACCATCACATAATACAGAAGATCTCAGCATTTTTTTCCTGAGCTTTCTCAGGATATATTCACCACTAAGTCTATCCAGCTGCCTTTCAGCAAGGTTCTCAGGACAGGTCTTGGCAGATGCCAATGGTTCCCTGAATTTAATGTGGGCATCAGGGAGCAATACAGTTGATGCTGATGATCCACACTGAGGATCCTCACTGAGACTTGGCAAAATTGGCTCAACAGCTCCCAGAAGACAAGGACTGCCTCCAGTCCTGTTGCTGTGCTCTCTGCCAGATCTCTCAGAGTTCCCAGCTTACAGAAGATTTCTATTATTAGTTGTCAAGCATATGACCTTGTCTGTCGTACTACTGAAATTCATTCTGTTTCTGGCACTCCTGCCAAGGTCAAATAAGGCTTCCTCTACAATATCCTGGTCCTTCCCTGTACTAGCAATGCCTTCTAGTGTTGAATCATCAGGATACTCCCCCATTCTCCACAGCCATCTGAGTCAGGGTCTCAGGTTAATAATAGCAAAGGCTAATCCCGTGGGTGACCATGGGGAGTATAACAGTAACATTCTGCTAGACTTTGATAGGTGATCTTGCTGTTGCTTTCTTCCCAGATTGACTTCTCCCTTCTTGCCCTTACAACTCCTCTTCCTCAGTTGATCTTCTCCAGTTTAACTAATTGTTTCTTATGTAGCATGTGTCAAGGCTTTTCTGAAATACAGAGATGAGAACCCTTGAAATTTCTTTTGCCTTCCAGGAAAACAATCTGAAGGAAAGATGCTGGCTGGGCCTGGTGTTATCCAGCACTGACAAACTCATATTGCCTGACTTCCTTTTCCCCTAACTGCTTGGTAATAATTATATTTTCCTTGAACATCTCCTCTAAAGTGCTACAAACATGGCAGAGGTCACGCTTAAAAGTCTGAGACTGACAAACTTATTTCTCCTCCTTCTTTAATCCTATCTACTCAATTTTCCCTTTTGCAGACTGCATGGTGACTGTGCACAGAGTTGAAAAAAGCCTTTTTCTGTAAGTGTGTGTTTCCACATGAGCCAGAAAGCACCCAGGCCCAGCTCTGTGAGTGCACTAATCAGCTTGAGCTGCTTATTCACAGCACTCAGCTTGTTTCTTTCCTCAAGGATGATATTTCTGTCCTTATCAATAACTTGAGCACTGAGTCTTCTTTGGTTTTTGCTCAGACTATAGACTCTTTGATCCCAGCTTTACTCTAATTGACCAGAAGTGGCTCTACTTCTTCTTCTTCTTTTTTTTAAATTTTTTTATTCCTCACATAGCTGAAGAATATTATGCTGTTTGTGTTAACCTCCTTTGCAAGGTCTAGCTCAGCTTGATATGTGGATACTTTATCCATACAGTTCTGACCTCTAAGGGAGGGCAGGCCAAGGCAGGGCAGGGCAGGGCTAGGCAGCCTTCTCTGCTCTCTGACTTTTTTCCATTCCACACAGTCTCTCTGCAGAGCCAGCTTAAGCAGCTGCTTGCCATCACAGACAGATGGAGGGCAAGAGAATCAGGATTCTCATAGAAATGGGGGCTTCACACTGTCCCCAAAGGCTCAACTGCTCCCTCCCCACATTCCAGACTTTGCACTGCTGCCTGTGAAAGCAGTGCCACGAGTCAGCAGCTGAACACCCTCCACACACTGGGCAGCAGAGTGCAGAGCTGCCATCCAGCCAGAATTACCTGTGATCCTGTGAGTGGGATTTTCAGTGAGAGAAAGGAAGAGAAGAAAAAGGTCTTGTGAAGGGAAAGGGAGGGCAGTCAGAGTCTCACAACAAAGCCTTATGATAGGAGATTAATGCCTTAGGTGATAGGTAGGGCAGGAGAAAAAGAATTCAGGATGAGTTTGGTGGCTAAAAGAATGTATCTTAGGAAGAGGCTGGAGCTGTACTCAGATCTGCTAAGTTTCTCTGGTTCTCACCCTGCAAAACTTGTCTGCTTCTGCCTTGGCTGAATTTAAGCTAAACCATTGCACAAGATGTTTCCTATAACCTCCTCTGCTGTGACATTTACTACCTTCATCCCCACATCTACAGACTGCTCATGTGATCCTTTCCAGCACTTCTCAGGTGGCTTTGCTCCTCTGCTGAGCTGTAGGTGCTAATACACCTCAGGACATCAGTTACACCTGTGCTAGGGCACTTTACCCCATATACTCTGGATAAAAGACATGGGGCACTGGGGCGGTAGGAGTGAGAAGAGTAATCAACCGGCCTTGCATGCACACAGAGATTTAGGTGGTGCCAGGGGTGTCAGTACCACTTGTTTGGCAGCCTGTGGATTTTCACACAGCTTCAAATGGAAGGTCCTGCACCATTCACGACCCTTGCACTTTGTCAGACTCCCTAAATACCCAGTGCTCAGTGACAGCCCCTGCACACTGGGTCAAACTCCATGGCCACAGGGATCAGTCCTGTACCTACCTGGAAAACACCACAGACAGGAGGAAGTGCAAATTGCTCTGTGGTTATGAGTGCCTGTGCACATCCCCAGTGAGAAGGGCACACAGGGAGCCCAGGGATCTCACAGCACACTGCAGAGCAGCTGTTTATGTATGCAGATACACACATGCATGCACAAATCACCTCATACATCATTTATCTTTGCATCCAAAGCACTCCTACATGCACCCCCGGGCGGGGAGACAAGGCCCTGATGATGCTGGGTAGGCAGGAGTTAATGGAAGAGAGGCTGGGAAGGAAATTAAAAGCAAAAAAAGTTGAAAGCCCAGCATATGATTCTTCTCCTATCACATCTGTGAATCCTGGAGCGCAAGAGTAATTGTCTGCAATGAGTCAGACCAAAAGGCACAAGGTAATGGTTGCCATGGCAACCCGTGCACTGCTCTAATTCGGCTCAGAATTAAAATGATATCAAATAATTTGCAAGCAAAGGCAACATGGCAAAGGCGCCGGGTGCCAATCTAAAAAATCCAGCTATATGCAAGTCTCTCCTGAGTCAGTGTCAAGGGCTCCTTTCGCTACAGGAGTGACAGCCATGGCAATCAGGAGCTGGAGAGGCGGCCGTGATAGATAACCTTAGGCGAGAAGATTTCTGTGCACAGGCAGGAACAGGGTCCTGGGCTGGAGCTCCAGCCTGGAACAGGCTCCAGGGCTGAGGACACCCTGGGACAGATGCCTCACCAGACCCCAAACGGGAAAACCCATTGCCCACAATTTTTTGTTAGGGTCACACTGAGAAAAGTCCCTGAAAGGGCTGGTGAGGGCAGGGCCTGGGCACAGGAACCTGCCCCAGGGTCTGTACAGGGTGAGCACTGCCTGCATGGGCTGAGGATTGCAGGGCTCACTCCCTTGGAGCTTCTTCCCTGGTAAGTGGTGCAGTGAACAAAGTCAGGCGCTCAGCAGAGACTACAAAGAAATATTTACTCTACAGAATTGGTTTTTGTCTTCGGTTTTTCCCCAGACAAGGATTCATCCCAAGGCAACAGACAACGTCTGCACACACAGGGGAGGCATGGTCCCCATGCTGAAGATCTTACAGCCTATGCAGACAGCACAAACACCATGGAAGAAAATGATATTGTTAAGGTCTAGCCAGGGTGAGCAGAATGCTATGAAAGATGCCTCACATGACTATTTTTAGCATTCTTTTGAGGTCAAAATAGACTTATTTGTCCCTCTTGTCCTCAGTTACTGTCTGTGCATGGAGACATCTATGTGGAGTTCTGCAGGCAGATGTTGCTCTCTCCTGTTCACTGACCCAGCTGGAGGATAATCAGCTCTGAAAAGGGAACCATGTGGCCCCAGCACTGATGCCAAACCTTGAGGAAAGTCAAAGTTTGTCAGACCAGAGCCAGCGCAAAACAATGCAACCACTTCACTTTTGTCTGGCTCATGGAATAGCTGGTGTGGGCCCCACAAACACCCCAAAAATCAGCCTGGGTGCTTGCAGGTGTGCCCCAAGGCTCAATGTGTAAGCAGAATGCAATGGGTGGCAGGCAGGCAGACGCAGGGATGGAGAGTGCAAGAGACACTGTTGGCACACTAACGTGTCAGGGACACTGTGACATCGAGGAGTGGCTCAGCCCTTTAGGCCAGCCTCTGATAACAGCCTCCAGACAGATGTCCTGAGAGATGGAGAGGGCACAGCTGCTGGTAGCACTAAAATCAGCAGCATTTCTGCTTTGTGAGTGCCCCTAACACTTCCCATGACTCATTTCCAGGGCACGCCCGTTCAGACTCTCTGATTTTGTTGGATCAAACGGATGTGTGAGAAACTGCTCGGGCTTTGGGGATTGCCAGAAGGCCTGGCACCAGCAGGTGACGGGCTGAAAATGAGTTGTCTTCCTTCTTTCTATCCATCCTACCACTGCATGCCGGGGGACCACGATTTCCATCAAGGCACTTGGTGATGCCTCAGAGACTCACAGAAGTCTCTGCACTGAGACAACTCTGGCACAACCTTCTGCACAAAAAGAGGGACAGCATTCCTTCTGAATACTGCAGCACACATTCAAGAGATCAGCCACTCTCATATTTTATATGGGTATCTTAATGCTGCTTTCTGAACCAGCCTAGTGAAATAATTTTAATTCTCCAGTTTATATGCAGCTCTTTCCCTGGAAAAGGTGCTTATGCTATTAGAGCTTATTTCTGTGCATTTTAACAGCTTCTACTTGATGCTACTGTCATTTTCCAGAGAAAAGGTTGAAATGTTTTATCCATCCAAGCAACAAAACTGTAGGAATATGGAATTGTGTGCAGATTAGCTTGAAAAATGCCACAGCAACAGTCCTGCTGAAAAAAGCCACCTGCACCTCCTGTTCCTGCTTGCTGGTAGCAGACAGCAGGTAGCCAAAATTGGAGACCAAGGAAGAGATGGAGAGACATCAAGCTGGCCAGGAATTGCTTTTCAAATGAAGAGCTTCCATCAGACTGGCAGAGGCTGGATTTTAACCAGAGCTAAAATGGCAAAATGACTCTCCATCACCTACTTTTCAGACTGATTGATTTCAAATTATTTTGAAAAAAAAAATCAAAATACTTTTAAGAAATCTGCTCTTGCTGTGAGTATAGAGCTTTTCTGAAAATACTGGTCTTGATAACTCAGTATCCTAAAACTCTGTCTTTAAAACAGAGACAACATTTCTCTTCTCTGCCTGGTTTGAGCTTGCCTAGGGTTCTCCCCAAATACATCTGCATGAATTGCTGGTGTCATGGGATGATTTCACTATGGTCCAATAACTGCTGGTAAGAACAGCTACTTCCAATATCAACAGAGGAGAGAAGCGTTGTATTAAATAAACCCACATCTCCCAAGTGCCCATTTGGATTATTTTTCTTGGGCACCACGTGCATGCCCTGTTTCCCATCCCTGCCACATGACAGCCATGGCAGGGAACCTAACCCTACCTGTCCCTGTTGGGACTGGCAGCCAGCTGAGAGCCCCAGAAGTTGAACAGCCAGAGGTCAGGCAATGAAAGAGACGTCATCCACAGCCCAAAGTGACAGCTGAACTCCTGCACAGATTCCAGTGGTTTCACTGAGGATTTAAATCACTAAAAGCTTCTGTCAGCAACTCCATGTGATTTCTGCCTTGCAGCCTGAGGATCAGCAAGCCCCAGGCTACTGACTCACGGGAGGGAGCAGATGACAGTGCTATCTGGGGCAGGACATGGCTTGGGGAGAATGCCATCACCATTCCTTATTTCTTATTTCCAACGAAGTTAGTGTGCGTGAAAGGTACTGGACTGACATCCCAGGAGAATAGATGCCTTCTAATTAATTATAATTAATCATCCAGGCATTACTTAATGTTTGCATAATGTTTTGAAGTGCCAAAGCATGATACAATACAGCAGGTAGATAACATTCCTTCCAAGAAACAGGTATACAAGCCAGGGTTGCCTGTGTGGCTTCCCACCAAGGAGACCACACCAACTCAGCTCACACAAGTGGACCCTGCCTTAGCTCCACCTCCAAGGAATCTGTATACCCTGAACCCCTGTGTACCCCTCCCAGGCCCACAGGGAAGGAGAGGGATGGATGAAAAGGGGTGAGGGTAGGGCAGAGCAAAGGACCATTCCTTTCCCTCTTGAATTTGTCCACCTCTCCACCTGGAGCATGGAGTAGCACCACTAATGGCAAGAGTTGCAGCTTGGACTCCCCCCTCAAACCCATTCTGGGATTTCCCACCGAGTTAGGACAGACTGAAATGGGAGGAAGGAGGCCCCTTCCATCCCTTCTCTCAGCCCTCCAGACTGCAACTCTCTAATCCCATCTGACTGCTGCCTCACTCCCTGACAGCAGCCAGGCCTGTATCATCTTCCTGGACATTCGATTTTACCACTTTGCCTTACTCTGCCCTGGCTGGGGACTGCCATTCATCTGCCAGAAGAAAAGGGGCCCAATGCTCCCTGTCACTGCCATTCTCCCCACAGGAAGCACTGGGGGTACTCCCTCCCCACGAGCATGGCTGTAAATCCTGGAGCTTAATTTTTCACTGCACGCATAGTGAACATTTCAGAGTGCTTACAAACCCCCTCAAGCACCATCAAGTCAAACAAGTGACAATAATGATCAGTGGCAGAATGACAGGCCAGTTCAGACCACTTGTTCTTTTATAGAGGCACTTAAAAAGTCTCTGTTGTTCCCCTTTTACAGAACTGTGGCTGCATTTATTCAGAAACTACAAGTCTACCCAGATATTTGGCTTTCTGGGAACCAGTGCTGGGTACCAAACTTCTGGTAGTACCATAACTAAATTGCCATGGTATCAATCCCAGTAAGGGCTGATGTCATCAGAATAACAATAAAAACAATCTGCATCCCATTCTGCTCTGATTGCCTCTTGTGTGCCTCCACACTCCCTCCCCCTTCCTTCACCCCTCTCCTGTACCCAGGATGGTGTTGCAGCAGCATTTCTGAGAATCAGGATCTAGCCATTCAGGATAAATATATTACTGTGAGGGGAAATGAAGTGAGATCTACATCCTTACTCTCTAAGCTGACATCCTCAAGAAAAGATAATATTTCAATTGGTAGTGTGACCACTAGTTATTGCCCTTTTTTAAAAATGACTATTACTATGAAAGATTCAGATGGTGAACCTCATCACTGCTGGAAACAAAGCAAAAGGTAATATAGCATTTTTTCCTCTCTGGACCCCCTCAAACATGGTGTAAACTGACATCCAAGCCATCACATGGAGCCTACCTCAGCAAATCCTTCTTGCATTCCTGCTGAAGTCAGTGGAGGCTACAGCTGGGGACCACAAGAACTTTGAACCCTTTGGGTGATAGTGTTTGCCCTGATGTTATCATTTAGCCACCCCTACCATGGATCAGAGATGGACTGTTTTCATCAAATCATAAGGAATCAGGAATGAAGAACTCCCACCATGTGTGAGAGTAGCAGAATATGCTTGTGGTCAGCTCACCTAATTTACCTGCTAGGGAAAGGGACCATGGTACCTTTAAAGAGCAAAAGCAACTGAAAATTCATTTCTGTGTCTCATCTCCTGTGGTTGCCAGTAGAGAAAACTGGTTCTGCATCATTTCCAAAAATGACAGATTTTCCACCTTATTGTTATTGTTTAAATGTGATTTGTTTCCTTATCCTCTGCTGTTTCCTCCACCCTCTGCAAAGGATCCTGCCCATTCACAGCATGTCCACAGACAGTATTCAGCATAACTGTGTGGGTGGAAATCTCCACAGGGGTTGTGGAAAGCACTGCTGACAGAAGAGAAATGGCTCTGTCAGGGCCAGAACCTCCAGCCACTTGTTCTTGCTCCAGTGCTTTCACTGAGAAGTTTCCTTCCTTGTATTTATGCTGAGTGCCAGATTGTCCTGGTTTCAGCTAGGGTAGAGTTAATTTCTTCTCAGTGGCTGTTAGAATGCTGTGTTTTGAATTCATAATGAGAATGTTTTGGCTCTTTGCTAAGTGTTTATCCTAAGTCAAGGGCTTTTTTCCTTGTCTCATGCTCTGCCGGTGAGGAGGTGAACAAAGGAAACTGGGAGGGACCATAGCTTGGACAGGTGACCTGAACTGACCAAAGGGACATTCTACACCACAGAACATCATGCCCTGTATAGAAACTGGGGAGAGTTACCCAGAAGAGGGACCAGTCTGGGTGTGGGAAGAGAGGTCTGGCATGGGTCAATGGGTGGTAAGCAATTTTATCTCGCTTTGCTTGTTTTCCTCTTTTTATTATTATTTTTACCATCATCATCATAATTTACCATATTATTGTATTTTACTTAATTTTCAATTATTAAACTGTTCTCATCTCAAACTGCAAATTTTTCTCCTCCCCAGTCCACCAGGGTGGAGGGGTGAGAGGGAGGCTGGGTGAGTGGCTGGGTGCTGCTTAATTTCCAGCTGGGCTTGAAGCACAACACAGATGAACTGCTTGTGTGCCTCTGCTCTAATTCACAGGTCAGGAAAGGGAAGGAAAAAGATCACGAAAAACAAACTTCTTTTTAAAAAAATGTTCCTTTTCTCCTCTCAAATCAATGCTTAGAAAAATGTTTCAGTGCTGTCCAGAGGCCCTTGGTGCAGTTTCAGTGCTCTTTCATTTTCTGCTGGGTATAACAGTGTCAGCTGGTATCAGTTTTGGGAGCAGTTTCTATCATCCAAGCACCTGTTAATGTGAACTATCTCTGTCCACAGGTGTCTCTGGGTAGACTTCATAGTCATTTTCTGGCTTTAGGTATGAGTGAAATATTCTATTCCATAACATTTCCTTCAGCTTAGAAGTACTTTCTCAATGCACAGGTGATAATTAAAGAATATCACTGTCAGCTAGAACATACTGAAATCCTGGAAATTAAGGAATGCTTCATCAGATGAAGTTAAATTGCTATAGTTTTACTGACCAGTAGTATTGGAGAACATTCCTTGTCTCCTACCCAGCCTAGGCAAATGCAATGGCAGACTGTGATCTGAAGGTATCTGCTGTATGGCCTTCTCTCAACAGGGTGCTCCTGTAATGAAGTTGTTTGGTGTCCATTCTATCAGTCACTCCTTCCACCATGCAAGGCTCCATTAGCACTAAGCATTCTTTCCCAAGAAGCTTTGCATCACAGCATATAATTACTCTATTACCTGTTCCATCAGCCTCTTCCTTTAATCATGGTCTCCAGGTCTAAAACAATTTCCATGAAGCTTCATCTCTTACCCCAGTATCCCTATGCTGAGTGGTTAAGTTGGGTATGGTGCCAGGGTTACTGCTAATGCTGGTTTGTTTGGTTAGATGGCTGCTCTGTTTTGCTGCTTAGTTCATTGTACTTCCATAAAGGCAGAAGCCATTAGTGCAGAAAATGGTAAAATTTCAAAAGCTTTGGGGTTCTGTTACAAATGATGTGCTGCATGAATTTTCCAAAAGAAGATGCAGTCTAGTGAAGGTCTGCCAAAGGGAATTTAAAGCTCAGCTATAACAAGAAGTTTGGCAATCTCTAGGTCTGAGTTGGAGTTCTAGCAACATGCCAATACCACCAGCAGAAGTTAGTTTTCATTTGAGATAACCATAGAGACACATAAACATGATGCTCCAAAGCCAAAAGCATTTCCTGCAAAGTTTTAAACCTGAACAGACTTCTCGACCCACTCCTGCTCCAGAGAAGGAGTCTCAATCCAGAAATTCACCAGCACTGGAGATGGGAGGCTTCCATTCAAACAGCCCATTTCCCTTTCAGAAGCCTGTCAGCCATTCAGTACCTGTTCCATTATTCTCTGTTTAGCCTAGTTCTCAATACCACAAGCTATTGTGGCTTCTGTCACCTCCCTTGAATGACAAGCTAACAGCTCTCAGCTCCCACACTCAATGCAAGATGCAGCCATTTCATTCAAGATAAAAAGAGAAACCAGAATGTCCTACCTGCAGCAATTCCCATCTTCCCATCCACAGACACAGACACAGCCGTGCTCACTGTCACCACTTTTGGCAGGCCACCACCCTCTGTCAAGACACAAATACAGCAGGCTTGGTTAGCTTACCCCCAGAGAGGAATAAAATGCAGCAGGAGCAGCTTGCCCACACATTTTCCCATCCAGGACAGTGTGTACATATGCCTCAACTCTGAAACAACCCAGAATTTTGAGGGCTGCATCTTTCAAGACACAAAAGCAGCCTAATGGGCTATGAGTAGATTTTATTTTCCTCTTCTCTATGGCCCATGATAAAAGTGGCAACCTCAGCACAAAGGAAGTGTCCAAGGCTGGATGGGGAAGTGTTTTGAGCAGCCTGGTCTCATGGAAGACATCCCTGCCCACAGCAAGGGGTGTGGAACTGAGTGACCTTTAAGGCCCCTTTCAGCCCAAAATGTTCCATGACTCTGTGATAAAATGCAGAGGACTGGCATCTTTGATTTTGGGCATGTAGATCTTCTCTTAGTCCAGAGAGCTGCTCTGCTTAATGCACCAACTAAACTCTGAGGAGAAGCAGGACAGGTAATTCTGACAACACTTGCACAGCAAAGGCCAGGCTTATGTCACCTATCCAAGCCAGGTCAGCACTACAAACAGCAGACACAGCACCTCCAGGTGCTTCCAAAGTGCTCTCCATTTCAGAAGCAAAGCTTTCTGGGACTTTGTTGCCTAAACTCTCCTATGCCCAGGGTCTCCCAATTATCCTTGAGCTGCTGCTTTAAGCATCCTGTAGGCGCTGTGACACATGTGCCAGCCCTGTGCAAATCTCTGAGCTACCACACATTTAAAATCACATGGCTGGATAGGCTCAAGCAACTGAACCCCATCTCTCTTTGTCAGTGCAGTTGTTTCAGCCTGCAATTGTCCATGTGGCAAATTCCATTTCTGTGTTTTTTGTTTTAAAAGTGATTAGATTAGCTTCAGCTGGGGCACCTCTTTGGGAACAGCCAGGGGACAGTTTGAAGGCCAGTCTGATCTATGTAGCCTGCACCTGGTTCCCTCCTCGCATGCTCTATGGAAATCTCTTGCTTAGACAGATGGGTCAGGGATTCTCTCCTTCCCCACAACTCCAGCATTTTTTTACTGTTTTCTATGTCTGCCTTCATCATTTTAGGTGTGTACAGAGCACAATTCAGTGCCTATCACAGTTTAGCCTGCAGGCTCTCAGTATATTTTTTTTAAAATCGAAGCCAGATGAACCTGCTCAAGTGTGTCAAGAGCAGTAAAACCTTTGCCAAATAAATACTCAGCTCTCACACCTTGAGCATGATCCTGCCTTTATGGTGAACCCCAAATGCCTTGTTCTAGGATTGGACAAGGAAGGAAAATACACTTAGGGTCTTTAGAAAAAAAAATAAATCCCACCCAACACATGAAAAATCTGGGTTTCAAGAACAGTTCTAATTGACATGCAGAGGCTTCCCTGCTGTCCTTTTATTTCTGAGATTTCTGGACACTGGAAGGAGGTGCTCTGCATAAACGATTCTGATGACCTGCAGTAATTTCCTCCCCAACAGGGAGCTCTTGGGGGTTTTCTTTCTTAGATGATTAGAAGTCCATCTGCCATGAAAACCTCCTGTCACAGCAGGGGACTTGTGAAAAACATGAAAAGGGGACTTCAGTATCTGATAAAATGTAATGAGAAACTGGGTGGCCTATTTTGGCTAAAATGTGGGGCAGCTCTGCTTCATCAGATGTCAAGGAAGGGCCTGGACTCTGCTTCACAGCAAACCACTGTCTCAGAAGCACTGGGTATTATTTCCTGACCCTTTCCAGGAATATTGTGTGACCCTGTGGATCACAGTCTCTCCGAGTCCAGCTGCTCATCCTTAAAGACTAAAAATCTCCCTTTACAGTTTAGGGCACAAGGTCCTCAGGGCCAAGTGCTACTTCTTACAAGGTGCCTGCAGGGTTTCCAGGTGAGTGGGGTTCTGGACTAGGTTGAAGCTTCTGACCCATGGCCATGTAAAACAAAGAACAGTGCCAGCTACTTGTCTTTGTCTTTATCCAAAACTAGCTGTGACTCCTAAGAAAGCCACAGCAAGCCACAACCTCAACGTTTAGCCAGCAGTGACTACTGTGGTCTGGATAATGGTTGCCCTAGGAAGTCCCACAGGGTGTCACTGCCTGGTTTTCCAACCCATGCTCTATTCCAAAGAGCAGATGCCATGGCTTGCAGGAGAGTAAAAGGTCCCTCCTGCCATTTCTCCCCCTCTCTCCACACTTGCCTTTTAAATGAGGGTGTTAGGGAGAGAGAGGCTTTTGTAGGTTTTGAGTATTTTCTCTTTCCATCCCTTTCCCTTTACATCCAGGTTCATCTCTTGCCTCCCAGGCTGGTTTTCTTCTCTTTGCTACTTGCTTTCCCACCCACCAGACTCCTACCACTGTGCCACAAAAAGCTTTAACAGCTACAGTGCTGAGCTCTGTGACAGAGAGGGAGAGCTAGGGGCCAGGGAGGAGCACAGAGGGGATTTCTGCCTTCTGTGGAGGAGTCTCACATGAGTATTTTGTTTAGCTTGTTTGTTTTTAGGCTCTTCTGCTCTCTTCCAGCCTTTGAGAAGGTCCTGGCTGGCCCTGCATGCTCACAGGAACCAACACCCTAAGCAAGAGATATTGAAAAGCCACTCCTTGCTTTCCTCTGGTGTTTGAACTTTGCTGAGCAAGAGATGCCATATTCTAGAATTAGGATTAGAAGGATGCAGGACACCAGTGCTATGGAAAAACCTTCCCCTCCACCCTTTTCCTCCACCATCTTCCATAACAAACCCATCCTTTCCTGTCATGGAAAGTGGTGATGGAAAAAAAGACACCCTCTGAACTTAGACTTCCTGACTGTATGCTGGTCCCTCACCAGTGCCAGCTGTTACTGTCACCCAGCAGGGCTGCTGTCCTTCCCTCCCAAGCCAGGCCACATCCATGTGTCTCATTCCTTCTGCAATACCTTTCCTGTTCCCTTTTCACATTTTATGTGTATTCCAGCCCCACGAGTACCTTTCGTTCCTCCAGCTCCCTCCTCCCTAAACCTTTCCATCTACCCAAACCCTGCATTTCCATCCCCATCCCTCTCTACAGCCCTGCATTACTCATTCCTGACTGCCTTCCCCACACCTTGTAGCTCCATCTTCCAGCTGTGCTCGGTACCTTGGCCGTGAGCTCTCTGCCCCGTGCTGGTGTGACGAGGGCAGGTCCCAGCAGGAGATAAAGGGATCGGGATGGGCGAGTGTGGGATGCAAGGTGTGAAAAGCTTTTTTCTCTTTCCCTCTGCTCTGTGTTCAGGCTGGGGTTACCTGAATCATCATCTGAGACAATGCTGTAGATGAAGCTGCCGGGGGGATGCTCGGCCGCCCTGCGGTACCACAGAGGGAAGTGGTCCATGGTGAAGATGCTTTCCTTTTCCTTCTGTGTCAGGAATTTCCTGCCGGGAGAGAACGCGTTGTCCACGGTGTGGAGGAGCGGCAGCCCTCCCGGGGCTTTTCCACGGGCGAGGGCCGGCGGTGTCCCCCGGTGTCCCCTCGGGGCAGGGCCGGGCCCTCGCCCNGACGGGGAAAGGCGACCGGGGGACGGGGAAAGGCTACCGGGGACGCGGAAAGGCTACCGGGGGACGGGGAAAGGCGACCGGGAATGACACCCCACGAGCAGCGAGGGGAAGGAGGTGCGCGAGGGAAGCACAGGTGCGGCTGGCTTGTGGCCATTAGTTACTGCAGGGGATGGGGAGCAGGTGAGGAAAGGGGATTAGGGAAATTACCAAAACAAACCACCCAGCCCAAACATAAGGTTGCACAACTGTGCGTAAATCCTCATCTCCTCGGGAAATGCTCAGAGTAGAGACCTCGCAGCAGCCTTGCAGTGTCTGAAGGGGGGCTACTGGGAGGCTGGAGAGGGACTCTGTTAGGAACTACAGAGACAGGGCAAGGAGAAATGGGAAGACTGAAAGGGGAAATTTAGGTAAGATGCTGGGAAGAAATATTTCACTGTGAGAAGCTGGAACTGGTTGCTGAAGGAGGTTGTGGATGCCCCAGCCCTGGCAGTGTTCAAGGCGAGGTTGGATAAGCCTTAAGCAACTTAATCTGGTGGGAGGTGTCCCTCCCCATGGCAGAGTGGGTCAGGAACAAGTGATCTTTAAGGTCTATTCCAACCCCTTAAAAATTCTCAGATTCCTGGAGAGGCAGGAACTGAAATGCTTGAGCAAAGAGGTGCTTCTGAAGGCAAGAGGATGTGTTCTGGGAGCATGGCAAGAAAGGCAGTGGGTGCTCAGGAGAGACCTCATGAAAATCAGGTCATTTGCTTCCCTGGAGGTTCATACAGCTTGCCTGGAAAATCCCTTTGTTTTCAGGCTCTTGTTTTGCTGTAATGATGTAATGATAATTCCTCATTTACGATTCCTTCCTTTCAGGGCACTCCAGAAGCTCCTCCTGAGGGGTATGTGTGGCTCTGTCTCTGCAGTGTGGTGACTGTGACTGTTTAAAGCATTGAATGTTGTTCCTGATGAGCAGTGGGGAATTGGGAATCATCACGTTAGCCTCCTGCAGCACACAGCGTTTCTTCCTCGTTGCCAGAGACTGAATTGTTCAAACACATGAAGAGTGTCACCCTTCATGCACAGCAGAGCTTGAGTGTAGGACTCATGTTTGGGGAACTTGGGGATAGTGAAACAGCTGCCAAGAAGCTAATGACCACCACCTACACGGTCCCTTTCTGTTCCATCTGCTGGTGTGCCTCTGTGACCTGTCCTTTCCTACGGCAGCATGAACCAGCCTGCGTATCCAAAATGCAACAGAATGCAAACTACCCTTTCCATGTCAAAACCCTTCACTGCACACACACTTCTGCCTTGAGGGAGAGGACAAGAGAGTGAATGGGATGTGACAGATGTCAGTCACATTGCCTAACGCCTCACTGCAAGGCACTGGGATGCTGCTGCCATGTGGGCAGTGTGAGAGGCAGAACAGCATCAGTCTGGGAGAGGAATTGAGACACAAAGATCAAACACAGCCAAGCTGGAATGTCGCTGGGGCACTGGAGTGCAGAGCCTTTGCACTGCAAAATGGTCCTGGGGATGTGAAGTAACTGTGGGCATTTTCTGTGTCAGTTGACTGAAGTAAGGGAATGGTTGAAAGGTTCCATTGAAATGAATGCATTTTGGAACAGTATTTTAAGAAAAACTCAAAGACAGAGGAAGACAAAGGCCCCCTATCCTGATTCTGTGAATCAGCATTAATGCCATCAAGGTGTTGCTTCTTTCTATCTCCCCAAAAGCATTTCCAGTGCTGGTGGTGATTTCATGCTGCCCCTTCAGAGACACTGACAGAAACCCCTTAATGCAGTTTAGGGACTTACTTGTTGGAAATCTTCTCAGAGCCCACATACAGGGCACTCCTCATGAGTCCAGCTCGAGTGCCCAGAAACGCCATCTCAATGCCTGCCTCAGTGTCCCTGTGGAACACAAACACACAAGCAGAAGCAAACAGTTGTCAGGAGAACAGGATCCCTGCCCCAGGGTGAGGACCTTTCAAACCTGAAGCTACATCTGGAGACCTGGTCCCAAATTCATTTATAATATAACCCATTTATACCAGGAGTGATACTGGCTTCTCCCTGCTAATGGCAAAAGTTACTGGCTGACAACTGGCAGGTTTAAGACTTGTTCTCAGACTTAAACCTTTGAAGTCTGCTTATTTCAGTCTCTTTTAAGTAGGCCATAACCTTCTCTGCCCTGCTAGCTCTGCTCCAGCCTGCTCTCATGAGGCTGAGGTGCAGGAGAGGAACTGCAGAAGGAGAATGGCTGGACCAGGGATGCAGAGAATGGCCAGGGTAGCAGAATGTGACCAAAGAGGGTGTGTTGGTGGAGCTATTTAAAGCTGTGCTGATAATTGTGTGTCCCAGCAGGATTGTCACTGGCACAGCTTCTGTTAGTGCAGGGATACAAGGAACTGAAACAGGAACAGGAGTCCAGTGGCCACGTATGTCTGTAACACATTGTCTGCTGAAAGAAGATCTGTGGGACATGATACAAGACACCACAAGCAACAGGTGCCTCAATGGAAACAATAAAATATAAAGTGTCTTACTGAAACCAGCCTGTGCACTATCTTCCTGAGGTTCAGTCTGGATGTACCACCAATAAACACAAGACCAAAGTCCCTTTTCTCCACCAGAAAAACCCCCACCAAACTAAAGACTCTCCCAGGGAGACACAGCTTAGTGAATTTCCAAGAAGAGAATTTCCAAGCTCTTTCCAAAGTTATTGAGCTATTTCTATGAGCTTTTGGAGCTATTTCTACAGTTTTTTGTATGCTGTGCCAAAGTTTGTGACTATTTCAGATACTGCATAAACCCATAGCATCTGGAGATGCATCTTTAGTGGTGTTCTGTCCATATTTGTATCTCCTACACTTACAAGGACATGTTGAGGGCTAGTGTTGTCCAGTAGGCCTCCATGGGGGCAGTGACCACTGCATCAAACAGCACTTCCTGGACCAGCTCCTCATCACCTAAGGAGAAAATGGAAGAACAAAAATCAGGAGAGAAAGTCATGTTTCTCCCTAGATTTATAGAGTCCCTTAGTAAGGAGCATCTGCCTGTCCAGGACAGTGGATCAATGTGGCACAAAAAAGAGGCCTCCCATTACAGGGTAGAGAAGAAGTCCTAATAGCCTGGGTGGTGGAAAACACAGGAGCAGATGTAACAGCCAAGATCACAAAATTACAGAATCAAGGAGATTGGGAAGGACCTCTGAGATTATCGAGTCCAACCTGTCACCCAACACCACCGTGTCAACCAAATCAGGGCAGCGACTGCCATGTCCAGTCTTAACTTACACAGTTCCAGGGATGGTGACTTCACCCCCTCCCTGGGCAGCTTTTCCAAGAACTAATTGCCCTTTCTTTGAAGAATTTCTTCCTAATGTCCAAAATCATCAGAGCAGTTCCCCTGCAAACTCTGTGGAAGGGTGGTGCCCAAACAAGTGTGGGCAAGTGAGAGGCTTTCCAATGAAGTTATTCTTTAGACCATCACTTGACTCTTCCATTGAACAGGCTGTCCACAGCCTTTGCCTCAAATCCCTGCCTTGACCTTTCTTTTGGGTATCCCATAGAGAGGATACCAGCCAACACCTTCCACTCAAGCAGCTTCCTTCAAAACCACTAGAGACTTTTTTTATTGCCTCTACTCTGTCCCTTTGGTCACTGGTTTCTCTGTTAGCCCTCCTTCCTTCCTGTGAGTCACAAAACATTTCCCTGTCCTGGTTTTCACCAGATGCTCAAGCCAGTCCAGGCTACCAGTCTAATCCACTTTGGACTGGAGCTAAGAAGTGATTAGGAAAGTTCAAGGTATCATCATGTGCTAAATGACATGCCTCAGAAGCCCATTTCTTTGACCTGCTTTGTTTCTTTATTGCACTGCTTGCACTAATCTGTGAGAACATGGTGACCATCATGTTGCAGAAATGCCCCTTTCAGTGCTGTTCTAGATGGAGCCACCCCCCCATTTCAGTGTTTCTGGCACTGAAACTTCCTGGATTGATATCCCAGGAGTCCCTTAATGTTTTAGCTCAAGTTCTCCCAAATTTCTTTGTCATGGATCTCATGATCCTTCTCTCCACAGTTGTTATTCAAGCCTCAAAATCAGACCCCACCATGAGATCTTTCCCTCATGAGGCCCCCCCATGTCTAGGATTAATGTGTTCAAATCATATTTGTTTTTTCTCCACAGCACTTCCAAGCCTCCATATTTCTCCAAGTCAGCTCTCCTGAAACTTTCTTCCTCCCTGGCCTCTTCAACTCATACATCTCTTTCCAGCCTACTCCAAGGACAGCCAGGAGTGGTCTGCTCACATTGTTTAAGAGAGGAAGGATTACTGCATTGCAGTTGATTTTACTTTTAAGAGATTCCCATCCTTGTGGCAAAGGTTTGTGTCTCTGAGGTGCAGCATTACATGCAAAAGCTTTTTCTTGGCACAGCTGGGGGGGTTGAAGGACATCCTAAAACCAAACTGCTGTAAGAAGTTCTCATGCACAGCTGCCCATCTCTGCCCCTGACAGAGATCCCACTCTTCACTGGTGTTGTATCAGCTGCAGAAGGGCACCTGGTTCAAGGGATGAGCAGCAGGGGGAGCAGGATAGATAATAATCCTCTAACCATTTTTTTCTCCTGGATCAGTTACCTGTTTTGTTTGGAAAACAAAATTAATAATCCATGTTCTGAAACAACCCATCTCTCCAGAGGGCTCTGTGAGCCCTTGGAGGATGATGCCTGATGTCCCTGGGAAACAGTTGTCTCAACACTTTTCCTGGCTTCTCCTGCCATTGCTCCCTCTAGGCCAGTCAGTCAGTCTCTCTTAAACTTGGTGTGTGGGCCCTGCCAAGCTCCATTCAAGCCTTCCACTTTCCAGTATTTCCTATGCTGAGACCTTCAATAAGGCTGAATTATGTGTCAGCTTTGAAACAGAAAAAAATCCTCTGATAGAGACGAGGTGGATCCTCAGCTCATTTCCACTTGTGAATTAATCTGGGCTTGAGTTCAGTCCTGCCTGCGTAAGCAAGTGCCACAGGGGCTCAGTCTGACACCAGTCAGTTTGTCACAGGCCCCTCTTCCCTGTGATGGGTACAGGAAAACCCCAGCAGGGCACTTTCAGTGCCTGGGACTCACATTCCAGGTCAGGCTCCTCTCCAGTGAGGAAACGGATCACAGCCTCCAGCTGGCTGAGCTTCCGGTGGTCAGGATCAATGTCAGTGATGCAGTAAATCCTGGTGGGAAGGGGAGAAGAATCCCGAATGGGCAGAGAGAAACCACAGGCAGACAAATGCTATTGGGATGCTAATAACTGCAAAAAGAAAGTCAGCAAGGAACCTTGGTCTGCAAAGTCTTTACTGTAGCTGCATGTTGTGCCCACTCTAAATCTAACAGTGTGGCTGTAAGTCAAACCCTACCACCAAACCTAACACCAATTAACCTGACTGCTGTGCTCAGTGGGGGTGCTGTGTTCTCCAGAACAAGCTCACAATGCAACAGAGCTGTTCCAAATGCTGCCAGCAGTTTCCTGTGTTAGGTTGTGTAAGATGTGTACATGTGCCTGTGTAGACAATAACAGTATGATGGGGAGACCTGAAAAGCAGAGGGTCATGTGCAATGTGAGACCAGACTAGGAGCAGAAAAAATAAGAGACAAAGTGTGAGATGAGGAATGATCTTGCAGTGTGATAAGGTGTCAACAAAAGCTGTCCCACGGGAACACAACTGTAGAAGCCTCAGGACACAGTTTGGGGAGAAGTGGAAGAATGTATTAGAAATGCTCTGTGCTATAAAATAAACCAGTCTTCTAATCCTGCTTCAAATTTTTACCGCTCTGTTGTCAGGACAAGGGAGAGGAAGGGGTTATAAGAGAGAATTAAAACTCATAAAGGGGCTGAAAGGAGTGATTTATGAGAAAAGTCTAAAAGAAATGAATATGTAAAGCGTGGTAAGCTGACACCTGAAGTCAGGAGTAGAAGAAGGAGAAATCACTGTTTGTGTCTCAAATGTGCTGCTTGTGAAACTTGACAGTGTAATGAGAGGTGAGAAGGGGTGCAGGGCTGCTTGAATATAGTTATTTTGGCTTTGATACAGCCTGGGTTCATGTGACTGAGTGGGACTGAATGTTGGGTTCATGAAAACCCCAAACCTCACAGCAATAAATGGAAAGTGCCGTGCTTCACCCTGTTTCATATCCAAACCAAGCAAAACCTTTAAGTTCTGCTTGCTATTGAAACAGGGGTCATAAATCACCTCCATGTTCACTAGAAGTTCGGTCTAAGCTCAGTTCAGAAGGATGCCAACCAAAAATAAACTAGGATTTAAAAAAGCACTTCAATCTCTCACCAAGCTTGCAACAAAATTCCCTAACAGGTCTGACATCGTGTAGGTTTTGTAAGACAATTCTGAGCAACATGAGGAGGAACAAAGTAAGTCTGAGCAGAGAAGATGGAGGATAAATCTCAGCTGTTTCTTAGGAGAGGAATATGCCAGGTCTTGGTGAGATCTTCCAAAGGAAGAGGTGAAACTCAATTGCCTGGAGACAATTGGGTGTTTGCAGGTACAGCACCTGAACAGCATTGCTTTTTTCCTAGGCCACAGAACGTGGTGAACTCAAACCAAATTGCTGGGAACTTTGCCCAAATATTATGACAAAGTCCTGTGTCACTGACAGGATTTCCTCCACTTACCATTCATTTGCTAAAGACAGGTCTGGCTGGAGCAGGTCGTGCAAACCTGAAACCAGAGTATATGGATTATTCAGTGAGGAGGCAGACAGACACATACAGGCTCTGGAGGAGAAGTGGTGACGTTCACAGTCGCTCCCTCGTCCCTTCCAGATTAACCTACCTTCTTCCACTGAAGTGTTCCCCAGCAGGATGTACTCCCCGTGCCCCCTGGACAGCACAACACCCAGGCTGCAGGCAGGAAGGGAAACAGAGGGCTTGTCAGCAAGGAAAGGTGTCATTCCCTGCAGTCACAACCCTTAAAGACATTAACTCCCTCCACGGCTATTAAAGAAAAGAACATCATCAGAAGAGGATTAAGTGAGATCCGATTTCAGCACAGGAACCTGTCTGTAGAGCTATGAGGCATTGCTGGTGACAATTTTGTTGGCCAACATCGTAGGTTCAGATCAATTTCTCAAATCTTCAAACCTCTGCTAGTTTCAAACCATCTCAGCTGGAGAATAAACCCAACACTCCCTCTGTCCCCTCCCACACAATTTGCTTCATTTGTTATTGGGCGTTTTATAATTTTCAGTGTATAACAATGTTGGGGTTTTTTTTAAGCCATACACCAGATCCATATACCATATTCAGTGGAAATGAAAATTTAACCTGTCTCATTTCTCTGAAATGGAACATGTTTTATTCAAGGTACAGCTTTCAGACTCTGAATTTCAGGTAAATCATAACATTTCTTTTGAATTGACCCTAAGTAACATTTTAATGGCAAGAGGAACAAAGAAGTCAGTTATCCCTACGGCTCTACTCATGATTTGTAGTGAGATCAGGGACTGATGTGCTGTTCCTGATCAGACCTCTGATACACTGTATGGGTGCCACATGAGTCCTTGCTCACCTGAAGGGTGTGCCACTGATGTCCGTGAAGAAGTAATCATTGGTGAGGAAAAGAACTCGTTTCTGAAATAAGAGAATGAGTAAGAGAGACCATCTGACAGAGCAAGGGCACAGTCAGTATGGGGACCTGAGATAATGTTCCCAAGGCTGAGCAAAATCACCACCTCACACCCTGCTGGGGCTGGCATGAATGTGCAGTGTTCAGCATACCCAGCACCTTGAGACTTTCAGCATCCAGGCAGCCACTCTATCTTTCCAACAAGGGCTTCAGATAAACCTTTCTTTGTTCTGGGGCTCCTGCACCGGCTGCAGGAAGGGGTGGGGGAGAGCTGCCCTCCCTCTTGCCCCTCCAAGCACACGTGCTGGGGCCCTGCTGCTTTTCTGCTAGACACAGCAACCCTGACAGCTTTGCACATCATCATCATCATCATCATCATCATCATCATCTCCAGCAGGAGGGGGGCTCAGGGGCAGATAGGAAGGAGGGGTGGAATTGAAGGAGAGGCAGAATGGCAAACCTATCCTCTGTGTGGGTGGGCAGTCAGGGCCAAGTCTCCCCACTCCTGTGGGAAATGCTGATATTCTTGACATTTGCTTTCATGCCAAAGTGGGACAAAACATTAGCATATTCTGATTTTGTTAAAAAAAAACAGTTAAAAAAAATTTACATTTTCAATTTGGAAAAAAAGTGCCATTTCAGATCCAAGCCAGTTTGATTCGCACGCAAATATTTTTTTCAGACTGACATTTCAACTGAAGACATTTCAGATTATTGAAAGTTGCTTCAGAACTTCATCTGTTTGCCAGACTGGCCTTTTCCTGTAGGAAAGTGTTGATTTCAGTGGAACGCTTTTCCATAGGAGAAAAGTTTCTGGAAAGTTTCTATCCAAGCCTTATGCCAGTATATGAACCCTAATATGTTTAAAATCCTGGACCCAGTCTGAGAATGAGGTGAGAGGATGTGTGTGGGAGACAGGGGAGTGAACACAGAAAACTCAGTGTTCCCCAGGGAAAGTCATGCCTGCCCTAACCTGAGCAGCCCTGGAAGTGGAGTGAGGCACAGAGGGCTTCAGCTCCACAGTGTGCACCAAGTTTGTGTTCCCTGTGCTGACAGGGATGGGGGATGTCATTAGGTGTGAGGGGGATTCAGGATATTGTTAGGTGAGGAGGTGGCAGGTGGCTCAACTCCTTTCCTCCTCTCTCTCCATGCATGGCAACTGTACTGCTGAACAACAGGGTCTTCTGCTGGGCCAAGACCACACAGAATCACAGAATCATTAAGGTTGGAAAAGACCTCTGAGATCACCGAGCCCATCCTTTGACCTATCAGCACCTTGTCAAGCAGACCACAGCACTAAGTGCCACATCCAATCATTTCTTGAACACCTCCAGGGATGGTGACTTTACCACCTCCCTGGGCAGTCCATTCCAATTTTTAAATAAACCTTTCCATGAAGTTATTTCTCTTAATGTGCAATATCTTCCAAAGGATTGTGATACCCCCAGAGAATATCCCTTGGTGGTGTTATGGTGATACAAAAGGTACTAACCCTCCCTTTTCTTGCCTGTCAGATCTGATGATGGAGGTGGGGAGGCACAGGCAAGACTTGGCCACTACTCTGAGACCCTTTCCCTTAGCAGTGCTTGTTCTGCTCCTCCTTTTTTCCCCTGACCTGCCCCTCTTCTGGTGAGTGTCCAGCCAGCCCCAAGACAGCTGGAGGTACCACCACATATCCATGGACACAAAAGAAGCAGGGAAACCCTTGAGCCAAGTGGGGCTGAGGACGATCAGGCAGGACTTTGCTACACAGGAGGGCTCAAGGGAGTGGGCATGGGCCCGTTGGCACAGTGACAGGATGGCTGACTCCATCCCCTGCAGTCTGGGAACACGTGGATTTCCAGAATGGATGCTGTGCTAGGCATCCAGGTCTGGCTATTGGCATTACCAGAGGTTTGCCACAACTTCTACCCGTGTCCTGTCCCTTTTGCTTTCACAGTCACAGCCCTTCTGTACTCAAGCTGCAAGCAAAGGCATTTCTGCCCCTAGAACTCCCTAACAACTGCCTCCTGCATTTGTTCCTTATTATTTCCTCTCTATCTCACTCTGTTCTCAATACCCTCCTGAAATCACTGTGGGGTATCAACATTTAAGTATCTGACAGAATAATTTCTATCCTCTTCACTCAGGTCTTCTCTCCACAGTCTGGCCAGCTCATTCCCTTTGTTTCAAGGCTCTGTCAGCACTTTCTTTGTTTCAGTGCTGCTTTGCTTCATCAGCTAGCAGAGTACAACTGGGAATTACTAAGCTTCATTTCTGGTTTCCACTCCATGTGTATTCTGATTATACTAAAACTGTCATAGACTCGGCCTCAGTCCCCTGTTGTGCTTCATAAGGCTTCCAGAGCTGCGGAATGAAACAAATAATATCTCTTTACCAGGGCTACTTTTTATCTTGTTTTTCCCCTGGGAAGGAGGAGCAGGAGGATGTCTCTAAAATACTGAACTAAAAGATATCATTGGATGACTCAGAAGTGTTATTGAGGGTGCACAAAGGGGTTAAGCTAGCAAAAGAAGCAATCTAGACCAACAAATAATAGATCTTTCTTTAGAACCTTGATTACTTTTCTGATAGAATAACTAAGGTAATGGATGAGGGAAATAAAGGGCATGCAATATATCTGGTTTTATATAAAGTACTTGAAACTGCTTCTCATGAACTTTTATTCCAAAGAATCAGTTAAAGTGGGCTTAAATAAGATATGGAGGGAGAATCAACTGCAGAACTGTAAACAAAAAGAAACAGTAAACAACAAGCCATCGAGGGAAGAAAATCTAATGGGAGGAACAGACTCAGCCTTAGCAGCCCTTCTGTACAGGGATCTATCTGTAAGACAAAATAGAACATTTCTCTGCATACTGAAAAAAGTGTCTCAACAGCCCTTAAAATTAGAAAGGCTGGATGAAAAGGAGAAGTGGGTTTCATGTGGAAAAATGGCAACTGGAAAAAATAGCTAAGAAACACAGAAGTGAGGGTGGCAGTTCCAGCGCAGCTGTGGGAGGGAGAAAAAAACCTGAAGGGACAGCAGGAAAGAGATTGGGGGCTCCCTGTTCAGAAATATCCTACTGCAGAGAATAGCTGCTCTGTACAGAGGAGCAGGGAAAGAGTCACATAATTCAGTGAAGCCCTGGTACTTGGGCACCAGAAATTATAGGAGAGTCAACAGGAACAATCATAATAGCTGAAAAGAGTGCAAATATTTCAAATGCAGATTTAGCAATGCCCGGGAGAAGAAAAGCAAAGCCATGGACAAGTCCATGAGAGTTGCAAAACACCAAGAACAGAGAGAAAAAAATGTGGTGGTAAGATCTTGCAGGACAACCATTCAGAGGAAACAGAGGGGTGTCTTCATTAGGAAATGGCCCCATTTCAGCAGTGGCTGTGAGCATTTGGTTTGCTGGAATTGGTGCTGACTGTGGATTAGCATGGGAGCAGTTCAGCCAGCCACTGAAAAAAAATGCTCTCTATAAAGGATGGAAAACTTTCCTGAAATATAGAAGACTTCTGGGCAGTGTAAGTTGCAGGACCATGGAATATTTCCTAACAGGAAATGATGAAAGCCAAAATCTTTGAGAGAGTTAAATAAACGTGAATGAAAAAGTACCAGTGAACATAAATGTACGAGATAATTTTGCACCGATTCCAAAGGAAGATGTATAACTCTGCCCTAGAGCTGGTAGGGAGTGTTCAAAAGTCTCCATTTCACTAGGACTTTTCATAAAATGTCTGCAAGTATTTTCATAGAAATTCAATCCTGGATCTGGATAAAGGGAATCACATTCTGACGAAGTGAGGGACAAAGTTTTCATGAGTGGTTTTGGGTAGGGAAAGAGGGTGGCAAAAAGTCTCCAAATCTCCTATCTAAGTCAGTTCAGCAGTCTTCCCCTATTCTAACTCTTGAAGGTCTCTGATTCATTTCACAGCCCTATAAACAGTGAACAACATGCCTTATGGCTTTGTCTGGACAAAGCAAGGAGCTGAGACACATTTCTAGTACCTTTCTGAGAGCAGAATTTTGGTAGGTCTAATGAGCACTTCTAATGATGCTCTCTTGTATGTCTTTAGCACACGTGTTATATATGTGGTGGAACAATAAAATCCTCACACTCAGGAATGCTGAACATTAAAAACCACATCCCCTGTGGTTTTTCAGCGTCCACTTCCCATCCACTCCCCTGTGTGACCTGAACAGAAGGATAATGTCTTACCCCTTTGTCCACGGGGACCTTCACATCCATAGAGAGGTAGCCTGTTTCCCCATTGATCATAGCACTTCTCAGCTGCAGAGGTGAACAAGTTTGGTGTTAGTGTCTCCAAGCAGGGCCCAGCAGGGATTAACAGAGCCACCTGCCATTAACACACAGGGGCTGCCAGAAAGAATCACTCTTAGCTCCCTCTCCTCCCCAGCTCTGTGTTGCTTCTTTCAAACAGAAATCTGTTTGCAGTGATCAGAATCCTTGGACAGTCAAGCTGATAAGTGATACAGAATAGTAATAGTTTATCCTGAAAGCTTGTTGATATGTCTTTTAGCAAAAAGAAAAGATCTGGAATCTATGAAATTGCCAGTCCCAGTTACAGACTTCACTGCTTGGCAGCCAGAAATTCATTAGCACAGTGCTTTGAGAGCCTGGAAGAGGAGAAAACTGAGAAACCCACTAACTCCCTCAGACTGAATCCAAAGCTCTTTGGCATTTTTAAAACTGATTTATAAATTGTAGGCTGTATTCAGCACCACTTCTGAGGTGTAGCAAAGCAGCTGTTTAGCACAGCAAAACAAGACTGTATGAGAGCAGCCTAGGCAGTGAGAAGACCACTTTATTCAACCCAGGTTCCAAAGGTAAAATGTAATTTTCACAGTGACTCCCAGCCTCTTGCAAAAAAGATCCAGGAAATTTTTCCACAAGTACAGAGGCTTTGAATTCAGCTCCAGCCTGCCAGAGCATATCAAGTCTATTGCTTCAGGCTGGATAAAAAAAAAATAGGTGGGAAGTAACTTACTCATTCACAAATTGTTTCCTTACTTCCAGAGACAGGCCTCCATTCAGGTGCTAGCCAGTCTCAACTGCTGGGGCTTTACAAGGCCACGGTTTTGTTTATTATGGCTGTTTGATGTGGATTATTTACAGTCCTAGAATATGAAGCTCATGTTTCCCAAGGCCCACATCTTGGAAATGAAAACATTGACTGGTACTATTACTCCTTTTTGGCTAAAGGTGTTTGACTTTCTTCCAGAGCCTCAGCATACTCTCTGTTCTGGTCTGACAGCCTGCAGGATTTGCTATGGGTTCTGGATTTAGAATCATAGAATATCCTGAATTGGAAACAAGGATCATCAGGTCCAACTCCTGGCCCTGCACAGCATCATCCCCAATATCCACACCTTGTACCTGAGAGCCTCATCCAAACACTCCTCGAGCTCTGGCAGCTGCTGCTGTGCCCTGGGGAGCTGTTCCAGTGCCCAGCCACCCTCTGGGGAAAAACCTTTTCCTGATATCCACCCTAAACCTGGCACAGCTTCAGGCCATTCCCTGGGATCCTGTCACTGTCAGCACAGAGATCAGTGCCTGCCCTCATCCTCCCCTCACTGTAACTGCAGTGAGATCTCCCCGCAGTCTCGCCCAGGCTGAACAAGAGACCTCAGCCATTCCTGGTCTGGCTTCCCCTCCAGACCCCTGACCCTTTCTTTCCCTTTTTCCCCTCACACTGTGAATATCTCTGTGTTGCTTTACCGGCAAGCCCATACTCTTGCTGCTGCCTGGCTGCAGGTTGCACCGTTGTGCATCAGTTGGTGTTTTTCAGACAATGCCAACTTCCCTCTCCTGGATTTTCTTTTTGCAGCCGGCTGTTTTACACATCATTAGCACTTGGGCATATTTTTTCCAGTCTGAATGTGCTGCTTTGTCAGTGTTGCTGAGATTATACTGCAACTGATGTTGAGTCTGTCATTGATCTAATACCATAGCTACAAATATGAGTGTTGAAATGTTGGCAGCTTTCTGCTGCAGTGGGTGTATCTTGAGAGCCTCTAGACTTGCTGAAGTCACACTGCAGATATTGCTCACGTCACTGAATGTCTCTGCACCCTCTGTGACTGCAACCTTTCTTTCTTCTGAAGATGCAATAGAGGAACACAAAGTGGCTTTTGTTTCTCATGCTGGTTTCATGATTCTTTTGTCCCCTGGATAGTTTTACTCTGATTTCCTATGGACAGAAACCTTACACTTTGTATTGTACTTGCATTCAGGTATCAGTGTCAGTTGGTCAGACAGGAACCCACTAGCCAAATAAATATGACAGCAAAGCAAATTTCTTTCATTTCCTGGGTTTTTTCTTTTTAATTAGCAAACTAGGCAAAGAGGAATAGCTCTAAAAGTGGCTCCAGTGAGAAAGAAAACTACAATGGGAGTTTTTCTATAAGAGATCAGTGAACCTACACAAAGCTGCTGGCAACTTGTATCTTGGTGGTTCCACTGCATGTAAAACCTCTTATTTTTGTCTTGCTTTCCATGTTACATAGTCCTGTTGTGTTCCCTTTCTCAACCTGCCACACTTTCACCTCCCAAATTCCTTTGATGTTGCTTTTATTCTTAGTCTGCACTAGTGGCAGTAGTTACTTTGATCCTCTTGCTGCTGTGTTTGTCCTACCTGTTTAAGTGGATATCTGTAGCATCAGATCTGTTTATCTCAGCAGTCTCCCCTGTAATCCAGAAGCACGTGTCTCACAGCTAATTCTATCTTATTCCAAACTGAGTTCTTATCTTAGTCATTTAAGTATCTATTTCCTCCTAGTTCTCAGTAAAATAAAACCAGCCACAGAGGAATCTCTCTATATTCTTGTTTTGTCTGGGGTCCTAGATGTGCAAAGCAGCAGTGTGCAGCTGTTAAAGGTGCAAGCTGTTTCTTCTTTATCACTTGTTAATAATTTTGCTCAAAAGAGAGAAGAAAAGTTGTTGGGGTTTTTTTTAATCTTTTTCCTCTGGTCACTTACTGCTTTCAGTGCCTCTAAACCTGTGCAATAGGGTGGTTTCTGGAATTTTTCTTCCCAAGTGTCTAAACCCTTTATGCTCTGTGTCTATTATCAATAGTGACTCCAAGCTTGATGAATGCACTTCCTCTTCCTGATCTTGTTGAGTGGCTTCAGCTGTATCTCACATACTGCATGTGTGGGTGACATCACAGGACATTGCCACACTCCTAAACTACTCTGGCTTTGTATTAAGGCAGCCTTAGGGCCTTGTGCACACGGACTGGCTCCCTGGAGCATCCTCCAAAGTGCTTCCTTCCTCCTCCCAGCACTTCTCCTTTGTTCCATGAGAAGGAAAACTCATACTGAGAAGGAAGACAAGCACTTGCTAGGGGAGCTTTGTCCTCTTGTAACCCATCCACGTCTCTTAGAGCCAGTCAGGCACAGAAAAACAACAGGAGTGCCCCCCACACCTTCCATACAGGCACACAAAAGTAGTAGAAAGAGGGTGCTACAAGAATAGCTATATCCACTTTCTGACACTCACTATTTCATCCTGGTCTTCCCACTCCACTTCTGAGAGATCTACGCTGTTGTAGTTCGGCTTTGGCTTCAGTTTCTTTCCTTCTTTATACTGGCATAAAAAAGGAAAAAAGAAAAAAGAATATTCAAATAAGTGGCTAGATCACTTCCTAAACTAATCCTTTAAGAATTGGTGTGTAATTTGAAAAACACCATTTTTTCTCTGACTCTCATTTGTTCTCTGAAGGCAGAGTTTGTGTGAGTGTGTTCTTGGCCCCATGTCACGTATCTCTTTACACTGGCAGTGAGGGGCTAGGGCAGTTCCAGAGGGACAGGCTGCTCCAGGGGCAAGGGGCAGACAGGAACACAGCTAAACTTACAGGTAAAGGCTGTGGCCTCCTTCTCCTACACAGATCAGCACAACGCCCTTGCCTGCAGGAAATCAGTTTTTTCCCTGCAGCTAAGTGTATAATCTCATTAACATTATAACACTAGCAGGAGATCTTTTCTGCTGGGAGTCAGGTTTTGACTCCACTCACAGGAGGCTTTTCACCTAGAGCTAATTGACACAGGAGGGCTGTTCCTCTTTTATCCAGGGTGAGGGAGAAGGGTGAATCGGGCTGGGAGAGGCCAATTGATGGTGGAAAGGTAAAGCAGTGCCCTTGCCTGGCTTTGCCTTACACGGTGTGTCCCTTCTCCTCACACACTGAAGTGACTCCTGGTGCCTGTGGTGTCCCTGGGCAAAGCTGCCTGTCTGGAGACAAGGCCACATTGGGGCTTCACAACAGCTTTCCCTTGTGGTGACCAGACTAATGCTTACAGCTGAGCAGGTGGATTTGTGCTGACCAGTGCACGTCTGAAATGTAAAATCATCATGTGCCTGGGCATCTCAGCAATGAGGCCAGCTGGCCCTCCTGCCCCTGGGTGCCTCTGTGTCAGAGGCTGGTGGCCTTCACAGCTCAAAAACCTCAAAGAAATCAGAAGCAGCACTGCAAGTCGCAGTGTTGAAGGCAGCAGAGGCTCTCAGATGCACAGCTCCACATACCAGAGGACGGAGGTCTGGGTGTGAAAGGATGTAGCCGTTGTTGGTGTTCAGGAAGGCGTAGCCATGGACACCCAGCTGGAGAAAGAGGCATGAGAACAGTCAGTGCTTTAGCTACAGACACTGCTGGGTAATGGGTGCTGCTGATACCACCGATATGGGGAAATATTTTCCTTTTAAAGGTATTGACCAGCAGAAAATAGAATCCATCCCAAGGTGGCTGTCTTCTCTGTCTGTGCTTGGATGCACACATGGATGTGCAGGTAGCAGGTTTGTGTACACATTCAGAACAATATACCCTCCTACTGTCTAATTGTTGTGGTGGACAATTAGCACCCAGAGGCAGACTGAGCTGTCCAAGCAGAGCTGCCCAGGGAATGGGCAGTGATGGGGAATGCTGCAAACAGCACAGAAGCTGTGGTGGCAGCCCTGTGTGCCCATCCCTGCAGTGCAGAGCAGTGAGAGAACAAGCGAGGATGAATCTCACAGATGGATTCCCTGGAAACCCCGTCAGACTTACGAGGAGCTCTGGATTATGATTCAGTGTTGGCAAGACCCCACCTAACCCAGGCCAATTGTACAAGCCTGTAGTCTTAAAATGCTTTTTAAAGAATAGCATAATCTAACGAGAGCAGACACTGGCTGACCTGATCTGCAAGAGATTTCCGAGAGAGAGCAATTACTCAGCTCAAGCCCATATATAATGCAAATTCCAGCTACACCCTGAGTTGCTAAAAACTTGCAGATAGTCTGTGCTTGCCAAAACAAGAGGTGTCTCAAGGAAAACAAAAATGGATAAAGTTTCTAGCTTCAAAAAACCTGTTGCAACTCTATTTTCCTATAGAGACAATCCTGGAGGGATAACAGTAGGGAAGTGAGGAGGTAAGTCATTTACAATCTGTCTGTGCATTCAGGGAATCAATTCTGTATTTCACACATCCCAGACCAAAACCTTGGACTGTCTCTATGGGAAGCAGTTTTTTGAAAAACACATTTGGCTTAACTCAGTGTGGCAAGAATGAAACCAAGACATTGGATTAGAAAATTTCTTTCTTGGCCTATTAAAGCTGAAATTTCCCAGCCCAGTAAAAGCATAATCATTAATATACAAACTCCAGAAGTCTGGAATGCTGGAACTGGTCCTTTTGGAGCCCATATGCCAGGGAATTCAAGTTGATGTTCCTAGGTTTCCAAACTGGTTTGGAGTTGGAGGAGTTTGAGATGATGTGTCTTACTATTGATATAATGAAATCCAAATATTTTTCCCCTCCTGTCCTGATACTGCTTGGAGGAAAGAATAGTGACTCTCCTTAGCCCAGAAGAAAAATTATTGTATATCTATCCTTTAAGAGGCATGGGGAAAGGGAGATAGAAAGGCATTATTCTTATACAGAAAATAATAATGTAAAAATTGACCCAAGGCAGGCAGTTTTGCATGCAGAGTGCAGGCACCCTGACACTCACAGTTCCAGGGTTGTCTGCAGGATCATTTCCTGCAGCTGCCTGCTAATGCTCTGCCCTGCACCCATGTCTGGAAGCACCACAGAAATTCACAGCTTCTGACAGCACTTTCAGTCCTGTGAGTCTTCAGCAATCAGATTTTGGACAACTGCCTCACCGGTAGTAGTTGTCTGATAGTTACTTAAGAGAAACCAAAAACCTGAAATGTTGGCTCAAATTGCCAGATTTCACGGTGGTCCTTGGATGTGCTCATTGTCTCCTGCTGTGCAGCCTGACTGAACAAAGGGTCACTGCCTGGAATTTACAGCAGAAACCAAACCAAACAGTGCATCTCTGGGGGAATTTCCTATGGATGAACGTTTTCTTTAAGGTATATTGAACACAGAGCTAATGGAAAGTTTTTTGACTAACAATTCTAGAGAGCAAATATTCTATCCAGGTACAGCACAAAGTGAGTGAGAGCCAACTTTCTGTACACTGTCCTGCCAAGAAACTATCATGGTGATCTGGAGAAAGGAACCTCGAGGCATGACAGGAGAGTTGGCTCTCCATAATCCATTCAACCCTGTTTTTCTGCTAAGAATATTGACAGTGAAACAAGTGCATTTTTTGCCAGTTGGCACGGCAACTCTTGTCTACTGGGAACTGGATATAAAACTTTAATTCTTCTAATATAGGCTGTCATCTCTGAGGGATCTAGGTTGGTGACAATCAGGATGCAAAGGTTCCATGACCTTTTTCCAGCCTACTGGATCACCCAGTCCTTGTGTTGCTGAAGCAGCCCAAAAGCTTGTAGTAGTGAGTGATTTCATACGTGCTACACAGAAACCACACACCACTACACCCAACAACTCTACCCACTTGCTCGTGGTTTTTCCTACAGAGCAGAGAAGTGATTTTTCAGTCATGCCCATGGAAGTGTGAGCAGTGACTTTGCTGAGCAAAGGGACCAATTGCATTATCTCAGCCTTACCTTGTATCGTGGAGCAAGCTTTAACAATTCCCTCAGTGGTACATCAGAGCCCACCACACCCAGAAGAATGCCATGGGATCGCTTAAAAACAAGGGAGAATCCATTTTCAGAAGCAAAACCTGGGTAGTTTTCCACCTGAAATCACATTATTGTCCCCCTAGTAGGTTTCTCACCCATCCCCTCTGGGCTTGTGTGAAAGTGGTTATTCAAAACCAATTAACATACTTCAAAAAGTCCAAAGAGGTTATTCCAGTGTTTATGGAAAAGAGTATTTCTACACACTAGTCAGTGTTCACTACTGTGATTCAGAAGTAACATAAAATCACAGAAAACAAGTTTTGAGGGCAACCACCTGCATTCAGTATGTGTAAATTTCAATAAAGTCAAGAAAATAATGCAAACTGTTGTGGCGTGGGCCCGGCAATGCAGGCTATGCAAATATTTTAGCAGAAAAAATTGGGACAACTAAATCTAGTGTCAAATACAAAACTGTTAACCTGGAAAAAAGGAAACCTCCCCCTCTATGACATGAGAATCTGGTTGTTTAATAAGCAGCTGGAGAGCACTATGGAAAAATTACACACAGGCTCTCACTGCAGTGCTGTGCTAATGCAGGCTATGGCCAGCCCCAGGTGCAGAAGGCAGACAATAATTTGTAGGACCTGGATGAAGAATTTACCCCTTGTACAGCAATACTAAGGTACCATTCTCCATTTTAAAAGGATGCTGAGAAATTAGAAATGCTACAGAAAGGAGTGTCTAAAGGGTTTCAAACCCCAGAGGAAATGCCCTTATCAAATCATCTAAATAATTCAACCTTTTTAATCTTATCAAGATAGACAGGTTTGATTTTATGGCAGCGTAGAAGATGTTTCCCATGAGAATTTACTAAAGGGCACAGGCTTTTTAACCTGAGGATGCCATTATGACAGGAAGGGGAGGTCAGACAAATAAAAAGCAGAATTTAGACACCAGTTTTTAATGAAGATTTAGAAAACATGATGGAGAAAAACTTGGGCCTGGATGCCTTTCTTCAATGAAAAAAAAAATATTTTAGCAGAAATCAGAGCATTTGGCTCATCTGTGTGAGATGAAAAGATCTGCAATAAAATGCAGACTAGACAAGATAATGATCTCTTCCAGCCTGCAATTTCAGGGTCTGTAAACTAAGCTCAGTTCAAAAATGGAAAGGACAAAACAAGAAGTGTCATATTCAAGGGGTATTTTGAAAAACATGACAGACTGTCATTCTGACAGATAGATTTATCACCCATCCACTCTGCCCGAGGTCTGCTGCCTTCCCTGATGGCCGAGTGCTGGTCCAGAGGCCCTTTGGCTTTAGGACCCTGGGGATTTCTGCTGTCTCCTGTCCCCTCTGCTGGCAGAGGAGCCTCACTCACCGTCTCGTTCTTCTTGCTGAACACTGGCATGGCCACGGTCGTCATGAGCAACAGGCTCTGAGCCTGCGATGCAAAGAGCTGCCACAGAACAGGGGAGGTGTGTTAGCAAGGGCAGCAGCCCGGGGAGCCCCAGTGCAAGGCGCTGCAATTCCCAGGCGCCCCGGATGGAGACTGCAGCTGGCCAGCTCCTGCCTCCCACGCTTCACTTGCAAATACTCTGTGTCCGAGAGGATTGTGGCATGGGTGCTTGCTCGTGGTGGGTGATGAGGATGGGATGAAAGCCAGTGAAATGCATTGAAGGGTTGTTTTAATGAAGAGACAGGAGCCTGTAGAAGTGGTGGCTCAATTTATACCCACCACTCTTCATGAGTGTAGGCATGAGCACGCCTACAATGAGTGCAAAAACCACTAACACAAGCAGCACAGAACAGACAAAAGCAACACAAACATGAGCAAAATCACAAACAATGTACCATCTATACTGCAAACATATGAATGCCACGACTGAAAGACAACACAGACAAATATTTAAATGACACAAACACACACAGAATACTTAGATACTTATATACACTTGTTACTCAACCACTAAAGCTCAGGAAAAAGAGACAAAGTCATGATCCAAGCAGATACACCATAACAAGCTATCTCTATGAGGGATACAGGACATGCATGTGTAATGGCATAAGGCATGTTCCCAATTCAACAGAGGGCAGCTGCTCTAAAAGCACATGAGAGGAGGTAAAACAGGCAAGCCACATGCAAAGGAGCCTCTCAAACATGCCTAGCTGTCAAAAGTTCTAATTCTTTGTTGCCAGTAGCACCACTCCTTCCATCTCTTGTTTGGTGAAGTGAGCAGCAAGGCAAGAAATGACCTCCTGTCCCCCAGACCATGCTGGGGGCCATAAAGGATCAAGTCAACAATCTAGTCACTTGATGGAGGTTTGGACTTGGTATCTGGAGTTACTTTTCTGGATGATTTTTTGTGGAATCTTCCCATGCACAGCAACACTCACACTAGCACACTGCAAGTAAACTTCTCTTGCACTTAATTGGACTTGTGGAAAAAGAGAACAGGTGAATTAAGCTACTGCACAACACAGACAGCCCTACCTACTCTGAACCAACAGCACAGCTCTCCAGTACATCCAGAATTTCCTCTCCTTGCCAGTGCAAGAGGATTCTGAGTGCTGCAGCCCCCAGCCCCTCCAGATGTACAGGCCAGCTGTGGCTGCAAAGGCTGGCACTGACACACTGACTGGCACGAGGGAAACAGCACATGCACAAAACACAGGGTGCAGTTACCTCCTCAGACTGTGGCAGCTGGTGAGAGACATGGATGAACACGTAAATGAATACATGAATGGAGGAATGAATCAAAGACAGGAGAAGATGGGACAGAGGAAGAGAATGGCAAGACAAGAGGCAAGAAACAAGATGCAGAAAAAAACCGTGCAGCAAACTAATGCCTTTGGCTGCCTTGGGAAGTGTGACCCTGTAGAGCAGTGCCAGAGGTGGCAAGTCTGCTGGTAAAATAAACTTCCTGGGTAATTAGTAGCATTTCTGGAGTAAGAGTACCATGTCCCAGCCCTCATTTGGCACAGCTCATACAGAAGAAGATATCCCACATCACAATTACAGAGCCAAATGTCTTCCCACTGGGCAGGCCCCGAGACAAAGTAGGGGGCACTGGGAATGCTGACTGTCTGGACTTTGGCAATGTGTCCTTTGCTCACAGGGCTGGGCTCAGGACCACTGTGGTGAGTTAGGTCTTTCTGGTTTAAGGAAGGAAAGAGTGAGCCTGCTGTCTCAGCTGAAATCCATATCTTAGAGTAACAAACAATTTGCAGTTAGCTACTGGGCTGGAGGAAATCAGTCTCTGTGACCCTGCCCTGAGCCATGAATAATCTATTGTGTGAATAATCCTTTAGAAAATAACCTGCTTGCACAGAAGCACATCTTTGGTGTGATTAGTGCCTGTGTGATTAGTCGTGCTAATGTCAGTCACTGCAGATTCGTGTCTGAGTCTGCATACACACCTTAGCTCCAGGAGCCAGCAGAAGAGAAATATCATCTGTCTCAGCAGAGCCAGAGACCAGTAATTTCTATCAATCAACCAGCTCCTGGCTTGCTTTTCCTAAATTTCAGGGTTTCATGACTGCTGCTCGAGGTCCTTACCGCACTGTCCATGTAGGCTTCAGTCCAGATGATATCGTGGTCGTGGTTGATCACCATGGGCCGGCTCAGCACGTGCAGGTACTCCATGACATTCTCCTGGACATCTGCCAGCGTGGAGATCTGAGTGTAGTAGCCTTCATGGAGAAACAGAGGTGTGAGTCACTCTGCTGACACCTCTCCCCTGATTCTAAATGAGCACAAAGCTGGAAAACTGAATGTCAAAGACTGTATCTCCCCAGGCAGGTAAACAGCCTCGTACCCAAAAGCAGCCGTGGAAGTCTAGAGTTTCAAAGCAGTGGTTCTGTTCTTCTAAAAATGCTGAAGCTATGTGCAAGATGAGAGTCTTGATACGACCAGATTTGTGCAAAGCAGATGCAACATGTTGCTTTGGGTCTTGGGAAAAACCTCCCACTAATCAGGCTGCCTTTGGTCTGGAAGGCCGAATATATGCAAGCAAAGTTTTTTGCCAGGCTATCCACTTGCTCTGCCCTATCTTATATTAATACCAAATTCCCACTTCCTCTTCCAGATTTTTTCCAACGCTCTTCAGTCTGCCTAGCTTTACATCCAAGAATGGCAACTACTTCTATCTACACACTGGAAGCAGAATAAAAAGTGCAAGTTACCTATTCCCAAAGCTTTGTCCCTGCAGCTGGACCCACAGCAGTCTAAAACTACAACAAGGAGTAGAGGGGAAGGAGGTTCTCAGGTTACTAAAGGTCCTGCTGCTGGTTAGAAGTGCTAATGTCATGAGGATTCTTGTGTCCTGCTTCTCACCACAGGCATTGATTGTGCTTGGTGTAGGATAGAATCAGAGAGATGGAAAACTTCCCTATCACCAGGAAAACACTGTCGTGTGAAAGGGCTGATGTTCTGATAAGCTTTGTGATGTGGAAGCAGATTTAGTGTGTGTGAAAACAAGGACCAAAAGAGTTATTATACAATGCATTGAAACAGAAGAACCAAAATGAGGGAGCCCTCTGCACAGCTCAAATCTGGTAAGTGAGAATGTAAGTGCAAAGAGAACATTTCTGTTACCTGGTTATTCAGAGGAATGCATTCTGACATTTTACAGTGAACCAGCAGTACCATGAATTCTGTGTCACAGTTCTGGCTGAATATACAATCTGAAACCCAGGGTTTTGCTTCATTTAACAAAACTTAAAAGTATTATGTGTAATTCATAGTGCTAATTAGATGAATGCTTGAGCCTTGAGCATCCCCAGCTCACAGACATTCTACAGGCCAGCAACTCTCCTGTCAACTGTTTTCAGCAGCAAATGTTCCCAAGCATTTTATGCTCTGCTACCACCAGTGCTTGGGCTGGAAAACAGTTTGTACCTGACACCCAGCTGCAATTTTCCCTTCCTTTCCCTGTTTAAACAGGACACTGATGTAACTAGCATCACTGTCTCCAGAGGCCAGGTCATGCCCAAACATGGATGGCTTCTTTTCCCCCCTCTTTTTCTTCCTTTACTCTTGCAGACTCTGACAGTGCCAACCTGACTTTTTAACTGGCCCCAAACACATAGAGGTGACTCACCTACTGTGGATGGATTTCCTCATTCACCTAATTTCATGCCAGTTAGAGAGAACAGTGGGCTTGGGGTGGGATTAACAAGCTATTTTGGTACCTCAGTGAAAATCACTTACACACAAAGAATTTGGCCAGGGTACAGGGGTTAACCAGCAGGCCTTGCGAAAATTGCTGTAAAATCTTTAAAGCAGCAATGTTTGTTTTATATCTCAGCCAAAAGATGTCAGGCTCTCTGACAGAGCTTTAGACAGATTGTCAAAAGCCAGCAACTGGGACACAATAAGCACAGGGGACTTAGGTGGACGACAGCCAGCACGGATCTCGGTCATAGTGTCCCTTGGCATGGTGACAGGAAAACGCGGTGGCTCAGCACGGGGGACTCGTGCTGGCTGGACACAGGCACACTTCATGTGGGCCAGCAGGGTCTGCTCTTCCCTTAGGCTGCCTTCCAGGCAAGGGCCTGTGGGCCCCAGCAGGAGTGGGTAAGGCTGGAGGGGTGCAGGGGGATTGGGCACGATGCCCACACAGCACCTTTGTTGTTGCAGGCGATCCATTTCACATTCGGGGCAAAGGTGACCTCCCGTCCAATGAGGTACGTGAACACCCGGACCTACAAGGATGCAAAGACAGGAGAATTAGGCTGGAATGTGCTACCAGATCCGAATGGCTGAAGTTTGGCATCCCCTCGTCCCACTGGTGTGAATGTGGTGAGAGCAGTAGCTCTGCCTTCACACAGACAGGAGCCTCACACACCATTTGTTTCCTGGTTTGTGACCTGGAACTTAATTTCCAATTACAATAAGCCCAGAAAGCCAAGTAGCACCTGGGATTATCTGAATAACAAAGCAAAAGTGCAAATTCTGTTTGATTTTGTGATAGCAGCTCTGCCAGGCACTCAGCAACCACATGCAGAGAGGTTTACAGCTCCCAGGAATCCTTACCCAAGGGAGCAGCTGGCCACATGAATCATTTAGGGAGAGCTTTACCATTTCTCTTGTGTTTGACCACCAACAAAAGAGCCAATCCTGAAATAAACTGTTTTAACAGCCCCCTGCTCTGGTCTCTCAGTAGGCTGCTTCTCCCTTTGTGCACTGCTGCTAGCTGGGATGAGGAAAACAAATAAACCAGGAGGGTTTAGAATGAGCAGTGGTCTGTTCCACTTTCATAGCCAGCTCTGCTAGTGCAAGCCTATAATCACAGACATCAGAGTAAAAAGGGCTGGAAGGCATCTAGAGAGGCTGTTTGGATCATTCCCCTGACCACCATAAGAACTTTCCTGAACAGGACCAATTATAAACCATCCTGCATGGGATTAAAACTCTTAGCAGAAGCTGGTTTTTAATTTTGAAATACTCAACTCAGTCTTTATAATCTTATCAGGAGAATATCTTGACTGCCCACAACTTTAGAAAACAAAGTGTATAAAAAAGAAAAGCTTCCCTGACCTAGAATATGCATTTGTAATCCTCTCACCTGAGAAATCACTGCAGTAGGCTCCTGCCTGGCTGCTTTTACAGTCAGGTGCCCATGGATATTCAGGTACTGGAATATGTGGAAGCTTGGCTTTGCCTGATATCCTGGCTCATGCTCTCCTACTCCCACCACAGCAGAAGAGCACCTTTCCCCTCCCAGACAAACCTTCCGATCGGGCCAGTTGTACTTTTCAAACACAGCTTCATAATCCTCCACAGCTCCGTCAGTGATCAGCATGATGGCTTGGTTACACAAACCTCCTTGGCCAGCATCTCTGAACTACAAACAGAGAGGGAGAGCACTGCTTATCCCAGCACAGGCTGTTTTTTGGGGAACTGCACTCTATTTATTCACGGTGGGCCAGATCCTGACTTCCACTTGCAAACCTCACACTTCTCAGAAAGAGGATGGTGTTCACATGCTGCATATAAATATTTTTATTTATTCAGCCCTGCCTGGCACATGCAGACACAGGAGGCTTTGCAGAAGTAAAATAATGAGGAGAAAATAAGTGCTGTGGAGGAAGGGTGCAATTCCCTGCTGCTTCACATCTTGCACAGTCGTGTTAGTTTATGCAAAACAACTGTAGATTGACCATAAACACAGTAACTCTGATTTGACAGCAGTAACTGTCACTTTTTATGGCAGAAAATGTGATAGGAGTGGGAAATCAGACTCATGATTTCAGGATGGATCCATCAATCTGCCAAAGAATAGCAAAGAAAGGCAGGAGCATATCAAAAAAAAGGCTGCTGCCATTGGAGCTGGGAAAGGTTATGGATGTGCCAGATAGAGAGGCTGTACACTGACATGACAGATGACCTGCTATCTGTGCATAAGTGATATTTAAGGCAGAGCAGAAGTGCACCAGGACTCTAGCACAAACACTGAAGTGCTCCCAAGGCACCTGCAGAGGTGTTGGACAGACATGCTCCTACAGGAGAGCCTGTCCAGCGTAATTTCACCAGCCTTGGAATGGTGCCTGTCTCCTCCCTGTGCCCCCCACTCCCTCAGGTACCTGCTCTAGGGAACTGAGGGCCTCGTGCAGCACCAGCACAGCACTAAAGCAGTGGCAGAGGCAGCTGAGGACATCCCAGGGACAGAACTGAGCAGCCACTTGGCTGCAGCTGCCAGCTCGGTGGCACTCTGTGCTTCTCCTTGTCCTGCCTCCCACTGCTGCTGTGCTCTGAGCAAGGAAAAGCCTCATCAACTGAGGAGGCTACACAGACTGAGGCAGAGTTAAAAAATTATGGGAAGAAGGAGAGATGACAGCTCTCCAGCTAACAAAGATTAATGAGTGGCAATAGCACGAGATGAAGAGACTACAGGAGACCAATTGAAAGGTGACTGAGGTTACATCAAACAGCAGCAATTTTGAACTGGAGAGGATAGTTATATCCTATAAATGAGAAAAAAGGTGTCCAAGTGGCAAGATTAATTGCATAAAATGAAATCCCTAATGGGAGAACAAGAGCACAGACCGTGAACTGGGAGTTTTTAGATGTTTTAGGGTTCAATTCCCAACTCATTTTGGGTTTGGTAATGCTATGTTATGACAGGCAAATGCCTTTACCAACCAGTGTGGCTGGTCCTGTGGTTCCACTGCAGATTAACATCATGACCATGAACACCTCAAAGCCAGCTGCAAGCCCAGATTTCCCCAGTAATTTCCCCACTCCTAAAATTACCCTGCGATGGTCCCTATCCAGGAGATTACTGGGTTCAGTGCTAATATCACCACAACGTCACCTTCTGCCACCACCTGTGGTCCTGCCTCCTTCAGCTTCACACTGGACCTGGAGCTATGCTGCAGGCAGCATGGATCCAACAGCTCCTGAATGACCACAGGCACAAACCCCTGCTCGTATCACTGAGCAGAACCAGGACAGATGATCAGCAGTGACACGAGGGCTATAAGAGGGTCATTTCTAACTAGTTGATCTCTGGTGAACATCTGTGGGAAATACTGAGTCAGGATGAGGTGTTTGGACAGGCTCCTCCTCTCTCAAGTCCCCACAGCAGCACATTCAGAGGGGAGACAGGCAGTAAAGGCTGAGGGTGTTCAACAGGAACAAGAACAGGATGCCCTTAGGAGCAAACCAAAGGAGAAAAGCAGGTGAGAGCCACATGGGATTCTGCTAATGACCAGCAGGTAGGAAAAAACCAGAGCCTCAAGAGAGCTATTTCTAGGACAGAGATCAACCGGGTGCAGATTAACAGAGAGAACAGTTGAGTGTCTACCAGGGAGGCACAGGGTGCAGGAGATGCTGTCAGAATGAGGCTCAGATCACAGATATAGGAACCTTGTGGTTACAAAAGCAGCTTATTCCAACCACTCTACAATATGTCTGTTTAGATTATTATTAAATTAACACTTAATTAAGGTCACCCGCCATTTCATCAAACTACTTAAGATCTCTTCATGAAGCTTACTTCAGAACTCATAATACCAAGATACTGAGAAATTAGATGTTGTATCAGAACCAGCAATCTCCTAATTACAGGAGTGGATGATATTTTCAACAGGGAAAATGAGATCATCAGTGTCATAGAAATGGAGATTAAAAAGACAGATTTAGAAAACAAACGAACAAGAGGTAATCCCTGGTTTTTAGGTCCTTTGTGACTGGCTGCAGCTGTAGCAAATGATCTGACAGCATTCACAGCAAGCTCTGAGCATAATTCCCTGCTCTGACTGGAGTCTCAGGAGCGTGAAAGAAGAGCAGATGAGGAATAACATGTCCACAGAAGAGATGTCTGAAGAAATGCAGGCTAGAGCTGGGTCAGTGAAGGAGGCCCAGGGCTGTGTATTCCCCTATATAACTTCAGTCACGTTGCCAGGACTAACAGGCATGATCTAATTAATTCAGGGTCACAGTCTCTTGTACTGCCTTGTTTGCTCATTGCCTTTTGCTCTGCACTTACAGGCTGGCACAGAGCTCCTGGTGAAGCAGTAGGAACCATCAGCATCACTCAGATGTGCAGGCCTGTGTGCTGATTATGTGCACATCTGACCAGAGGACTGAGCAGCCCCTCTCCATCTCCTCCTGCCCCGTTATTATGCAGACCTGCCTCTGGAATGGCCTCCAGAGCTACTGAAAATTCAAACAGTGTAAAGTGTCTCATGGGGAGAAAATCAGCAGTAGGCAAGAAAACAAAGCCAGCGAAGAAGAAACAAGAAAAGGCATTAGGCAAAGTAGTAGGAACTGATAAACAGGAAATTCTGAGCTTTGCAAGTCCTGAAAAATATGATGTAGAATCTAGGTCCATAAAAATGTGACTAGAATCAAGAAAGAATTTTTAAGTGTTCAGAGAAGAAGCAAGAAAAGGAGTAAAAATAATATGATGATAGATGATAAAAAACAGAGAGATGGTCAGGCAGAGATGCTTTAGAGCACCTATCCTTTATCATCAAGAGGAAAATATTGTAATGGCTGGGTACCCACTGAAGTGGCAAGAAACTAAGAAAAGAATGAATGAATTAGAGGCAGGGTCAAAAAGCAGTAGGGTTAAAGAAAAAACTAATTGAAAGCATTTGAATAATCTGTGTTCAGCATGAAGGGAAAGAATTGCAGAAGGTGTAGCTGAACTACCTGCCCCATGGGCTGAGACCTGACTGGGACTATACAAGATCCCAAAGGATGAAGAGGGAATCAACAGAAAATGGATGGATAAACTGTCCTTTAACATCTAGCATGCTGCTAGAAAAATGCATGTGCTAGAACACATGCATCTTGTGAGTGTGTAAATGAAGCACACACAAGTGAGACATGAGATGCCACAAACCTTTGTTTACTTAAACCAGCACACAGGTTCATTCTTTTTATGGCACCAGTCTGCACAAGTTACTCGGAATTTTATGTCCCACTGAAATCCACTCTGTTACCAGTTTCATCATCATTTTTTCCACCTATAGCCATTCTGGAATGACCCATTCAATTAATTTCAACGTCCATGTGATTTCTGAGATCGGCAGTGAGTCAAGGCACAATTAAATCATCCTGGTGGTAAGAGGAAACATCATTTCAAGGTGGCCTTGGAAAGCAGAACTTGGCTTTTGTTGTCCTCCACAGGGTGGGCAAAGCAATAGCTGTCAAAATACTTGCTTTGAGTGTATCCTGAGAAAGGAGGACATGTCCATTGGAAAGGAGAGGCAGGGGCTGGAGCACAGAAGAGGAGGGTGGATACTGCCTGGGGAGGGACACTGCAGAGACACATCAGCTGGATAGGGATAAACAATGTGACAGTGCCTGGAAAACACAGAGCTGTTGTCTTATGTCCTGTTAGGAGGGCCAGGGTGTGTAAAACAGGGAATGCAATTATTCTGCTCTGCTTAGCACCTGATGGCTCTCAGCTGCAGCACTCACACAATGTTGGGAGGATGGTGTTTCAGGGGAGGCAGCTTGGAAGCAGAACAAAGGGGAGGGGTATAAATCCTGCAGGAAAAAGGGGAGAGAAAAACTCAGGCCAAGCTTGTTGAAACAAGGAAGAGAAGAGAGCAGCAAGAGAGATTAAAACTTAATAAATAAGAAAAGAGCTCAAAAGATAGCACTTGACACCTGAGAATTTTGAAGCACTTCATAAATGTGTGCTTAAGATCATGGTTTCCCTGGGATGCATATTTTATGGAAACTACTTGGTTTGTGGCTAAATTGAAATGGAGAGTTCAAGTGGTTTATTGAGCATGGCAGAGAAGGACACGGGGGTCTCTGGCTAACTGTACTCCTCAAACTGATCTGCAAATTGCATCACAGATTAAAATATGCCTTGTCTCCCCCAGAGGATAATGGAGGAAAACAAATACAGTGAGAGATTTGTGCTCTTTTTCAAGCCCTCTCTGCTACTCATATCTCATTGAGTAGGTTTCTGCTGGGCTATTAATTCTGTGAGCAATTGGACTGAGGAAAATTACCAGGGAAATTTTGCAGCCACTTCCATTACAGATATTATTACTGGGTGTCTGCAGTAATCAGCAGAGCCAGTTTCATCAGCGTGGTGCCGCAATTTTCGTTCTCCTGCGAACGCTCCCGTGAGTGATAACAGCAGAGGCTGTGAGGAGCAGCTGACAGTGGGAATTTTGTCTGATGAGAAGGGGATGGTCAGTTCCACCAAAGCTCCCCTTTCTCCTGACTGTGGCTGCACAGATTTGTTTCGGGGCACACTGATGAAAACCCTTTTCCTTTGCTATTACCGACACAGGTCTAAGAAACTCGAGCAGATGATTTCAGAGAGCCCTTAAACCACAGGAGCACTTGGCAGCCTTCTGCCTTGAGCTGTGGTACCTGCAGAGCCTGGGGGGCTCCAGCTTCTGGTATTAAGGCACTCTGTATCACACATCTCTTTGTTAGATGCTGTTTCTGAACCACAGTTTTATGTTCTGCCATTTCCAAGGCGCAGAAGAGCCTGACACCTTTTCTCATCTGCAGGTGCTCAAATGCCTGAGCTTTGTCCCCAGATCCTGGGTGATGGCAAAAAGCATGAGGGAAGCAGAACTTCACCTTGTGAGTGAATAACAGCAGAAGGTTTTATCACCACTGGGTGCTGCACTGTCCAAGAGCAAACACAGAGCTGTTTAGAGCTCATTAAGCAAGAGAGAATCAACAAGAATCAAGACAAATGATGACTACTGAAATGGCTGACTGCATTTTTTAATGCTAAATAGAGAGAAAAAGTAAACTGTTTACCCACCAAGGAGTTTCTTCTCTATTACTGCAGTGGAGTCATGTTAGTCCACTGGGGTGCATGGACAACACTCTCTCCCTGGAGGTATTTTTGGTTCAGCTATGTCAGTGGAGGACATATTTTGTCTCAGCTTTTAAGGCCCCTTCCAAACCAGGCCCTTCTATGACTCTATGATCCACAATCCCACTATAGACAGTGCATTGAGGAGATGGGGGTATTCAGCTGGTTCTTGGTCCTTTTTCTTGTTAACATTCCTTGAGAAACTGATTAAACTGCATGTTTACCTCTAAGCTACTGAATTTCCTATTCACATGAGGCAATCAATCATATATGGTTCTTATCAGAGGGATTAATTCTCCTGTACCTGTGATTTCTTCCCCAAGCACTGATACTCAGCAAAGTGACATTGAAATAAATCTGAAGAATAATCTTTCATGCCTTCATTATCATCACTGCTCACTAATAACAGTACTTACAACCAGAATTGTGGCTCTCAGGTGATCAGTTATGTTTTATTGCCACCATCCGTAAAGGTGCCTGGGCAATGCCCAGTTGTGGGGCTCATTAAGATCTCATGAGATCACAGCCTTGCTGGCTCCTGATCCTTCCTGGGCAGGGACTGGTGGCTGTGGACATCATGCACAAGCCAACATTTCCCCTGAGATGGGTGAGCCCTGCACACTGCTTGTCACAAATTTGGGATCCAGGAGATTGCTCCCCCCTGCAGCATCCTGAGGGATGTGCTGTCACTGCTGGAGAGGAAAGCAGAATGGCCAGGGACACTCATGTCCTACACAAGCATCAGCACCAGCTCTTACCTCTCTCAGGATTTTGAAGGACTCTGTCAAAGCCTTGTTCACAGTCCCCACTCCTTTTGCATGCAGTTCCTCCACCAGCTGCTTGAAGTGCTGGCAATGAGAGCAAACAAGGAATGAGCAGCAGGCAGGGTGTTCTCTTTGAGCAGGGGAGGAAAGGGCAGTCCAGAGGAGGCTGTGCCCATGCAGCTCCAGCAGGACTGCATTTCTCACTCTCTGGACTGTGAACCACTGACAGGCCATGCAAGATCAAGGGGCAAAACTACTGGAAACTTTCCTTTATCTGTTCCTTCAGGAAAAATAAAAAAAATAACCAACAACATCCTGAGCACCCAAAAGTAACAGGATGGGGAAAAAGAAAAAATTTGAATGCTTGTCTATGACTTAAGCAGCAATGATCTGCTTAAATTAAACTGTCTCTGCAAGACAGTGTCTAGGATATTTGGGAATCCTTTGGGAAACACTGCAAAGACATCCCCCTCTGCAGCCATACTCTGTGACCTAGGGCTGATCTGGGAAAGAAATCTGGTTGTTGAAGGCATACAGGGATGTAGCAATACAAATTAAAACAATTGCAAGAGGAAGGAAAAAAAAAACCAAACCAGGGAAAGAAGCTAAAAATACCTGTCAGCCTGGAGGGTGGTGGAGTGAGAGGGGCCTGGTACTCACCTCTCTGTTATCTCTGTCTGCTTGGACCAGGATACCCTTAAAACAGGGTTCAATAAAATGAACATAATCATTGTACTGCAAAGAGAAAATGGAAAAAAAAGGGGTTGTTATGGGAGAAAATTCATAAAATGGCTTCACCTCCTAGGTGGATCTTCAGAAAACAGCATAGAGCATTATGCCATTTTATACCTATTTCCCTTAAAAATTGTTTATAGTGATCATAGCAAGCCAGGATTTTGATGAATCTTCTGTTTGTTTGAATAATACATTAATTATGATGTTTTGCTGAGTTCTAGCTGAGCATACCTACACATACAGAGCTACCTTTTCCCCCCCCCACTCACACCATAAAATTTTTATCCCCACTTCATGAACTTGTGTCCCTGGCTTTGCTTCCAGCACTTTTTGCACACAGTTTTGACTTCTGGAGACTTTGTGAGTCCCCAGCCACCAGCTGAACCTTGCAACCCGAAGTTTGAAGCCTCTGGTGCACAGCTGAACAGTAACAAACCAGGTTAGCAAACATCCACTGGACTGGGATAATGAGGGGAGTGGATGATTCCAGACTGTTACATGTGAGGTGAAGCTTGGTAAGGCCCCTGTGAACCTTTTCTTGCAAGGGTCAGGAGAGTGCAATCCCTAAGAGGCCACTGATGCTCAGCTGATCAATAGGAGCTTAGGTCAGGCTATAAAGTCTCTGAGCCAGCAGGTTCTTGGTGTGAGTGCAGTAAAGGAATATATATAGATATATAAAAAACATGGTATTTCTGGGATTGTTTTTGAAGAACAGATGATATTTCAAACTCCTTAATGACTCCTCTCCATTTTTCTGCCAACACTGTTCACTCTTCCATCTGTCCAGTCATATAAAGACAGAATTGTTGCCACTGGAGTTTCTAATTAGCTAACATAAGAAGCTATCAACAAAAAGTAGAATTTATATCTCAGTAGCTGTGCCCTGGCAAGCTATCATAGAAAGAAGTCTGGGGAAGGAGATGGTGTTGGAATTAGCTTTGAAAATTAGAAGGTGAGGAGCCTTTAACATGGCACCAGTCTTGCTATGAGTCATGGAAAGAAGTTTTGCTTTCTGTGGTCAGTGGTGCTGGTTCTTTGTGGGTAACCAGCCCATCCTAACCCTGGCAGGGCTCAAAGATGATGAGAGTAACCCTGAGGCTTCCTGAGCAAGCTCCATGCAGGCTCAGCTGATCAACTCAGAATTGTAAGGGCAGCCTTGCAGGATGCTGGTGCACAAAAAGGCATGTGGTGGTAGCTTTCAGCCTGGAAACATTATCCTGAGGATTACACTGCTGCTGCTGGACCCAAATACAGTGTTATGGCCAGCTAGGTGAATTATTAGCTCAGGTATTTCTCTGCAGCACTTTGTTCTCTGTTGCAGTCACATCCCTAAGAAAGCAAAAACATGCTGCCAACATCCTCTGTGCAGGAGAGATGAAATGACCTGGCAGCCACCCTGCTGACCACACAAAGCTGCCTTCCCAAGGGTAATTTGGGTTAATCCCCCACCCAACACAGGTGCTGCTGTAGGTAGGTCACTGATTTGCTGAGGGGAAGGAGGAGAGGGTGTGGGGCACCAAGGAGACAGCTCAGCACTGGAAGGGAGGCAGACATACTGCAATGATGTTGACAAAGTCATTTTCTCCCAGAGTATCCAAAATGGTGACGATGGTGTGCTTGGCAATGGTCATCCTCAGGCCCTTCATGCTGCCACTGACATCCACAATGATGACAATGTCCTTGGGAGAGGTGGCTGCCTGGATGTACCTGCAGCACAAAGGAAGGAAGGTGAGGAAGCAGGGTGAGAGCCAGGGGGAGGAATGCTGGGCACGCTGCTGTCACACAGTGCCAGCCACAGCAGCACGGGCACCATGAGCACAGCTGTCCAGCACCTCACTGCCTGTGAGAGCAGTCACAATTGGTAAAGTCTGCTTCAGCCATGCTGAGCAGACTGAGTGAACACACCACAGTTCTGAAACTTAAATATCCCCCCCTCCCAGTCAAAAAAGTGACACACAACTTCAGTTTTGTACCAGAAGAAAAAAGCTGTGGAGGGGTCCAACTTTGGTCTTCCTGTTCTCTCTCAGACATCCCTTGTGGCCCTGAGTAGGGCACCTTCAGGCCCAGTTTGTATTTACACACTTAAATTACACTAAATAGGATTTCAACAGCCTCCATCCACATCTAAATTCCTTCACAAACCTTGCTTTTGATCTCTCCAGCTCCATCCTGTATCAAATCAGCTCAAAGCTGTAGCAGTGCTAGAAATCCACCCCACTGGTTGTACTTGATATTTGAAGTCCAGCTCTGCTCTGGCTGTGTCTGCACCAGTTCTCCCCAGTAACCTCAGGCACGGGAGCTGGGTGGAGTGGTTGGCTCACACTCCACATCCACAGACCATGTGCATGAGGGCACAGAGCCAACACCTCCAAGGCTTTAGGACTAAACCACAGGAATGAGACAGCAGCACTAAAGATGCAGAAGTTCTCTGCAGAGGAGAACAGCTTTGTACACCTCTGAGAGAGGGAATGGGGGCTTCTATTAAACTGTACTTATAGACCCTGGGATGGGGCCATCCAAGGAAAGAGTTGAGGGGATGCTTCTGTTTTTCTATTCTCCCAGTAATACAGCTAGACAATTTGTTTTGTATGATGTCAGACACCACAGGGAAAACTGTTGCTGGCAGGGCTTCCTAACCTGCTGTTACCTTTGTTTATATACTCCCCCTCTCTACTCACCTCAGAGAAAAAGGGAGAGAGGAAGGATGAAAGGTGCTTTGGCCAAGTCTCTCCAAAACTTACCAGCCACGGTTTCTGCAGTCGAAGGAGATGACTCCGTTCTCATCTGGTAACCACTTTATTCCTGGAGAGAGCAGCAAGAGGAGCAATCAGCACACACAGGCAGGCACCTGCTCCCTGCTCCCCAGGCACCTGCACTGCTGCTGTTCCCTGCTGAGAGCTGGCTACCCCGGGAGCAGGAATGGCCATAGCAGTGGCCATTCTGCAGAAATACAAGCAGGGCTGCGTGGCTTTGGCAGTTCTGAGTAAACTGTTTATTAAGTTTCTCTAAAAAAAATGTACCTAGGCATAGTCTGCTCAAATTTTGCCACTTTCATGTAGTTCTCAACAATAATTTTTTTTCTCCCAAAGGATGGTTGAGAGCATAAAAAAGCAGCAGCAGTGACAGGGATGCATCCCAGATTCCCTGCTATGGGCTCTGTTCACAGCCACCTCTGCTTTCACCTTCCCCAGCATGTGCCAGGTCACAGAAGGAGGCCATGCAGCCTCTGACCAAATGGCCACCAGGCCAAGCTGCAGCTGCAGAGCATCTCATGGGTTCCTGCAAGCACAGGACCCCCCCTCCTGTGCCCTGACCCAATGTGCCACTCACAGCTGTCCAGTGGCTAACCAGTCAGGCTGCCCAGCTGCATCTGCCACGTGTGTCCTCAGAGGCTTTGGCCACCACTCAAACCATAGGGGAGCCCTGCTATGGTGCTTTGAGAGCTTTTTGGAGGACTCCTGCCAGCAAACTCCTCTGGGGTTGCATGAACAATGTGCCTGAGTGGCTGATTCTAATGGGACAAAGTGGTTTATGCCTGCAAAATACTTCCTCCAGCCTATTAGCCCATGCAGGAGTGTTTTGCTCACTGCACCCTGCCCTTCTCAGGGCTGGGACAACCCCAGACCTCCCAGACTGGATTCTTCCTGTCCTGCAAAATTATCGTGCTGCATTGAAAAAGCAAAGCCAATCTCTGCTCTGTTACCTGGGTACAGCCTGAAGAATCCAGTGGAGCTGCCAAAGTACTGCCAGGTCAGCGTGGGATCCCTTTCAAAGTTGTCCACAAAAATAGGATTCAGGGCTTCTGACATGTAAACTCCATTGAGGATGTCAGGGTCTGTGGGGGAGAAAAGTGTGTAAAAGAAGGGAAGACATCCAGCACCCTGATGGAGGAGAGGGATGGGAACAAAGGCAGCCTCAGGAGGAATGCAACCTTGTCCAAAGCTTTTACATTGATGCATGCTGCTCCCTGCCCATTCAAGTGAATCCTGGAGGCCAGGCCACCACTGGCCACTGCAGGTGATCCCAGCTTGGTCAGACACTATCAGCCCCATTTCTCTTTCCAGCCTTGTCTGCCCTTGAGCCCTACATCTGGTTGGAATGATGCTCTCAGAGACCCAGGGAGGCTGTCACAGTGCTGAGCACAGCTGGCACACCCTACAGGCAGGGCTCAGCTGCTGCCTGACAGGGGACATGTGGCTCTTGAGAAGCAGTTGCCTGATGTATCACTGACAGACTTTCTACAAAGACTGTCTAAATTTATGCTAGGTGTAATCACCTAAGACAAAGGAGCCCTAAGATTTACACAGTTGCACTCTTTTTCCTCATCAAATCTTTCTTTTCTCCTTTGCCTGCCCTTTCCTTGACAAAGCCTGGGCTGTCCTACCATGCCCTCATCTCCTCAGAATCAACAGGAAGCTGCAGACCCCAAGAACTCCTCAGAGGCAGAGTATATTTGGTGTCTGTGTTGACTCACTGCCTCAGGACACCAAAGAGAGCAGCAGCAACAGGATCATGAGAGACTGGCCACTGTGAGATTAACTGTATTAGTGTTGAAAAGGGGGGGCTTTCACCTACCACTTCCTGTTTAGTCACTTTACTAAAGGCAGTTTTGGTCAAAATGAGGGACAAACTGAATTGTGACTCCTCAGGGGCAAGGCCAAAGTAAGTCCTGCAGGAAGGCAGAGCCAGAAATGCTGTGGAGAGCCAGGCTTGCTGCTGTGAGCACGGTGGGACACAGCTCCCTGGAGGAGCCATGGGCATGGCAGCAGCCCTCCTCCATCTCCTGCTCATCCTGCAGCCACAGCCAGAGCAGCTGATGCTTCCTGCCGAGGTGGAGGGGCAAGAAATCAGCTGGGCAGTGCCTCTGCTGTTTGATCACCTCTCTCCACACCGTGCAGCCTCCTTAGTACAGTTCTGTTGTACCCACCCACAGCCAGCCCTGCTGTGAGATTTTAGGGTCTGGGGCTGTCAGAGCAGATGGAACTGATCTGAAATCTTGGGAGAAACAGAACTCTATTGTGTCTCTAAATAACAGCAGCTGTGAGCACAGTCACCAGTGAGATTCCTGACAGCTAAAGGCCATGAGAGAGCCAACCCTTCATCCAGAGTGGCAATTGCCAATAAAGTCTCATCTCAGTTTGTCTCACAGCATCTTTGGTTGGGCAGAGGAGCTGTAGGAGAATACACGGCCTGCCTGAGATGGAGGCCTGTACACCACGAGAGCTTTTCCAAGAGCAGATTGGAAACCTAAGCCCTGTCACAGTGACAGCACAGACATGACTGTCCCTTAGAGCAGCACCTTTCTAACTCTGCCTTTTTTTTTCCTGTCAGTTGTTATTTTTCTATTCTCACATCCTTGTTTCCAGTCTTACTGCTGATAATTTCCACACCAACCTACCAGCAGTGAGAAAGTAGAGGCCATTACCTTTGTTGTAGACATTGGTGGGCAGCTGGATGTCACTGTAGGTTGTATTCACCAGCAGGTTATTGAAATGCTCATTTGGCTCCAGAATGAACTCATCCCCAAGCTCCACATAATTGTCATTTTCATCCTTATCATTAATCAGCAGAGAGTTGTAGTAATCAAACTGTTGATGAAGACAATGGAAAAAAGACAAAGAGAGAATAGGACAGATTATTAGCAGCACTGCTGGGAGGGGGAAGAAACACTCTTCAAAACAAAGAGGGGACACATGGAGAATCAGTGCTTCAAAGAGGATCAAAATGAGCCACAAGCAAGCTATGACCAACCAAAAGTGTCAGGCTGCCCAAATGATGGTTTCTGGCCAGTTTGTTGCTGTCATGTGCCCCATATGACTGAAATCACTGCTGATGCCAGGAGCATTGCTTACCAGCCACTGAAGAGCAAAGGGCAGGGTGAGAGCCTCCTGTGGCCCCTCAGAGGTATTTAAGGGATTAGCTGGAAAGGTGAAGCATCTTAGAGGGTCTGGCTCCCAGGTTTACCACGGGACACACCAGTGCTGACCTCACCTGCCCTGTCCCTGCAGCTGTCACTTACTGAGTTAACTCCTGATGGACATCCAGCCAGGATTATCCCCTCATCCTGCCACTCCAAGCAGCAGGCACTCAGTGAGAGCAAAGGATCAAGCAGAAGGTGCTCAAAGACAGCTCAGTGTTCCCCCCACCCATGAAGGTCACCGGGGATTGACCATCCACAGTCACTTTAGTACATTCAAGGCCTTCTTTGTCCTTGGATAACCTACATTTTTAAGATATTTTTTGCTGACTTTATCTGAGCCAGAGGTTATGTAAGGATTAGTGTTCAAGCACCAGCAGCACTCAGAGGATGAAAATGGGTGTGTAAATACAGTCGTGTACCTCAACTCACCCATGCCCCTCACTGTGAATGCAGCTGACCCAACTAACATGAGTAACGGGATTCTTTCAAAAAAAGGAGGAAATATAAAAAGAAGAGGTGAGATGAAATGAGTAACTAGCTGGATTTCAAGGAGTGTTTTCATTCCCAGCACTGAGACATGTACTTGCAGGGGTAGCCTGTCCTTCTGCTGAACTGCCTGTACCTGTACTGTGGACAGAGGACTTCCTTCCACAGCCTTTTCACTCCAGCTCCCCTCACCAGCAATAATCCCATAGCTTGGCCACAACAAACAGTTATTAACAGAAAGCCAATTATCCAAATTGCTTGGGCAGCACCAAACTTTCACCTTAAGGGAAGTCCTGACGAGTGGGTGTCTGTCTGGTACAGAAAAGATGATGGGAGCTGTTAAGAAAGATGGTGAGAAACTCAGATCATTTGGATTAACGCTTTTCTGTGGGTATTTTTAACAGCATCCTCCTCTTTGTTCATTCACACTCAATTTTTAGCGCATTTTCCAGTCAAGTAACCCACAAAGTGCCAGCTAATTTGCACTAAAACGTCACATAACAGCAGTGTTGGCTGTGCAATAAAAATAATGCCAATAATACCACGCAGCCCAACGTTTCCCCAAATCTTTCCCCTCCCAGAGCCAAAGGGACAAATCTTTTTGGTGTTCCTCGGTTTGGGATCTCCAAGGATGTCTCTTGCTTGCAGCAGTCTCTGGACAAGCTGTGTCCTGCAGAGGAGGCAGTTCCTGACCTGCCCAGGAACACGAGGGGGAGGTTCCTGCCCATGCCCATCCTTTGGCTGCTCTGAGGGTGTGTGCCACATTCTGTCACTGGCCAGGGTAAACTCACCTCCAGCGAGGAGTTGTACTCATGGTTCAGATCTGCATCTTCTGCTGCTTCCACCAACCTCTGAAGCAAGCACACAGAAAGGAAGGTTGAGAGGGTGCTGTGGCAAAGCCCTCCAGAAGTTCTTCCATCTCTATCAGCAACCCTCCTTCACCACAACCAAGCCTGGGGTTATAAACTTCCCTCTTTCCCTGCCTTCCTGCTGACCTGTCATTCTGTGCTACAGTTTTACAGCTTGGAAGGTACATTATTTGCAGCTATTTATTGCCAAGCGTATTCACACCTACTTACTCCAGAGTCCCTGCTAAACCCCTGAGCAATTTTAGATATCACAGGACATATACAAACAGAAATAGGTCCATTTAGAGAAACAACAGACAGATTTAATTTCAGTTTCCATGAACCCTTCCAAAAAGCCATGGGAAAGGCATTTCAGCCCCAGCTTGATGTCAGTATCTCATCAAAGGAAAAGGCCTTGTGGGAGTCTCAGTCTGGTATTGTTACTGAGACAAAGACCATGACTGGATTTCGTAAAGGGCCATTTATAAGCTCTTACCATTTATGGAAGGCAATAAAACCAGCCAGTTTTCTCCTGTATGATGCTTCAGGGCACTAATTCTCAATTGGTACAGACTGGGAAGGGATCCAACTAAACACATACATGCTTTCAGGGTTGCACAATCAGCAACAGTCTCAGCAAAACTACGTTTTGCTCCTTTCACAAAGGATAAGGCAATCCAAACACTGGAAAAGTCTGGCTAAGAATTTAATGTTCTGGGCCAAAGCTCTGGGACTAAATATGCCCACATTTCACTTGGAGATTCAAATGATGTGTTTCTGGATGACTTTTCCACATTAGAAGCCTTAAACAGTCAAGGCTCTGTGACTACAGAAATATGCTTTTTATAGTAGGTAAATACACAGGAATATGATAAATCCTTAGATGCAGGAAGCAAGAGGGGCCAGAACGATTACCTGCTCTGATCTCCTGCACAGCAACAGCTACAGAGCCCTTGCCACCTCGTCCACACTTCCCCATGTACACAGCTGGAAATCCAAGCACCTTCCTTGCAGCCTGTGCTCAGGAGGTGCAGAAATTCCCCTCGAGCCACACACACAGCTGAAACAAGTCCCCAGTCTTCAGCGGCCAGAGCGCACTGTGGAGGGATGAACTGCATTTTTCCCTTTTGAGAGCTTTGCTTCCCCCTCCTTTTTAAACGGCTTGTCTCCTAAAACACTGCTCGTTCCCTCATACTTATTCCTAGACTTTGTTTTTGTCTTATTTTCTAATTTGAGTGGAGGGAGAAGCCAGCATCCCCTTGTCTGAACGCCCACACCCTCCCACCAGTGTCTGCTTAAAGCTCAGAGCGAGCAGCCAGCTGCACCAGCAGGCTCCTGCTCGGGCAGGGGAGTCCTCACACAACCCCTGTGCCCACACACTGCTGCTGCAGGCAGGAGGCCTGTGCCTGCTGCTCCAGGGCTGCCAGGACAATAATTCCTTCCCAAAGCCCCAAAGGTCATACCTCAACAGCTTCCACCTTCCTGCGGAGCATGCTCTCCATCTGCTCCGAGAACTTCTTCACCAGCTCCAAGCCATCCACCTCCTTGATTTTCAGAGTTGGCTCCACATCTTTGTACTTCTACCCAAGGGAAAGAAGAAAATCCTGCTGAGCAGGAGATTCTTAAGGAGAGGGATGAATGTGTTACTGGTAGCTGGGTATTGTCTTTGTGTTGAAACAACTGCTCTGATTTTATCGCCTTCTGTCTTTGCCTTTCCCCCTTTTCCACCACATAATTCAGGGTGGGCAGATCAGTGGCCATAACTCCAAGCATTTTGACCAAGCAAAAACAACTGATCCAACTGGGAGCTTGTGGCTGTTGAAAGCAGCAATGCACCTGAAGCTATTAATGGCCACGAATTAGAGAGAGAAGCAGAAGGCCAACTTTTAAAAACCTTAACCATGCACTGTGATGACCAGCATCCACACCAGCACTGTACACATCACACACCTCCAGTTCACTTAAGGCAGAAGAGGGGAAGAGCAAGGGAATGGAGCTACGTGCTGGCATTGCACCTCTTCCTGTGTCACACGTGCTCTGGGGCACTGCTGGGAGATGTCCTGGCAGTGCAGGGGCTGTCCTGCCCCAGTCACCACATCTGTGAGGGAACTTGCCAGGTCTCCAGCAAGAAGGGTCTGCTCAATGATTACCAACTAAGGAAAGCTGAGACAGACAGTTGTGATGCCACTTATTGGGCACTCAGGAACATAATTTAGGCCAAAAGAACCACAGAGGCAATTCCCAAAACCTAGTAATTATGAGCATGGCTACTTGGTGCTGCCTCCTTGGGGAGAGGTGCTGTAATGAGGAGGATCTAGACCTGGCAGCTTTAGAGATAACCACTTTATTCTCACCATTTTTCACATAACCTAGGTATTAAATAAACCTAAGAATACATTCAAACTGTGTAACCACAATCTGCCTCCTTAAATATGCTTTTTTAAGGCTGAATACAATGGCCTTTATTTCTTCTTTCCAAAAAATCCCACAGCTAACAGAGATAGCCAGAAAGAAAGAGTAAAGAAACCTATGAAAGGACACAGGATGGTTAACTTATTGCAGAAAAGACAGAGCCTTATCTCCTGAGCAATGGGGAAACACAAAGGCAACCAATTACAATTCCCTGGTCCCTCACCACCAGTTTTGTCTGCAGCTTGTACAGCCTCCACATTGTGTCAGCATCACAGCCTCAGCCAAGGCTGGGCTTCTTGTGCTGGGAAAAAAAACGAGGTGGTGAAAAGGGCAAGGAGATGGCAGGGGCTCTAGTGACACTTCTGAATTAGAGGGAAGCAGCAGGGAAAGGACTTTGCATGTCCTTGGGGTGAGCCTGTGGATCCCCTTTTGTTCAGGAAGCTCCCTGACCATCCGGGAGGGCAGCTGAGCACAAGCAGAGGAAGAAATGCCTTGAGGATGGGGCAGGCTGAGGAGGTCAGACAGGAATAGCAGCAGCATCTAGCCTGCAGCAGGCATGGCAGGGAGGCTGCTTGCTCTGTCTGGCACGATTAACAGCAAGGGTTTTACTGGATTAAAAACGCCAGGCCTCGCATTCCCTCGGCTGGGGCAGGGGAGCTGGCACAGGCAGGCAGGGGAAGCAGCAGCAGGAGGAGATGGGATTGTGCAGGAAGGTTGGGACTGAGAAGGAAGATTGGGATTGAGCAGGAAGGCTGGGATTGATTGAGCAGGAAGGCTGGGATAGACACCCTGCTAGAAGAGGAATGTGCAGCCACAACCCCTGACTGCAGTCCCTGGCTGGTGAGGAGACTGCAGCCCCTGGCTGGTGAGGAGACTGCAGCACACACCCAGCTGGTATCTGTCCCCGCAGCTCCATGTCATGATTCTGCCAGGAGAGAAGTGATCTCTGCCAGGCTGGGCTGTAATCAGGCCCTGCTCGGGGGGAGGAGGGTAATCTCTCCTGGGAAAGCTCACCAAGGGGGGGACACACCAGCACAGGCAAGCACATGCTTCACAAAGTGACCTGCCACCAGTTACCTTGGGTCACTGCCTCAATTAAAAGCAACAGGGCTTTTCCCTCAGTTAATTTTTTTAAATATGCTTTTGACATACTCACAAGGAGATGTTACTTACTGGGTCAAAGCAATCATGAGAAATCACAAGCAGTCTGCTAATGGCAGACACATATCAGCCCTGAGAGCTAGTCAGATGGAAGAAAAAAACTCAACCTAAAACCAAAAAACCAAAACTTTCTGCAAACTTCCAGTTTTCTAAGGAATACACCAGGTTTGAGCTCAAATCCCATTTGAGCTTTTTTCCTACAAATGAACCAGCAAACCACTACATGCCTGTATTCCTGCAGGCAGAAATCTCAGGCTATCGATGACTGTTCATCCAAGGTTTTCTAATGGTGGGCAACGGAGTTGTGATTTCAATCCTGTCACCAGACACACCATGGCTAAAAGTCAGCTCAGGTGCATGGAGTTGGCCAAGATTATCTCATGTACAACCTGTGCTTAGGGTTCAGGCTATCAGATAAGTTACAGAACAGGAGTCAGGCTTGGGAGAACTGGCTGAAAGGATCTAATGTTGAAAAGAGGCCAAAAAGTTAGCTCAGCTCTAAGAGAAAACCTTTTCTTATTCATCTAGCACTTAGCATTCCCTTAAAACAGCAGGAGCAATTCATTAAGATTCCCCTTCTGCAGTGACGGGGGTGGTGATTTAAAAGTAGAACATCCAGAATTCGGTATCCTAAGTTTTATCTGTGAACAGAGATATGTCACCAAATATATATTCTTGTTCCCACCTCCATAAAATTCAGCCTATTGAAGTACACAGTGCTGCATTACTCACTGCTAGTGGAACTAAATTAGGAGTGTGAAAGACATTCCTTTCATCTGCACCCAGGAAAATGTCTTGACTGAACTTCTCAAGTTTGTCTGTTCTTTGCCATGTTTTTTGGGCTTTCTAATAACGGCAGGGCAAAGCTCTGATGCGGGGTAAAAGCCTGCCCTTGGGGATTCAAGGGATGTTTGTTAGCTCACCAGGACTCTGGGAATGATGCAGCCTGGTAGGAAGTCAACTACTTGAGTTTGCAACATGATTTTAGGGTTTTTCTGGAGGAAACAAACAAAAAGTCCAAAGAAAACTAAGCAAACTCAAAACCAGAAAAGAAAGTTTATGCCAAGTATTAAATACAAGGTTTACATGCAAAGCATTCAGTAAGTGAAAAATTATGACTCTCACAGCAACACAAAGCTGGTTACTTCAAGACTATTAGGCACAAGGGAGACATGAAATAATATATAAATTGAGATAACAGCACCTTCTGTATTTCCTCAAAGACAAAATGCCTGTTGACTTAGGCAAGCACTGAGAAAAGAACCCCCTGGACCTCTGCACTGTGCTCCCCACCCTTCTGCTGGTCTGGGCACACCCATGCATGCAGAGAAATATTTGTTGTGAAAAGCAGGTAAAGCCCAAAGGAAGAGAAAGGTGCCTGGGGAGCAGGTAAATCCATGGGCTTAATTTCCAGACTTTGGTGTGTTTGGCTCCCCAGCCTTAACATGCCCACAGTCTGTGCCACTGAGATGATCTGCATAAAATTATTTTGGGTCTGCCAGGGTGCATCAAAAAGATATTTATTAATAAAAGATCTGTCTGCATCCACTTGTAGTGCTGGATGTGTCAGGGATGCAGTGGGAGCCCTCTGGGAAGGTCCTTGCTTTGAGATTATGAATTGTGAGAAGGTACCTAAAGAAAAGGAGGCTGAGAGAAAGACTGAAATGAGTGCTGGCTGCTTCTCCCCTATTTCCTTATTTCCCAGGGAAACAATAGGAGATGAAAAAGCTCAAGAAGTGGGGCTGAAAGATAAACCTGAGCTGCTTAAACTGCTCAAGTTAAGTTAGGGCAGAACATAGCACAGCAGGAATTTAGGAGATGATTCTTTGCTGGAGTGGTTACAGAGCAAGGCTGGATCAAGCTCATCTGTACCCCCTGCTTAAAGTGACATTTTCCTTCTGAGTCACAGACACTGTGTCCGCTTTGCCTCTGGGAGCTGTGGCTTGGGGACCCCAGGGGACAACAGGAAATGCAGCAGCAGCAGCATGCATGAAATAAGAAGCACAACTTTTGCCTGCATCCACATCCTGCTGCAGCTGCCTCACTGTGCATGAAATACCTTTATCAGGGCTGACAGCTTTTTATTGCAGGGTGACTCTTTCCTCCCAAGGAGAGCTGATGACCAGCACAGACCTTGGTGATGGATGCTGAGAGACTGTCCTAATCAAACCTAGCAAAGCTGGTGCTGCAGGATATGATCCCTTCCTCCAGGCAAAAAGCAGCACTCTGGGGACAGGGAAACAGAGCAAGGCAAGGAAAGTGATACCCAAATGCTGTGTTTTTTACACAAATTATTAGCAATGTGGGTGTAATTTCTTAAGGGAGGACAGAAGTCAGACACCTAGAAGGTGTATAGGGCAACTCATGGCTTGTGTTGAAGAATCAAGTAGTAAAGAAAAACTGGATGGCCACAAAGTGGAGTCTGCATTCCTTTGGATGCAGTCAACAGCCACCAGTCCCCCAAAACAGGTGCAGGGCAGAGTTCTCCAGGTCTGAAAGAGGAGCAGCCATCCACCACTGGCTTAAGGATGCTTCTATACAGCTGCAAAAGGGATCATTTGCTTCAAGCCCCTGGAGCTACACCCTTGAATGCTGGTAGAGGGTTTACTGCAATAGTGCCTGTCTGGTGAACAAGCCAAGCAGAGCTCTGCCCTGCTGGCTTCCAGGGCACCTGCCTGAAGCAGTCTTAAGGGAAACATGCAAAGAATTGATAAACAACTGGCAGAATACAGATTAGAAAGAAAAAAAATTAGTGTCAGCTGTAGAGGTGCAGGAGGGGACAACGGGGTGACAAGGAGCAGGTGAGTGGTGAGTAGCAGAGGGACTTAGGAGAGGAGAAAAGAAGGGTCAGCTTGGGAGAGCAGGAAGTGACTACCAGAGGGGAAACATGAGGAATGCTGTTAAAAAGTATTTGTAACAAAAAGTGGTACAATTAAAGTGGTGTTCAGCAATGGCTGATGGAAGCAGGGAAGGCACTGAATGATCTCCCTCTGCAGTTCATGGAGAATGGCCACAGGACATCACACTGGGCTTAGGAATATGCAGCTCCATGGTTTCAGAGGACAGCTGCACACCAGAGTCTTATTCTTTCCTCCACCCTGGGGGAAACCTTGGAGGGCACCTGAGGGGGTGATACAAAGCAAAGGGAGCCCTCACAGATTTTGCCTACCTTCTGCAACAGGAGAGAGCCTGAATACTTAGTCACAATGGAGTACAGCTCCCCACCAAAGGCATCTGCCCAGGACTTCACCCTAAAAAAAGGCCAAAAGAAAGAAAATCAATGTCAATAATTCCAAGTCTGCAGAACTGGTTACTTCTTCAGACAGGTACAACTCCACCTTCCTGAGTACAAACCCTTCTATTTCTCTCTTTCTATTTAGCCACTCTTCAAGAGTGGCAATGCTTTGTCCCCAGACTGCAGCCAGACAAGCAGGAAGGCAGGAGACAGTGCTGCTCTTGGATGCTCTACCCAGGACTTTGGTCAGCAGGGACAAACACTGAGTTCTGCTGGTCTCAGTTGCTGTACTTGGAGGTGAATTTGTCCCACCTAACTTCAGACATACAAACTTGGTATGTCTAAAGTTGGTATGAGCTCCTCCTGTTGCTAGCAAAGTAAAATAAATTGCTTTCTGCAGACACCTATTTGTCTTCCCTGACATGGCCTGGGGTGAAGGGCTAGACACCCAGTGCCAAAGCTGCTGAAGAGAAATAAGTGTCAGGACTTAAAGAAGGTGTCATGATTCACCCCTTGGATTCAGCTCCTCCAGCAGAGCAGGCCAGACACTGATGAGCCAGATGAATTCTCTGCTCTCACTGGTGGTGCTGCTGCTTGGTAATGCCACAGAAGATTATTCACATTGTCATTATAAAGCAGCCCTCACACTTGTGCCATCCTGGAAGTGATGGATGGCAGTGACCCCACACAGAGACTATCCAGATGTTGAGGAGCAGCCTGAACACTGAGCCATCCAAATCAAAAGAGATGGCTCCCAAAATTGACAGAGCACTTCATCAGGAAACTGCTCCATGAGCCACATGAGGCAGCTCCAGCTCCACACAGCTCCCTCAACAATAATTCACTTAAGAGAGATTTATTTAATGCAATAAGTGGCCTTCTCCACTTACCACAATACACTACTTATTTATGATGTGCAGAGTCTTACCTACAGCTTCCAGTGAGTCCCAAGCAGGCTTTAACCTCAGGGCCTGATTTCCCAGTGCATTGCACCACAAATAACACACCAACACAGAGATGAGCTCAGGAGCAAAGCCAGCATAGCAATGGTGGAATAATCACAAGAGCTCCCTTCAGCTTGGGAAAACCTGCTTAGACTCCCCTCCTGTGACATAGGAACACATAGGCAGCACTAGGGGATGATTTGGAGCAAACACAAACCTTCAGCTCTGCACTGCACCTCTCTTCACTGCTATAAAAAAAGCATGAGAGAGTGGGTGCCTTTTTAAATCAATCCTTAATTGGCAATGAGGTATTCATATTTAACCACTCAGCGTGAACTACCATCAGCTGAAGGAATTTTTTTTTTTGCTTTGTGCTCTGCATCTTATTTTGAGAGCCAGAGCTTTTATCTCATCATTTCATTCTTAGCAAAGAAAAGAATACAGGTGTTTTCTAGGAGACCAGGATTTATTGGACTATATCAAAGTTATTCTAGCAAGCCTGAAATAAAAGAGGGACCAAGAAACGGATTCCAAGTGATGCTTTCCTGTTTGTTGTAGTAGTGACTAATGCATTCCCTCAGATATGAGGATCTCTGGATCAATGTTTAACTTGATGCCCATCTGCTGCTGCTGGCTTTATAAGTTTTAAGTTCTAGATGTTTTGTGCTGAATTTAAGTAATATTCTCCAGTCTCCTTGTCTTTTACTGTAGAAAGAGAGAACCTAAACATGAAGGGATAGTAATTTTAGCAGGGATGTTTATTTTTACCCCATTTCCCTCCCCCCACCTCTGTTTTGTGTCATCTGTGTAGTGTGTTCCTGCTCCTTCCAGCCCTAAACATTTTTCAGCCCAGCAGCATGGAAGAGTCTGTGATGTTAATTTCTGATTAGTGGGTGCAGTTGAGCATCTTGAAAGTCCTTGAAATTTCCTGTAACAGCAGAAATTGAACAAAAAAGGAGTTTGTGTAGTTTTGGGATGTCTGGCTGGGGGGCTGGTATTTCTTCTGGTCTCAAAGCAGAGGAGGAACGATGCCCAGAGACACGGGGACCAAAGAGAGGGTCAGAGACTGGCAGCTTTGGAGGACTGGCTGGAAAGTTAAGGGGCACAGAGGAATGAGAGGGCACAAAGGTCTCAAATCCCTGTGTCACAGGACTGAAGTTTGTGTCATTAAAAATATCTGGTGGCATTTCATGGAAGTTGAAAAGTAGGAAAGTGAAGAGGCAGAAATACACTGGCATTTACATATTAAAAGACAATTATTTGCCACGGAAATGAGCAACCTTAGAATACTGGGAAATTAAGGACAGCCTGCTGAACTTAATTAGGTTTCCTTAATATCTATTTTTTTTTTTTTTTTCAAAAATGTGTGAGAGAAAAGGTCAGTCTGGAATTCATCAGGTTGCAGAGAAATTTCTTCTAAGGTCTCTGTCTCTGTACAGCTCAGGAGCAGATGTATAAAGGCAACAGGAGCAGCCTAAAGAGGCCACCCCATGTTGATCTTTGCCTCTCCCACCAGCATTTCCCAGTGTTTCCACTGCCCTGGCCCCTCACCAGCACTCCTGCCCCGCTGTGGCCGGTGGATGAGCAGAGCTGTGTGCAGGGGGGAGGAGGAGGTGGTTTGTGAGCTGAGCCTGCACCCCAGAAGCATCACCAGGAACTGACTGAGCAGATTTTTGCACTGCTGGAGTTGGAGCTGAGTGAGCTCTGGAGGAAGCTGGCGGTGATCCAAGCACGATGCAGCAAAGCCAGACACGGCCTGGGGAGTGGCACAGCCCGACCCAGCCTTGTGTCACCTCACCCTGATCAAACCCAGCTGCTGCTTGAAGGACCCTGCCTTTGTGTCCCCAAGATGTCCCCGTGTAACCCATGAAACAGAGCCATTTTCTGCTGATTTACTCCCTCTGGGCCTCTGGCCAACGCATTTCTCTACTGAAATTTCATTTCAAAAGGGCGACTTTTGTGTTTTGGTTAAATTCATGAGTGGATCTGAAACACCAGGGATTAATTCAGCCCTTGGTCTGGTTTTAGTACCGGAGGAGAAAAGCTCTTTTTCTATTGTTTATTCTTCATTCTTGTACAGGAATAAGTTCCAAATTGTGCAAACTGACGTAAATCTCTTTTTTTCAGTAGTAAAGGGCTATCACATTATAACGAAACACATCAGAAAAGGATTTGGTCAGAGATTGCCTGCCCCTAATCCCTGCTCTTGTGTTCAGTGACAAGAACAGCAGAAAGGACAGGCTGGCTTCTAAATGCCACAGTATTCAATGCTGAAAGGTATTCCTACGCAGTATTTACCCTGGACATGGAAAGTTGATTTGCATGGTTTGAAGTTGGCAGGAGTTAGATTTTATCTTATGTAACCTCTATGCCCTTTTTGTAAAAACCAAATCAGAAGCACTTTTGATGGGGAAGGGCTTGAGAGTGCAAGAATAGAATTATCCTGAGACCCTCCTGGATAATGTCAGTGCAGCTCCTGGTCTAGTGGTCTGTTTTGGTGGTACATCTGTAAGAGTGTTATTGGCAATTTTTGAATAAAAAACATTTCCCCAAATGTGGGAGAGGGTTTAAGCTGACTTGAGTTGATTTTCCAGATGTATCTCCTTCTGAAACTGGCTGGCAGTGCTGTCTCCTCTCCAGGCCAAGCTGTTGTCCTGCACCCACAACCATCCCAGTGCCCCAGAAGCTGCCCCACCGCAACTTTTACCAATGGCGGTGCTGACATTTTTAATCCTTAAAGGATTTAACTTGTCCAAATCAGCTTAACAAGGTGAAGTTTTTATAAACTGGGGTTGCTGAGGGCTGCTGAGCTCCTGGGGGGCTGCCAGGGCTGCGTTGGTGGCGGGGAGCTTTCCGGCGGTGACGGCGCGGGAGGAGCCGCGCATCACACCGACGCACACGGGCATGGGCACACTGCAAACCCACACATCAAAATATGCATCAGGAGCCCCTTCCTGTGCAGTGCATGCACAAACCATGGCTGGGCATGCTTTGTATTGCAGCTCAGCTTCTCATTCCTTTGCTCCAGAGCTCTGAGAAGGGCCACTATGCCTCTTGTAGAGAGGTGGAGCAAGCACAAGCAAGAAGTGCTGAGGCCTCTTTCCTCTATTTAGCCTCTCCTCACTAACATCATCTGACAGCCACACACGTGGATAAACACGGCTGCGTGTGCTGCCCTTTGCAGCCAGCAGTGATCCAGACCAATGCAAGGGACCAGAGCTGTGGAGCTGCAAACCTTGCCCTGCACAATCTGGGGGTGGCAAAGAGATGTGTCTTCGATCAAACACCCCATGTGCACCTCCACAGCCAGAACCTGGCCAGTGCTGTGCATCCCTTGGGTGTTCCTGGCATATCAAAACCTAGCAGCATCTCCTGAAACCACTCTGCTCAAATGGGAGCTGCCAAACTGGGGCCACTAATGTTTGCCTCCATGGTGGGATCTCTGCAAGTCGCAGCAGCAGCAGCAGAGGGGGGTTACAAATCTGCCTTTAAACTGGTTCTGCCTTCTGCTGCCCAGTGCATTAATAGATGTCAAAATATTCAGCTAAACGAGATGAGTATCATTGCTATGCTCGATGAGTGGGGAGGAAGAGGTAGTCTAGACCTGGGCACAGGATTCATGGCTCCCGTGTCTGTGTCCTCTGCCAAGGTAGGGAAATGCCACCCCCCTGGAGCCATGTGTCCCCAGCCAGAGGAGCCTGTCCCCGCCGTGGGCATTCCCACCCGCCTGTCCATGGCCCACTGCACGCCAGCAGCAGAGAGAAACACTCACGTCTCCAGCGGGATCTTCGTCTGGGCCCTGGCACAGGGCGGGAGGCAGAGCAGACAGAGCATCATCATCCACGGGACGGCGCAGGGCCCCATCCTCCAGGCACCAGCCATCAGCAGGGGCTCCGGCGGGCGGCATGCGGGGGCTCCCCGCCGTTCCTGCTGNAGCGGCTCCGTGCCCCGGCCAGGGGTGCGCACCCACGGGTGCGGAGCGGCTCCGTGCCCCGGCCAGGGGTGCGCACCCACGGGTGCGGAGCGGCTCCGTGCCCCGGCCAGGGGTGCGCACCCACGGGTGCGGAGCGGCTCCGTGCCCCGGCCAGGGGTGCGCACCCACGGGTGCGGAGCGGCTCCGTGCCCCGGAGCGGCCGCGCCAGGAGGGAGCTCCGCGCTGGGAGCTGCAGCGGCTACGTAATCCCCTGCCAGCCCTTAATCCCCTCGCCAAGCAGCAGCAGCCGCAGATTTAGGGAAGTGGAGTGGGATAAAATCACCCGGGATTACTCTGATTTCTGAAGACGGGTCTTGGCTTCTCCAGCCGGAGGTCAGGCCGTGCCTGCTTTAAAGGGGTCGCATCCACATCCCCCAAACTCTTCCCTGACCTATGATCTCTGCCCAGCGGGGCCTCCCCGACCTGCAGGATGCTGGCGGTCCCTCCGGAAGGTTGTCCCAGCGTTATCTCCTGTCCAAAGGGGACCAGGGGCTGGCACCAGGAGCGCGGGGACAGCGGTGGAGCCCTGAAGGTGCCGGCGGGTCCCAGCTGGCCCCTGCCCGGTGCCGAGGTTTGCACAGGGATGATGAGGCCGGCAGAGCCTTGGCAGCATCCAGGACAGCTCCGAGGCTATTGCCAAGGCAATCTCCCTCCAAGCCGTGTCTGTGGGTCTCTGGCTAGGGGAGAGGAAGGAAAACGAGCAGTGCAAAGCAAAAGTGACATGAAGGACTCTGCCAGTTTCAACTGATGGCCTCCTAATGTGAATGATTACTTATTAATAGGCAGACCTTTCCATTTGGCCAACATTCACTTGAGATTGCCATCCCCTCGTCCGTGTCTGGAGAGCAGTGAATCAAAGGAGCTCAATTGCTGAGCTTGATGAATATCAGGAAGCAGCAAACTGCAGGCTTGGATGAGGGACACACTGTGGAAGCTCATTATCATCAGAAGTATGAATTACAAATAACTACAGATATGGCAGCAGAAAGAGCATAAATTACTACAGCAACCTGTTGAACAGCTTGACTCCATGGCTATGAATTAACCCATTTATTACAGTGCCTTCAAATCACCTTTTGCACGTTTACAAATGGCTCGTTTGATGTAGAATGCAGTGAAAAATGTAGATGTTTAATGTAAAATGCAATGTCAAAGGCAAAGCCACACTAGATCATTAGGTTTCTCTAAGGACATGGAGGGGGAAACTGACTGTCAAAGCACTGAAATAAAATTAAAGCCCATAGTATAGATGGCAACTGTAAAGAAAATCAACTGTATCCCAGCCAAAAGCAGCCCAGATGCACTTTAAATGGGATAATAGAAGTGACAGAGGAAACACTGGAAAGGGAATAAAACCAGGAAACACTGAACAGAGGTTAAATTGTATGATGAAGAGGCTGAAAGCCTGTGGTAAGGAATGAAGTAATTCCAGGAATAACTCACCTCAGGATAGGACGGTTTTGTCATTTATTACAATATTTACTCCAGACTGAATGTCTTATTGAAAGTTACAATCTTCTTCAAGCAGAAGCTGTGGGCCTGGAGGGTATAAATTTCTCTTAAGTCTTTAAGTCTGTGCAAAGGGTTACATGAGAAAGTCAAAATGGTTCTTTCTGACCTTAAAATCTACCCAAAAAATCCATTTCTACACAACAAACACTCAAGAGACAGTGCCTTCAGCACATCACATGGCTGCACAGCAGCTGCCTGAGCAGCTTTGGAAGGCAACAGGCAGAGCAGATCTGGGCTTGTGTAATTCACCTCTCTCCAATGGCCAAAATGTGCTGCCTCCTCCTGCCCCTGCAGCTGGAAAATAGGAGGAAATGGCTCTCAGAGGAGCTAGGAAGACTGACAATGAAGGCTTCATTTGTCTGTGCTTACCAGGATTAAAAACTGAGGGTTGGCATCCAGGGTGACAGGCCTCCCTGTCTGGATACTTGAGGGAAGAGAGGATAAAAATTCACATTCTGGGAAAAAAAAAAAAAAAATCTGAAATGAGATCTGAAGGCAGGAGCATCAACATCTTAGCTAGCATTTTCCCTCCACTTTTCAAGGAACCCTGCAAATTGTTATTGTGAGTGATTTTTGCAGGATCTCTTCAGTAACTCTGTATGCTGTTTGCAGCTGGGAGCCAGGTTAATCCAGATGGGTTCTGGCAAGAGCCCTTGTCTGGGCTTGGTAACCCTTGAATCATTGATAGAGAAGGCAATGAGACAGCAGCATGCTGAACTGGGAGATCCAAATCCCTTTATTTGGATTTATCTCATTTACTGGGGATATCTCACTTAACCCCTTAATGATCTAAAATTGCAAGGAAGTAAGATTGGAAGATTAAATGAAAATAGCACTGAAAACTGAAAACCCCAGGTGCCTGGAGGGGCCTTAATGGGATTAGTGTGCATCCAGTAGCTTCTGCAGAGCTCAGCCTCCAGTGTGTGAGCACAGTTGGAGCAAGGGAAGGAGATAACAGCAGGGGCTGACTGGGGAAAAAGAAAATGAAACCTGTGAGAAAAAATGAAAGCAAATACATAACAAGAAGTGAGAACTTAAGGCTGCAAGAGATATGAGGTGAGCAAGTGCAGCAATTTAGAGCTACATTTGCAAAACCATGAGGCAATAAAAAAAACCAATGTGATTTTGTGCTGTAAACACAGGCAGGGAAAGATTTTACCTGCTGTATTTATTTCTGGTTTGACTAAAACCAGAGTTTGGATTAGCATGTTATGGGAAGATATTGGCAAATGTTACAACCAGGAAAAGAACAAATGTCGTAAAAAGACTGGTTAAGAAGTGTAGTCTCACAGTATGAGAAGAATGTATGGAAAACAAATCATGATGGGAATAAACAATGTGGCCCTGTTCCCAGCAGATACTTTTATCTGAGACTGTAACTTTGTGCCTCTCTATCTCTTGATGGGACAACTTAGATGAATATCAGGGCACAAAATCTCCTTTCTGTCCTTGTCAAAAACCCTGCTTATGACACTGTGTTTGAGCTGGTGTCCCTTTGAGGAGACACAGGGATGGTGCCCCTGCCTTGTGTGAGGAGCTGTGACCATTCCTGGGGAGGTGTGGAAAGCAGGCAAGCAGTGTTTTGCCAACACTACAGAATCCCTATCCCAGCAGCTGCCAGGGGAGGGGATCCTTGCCAGAGGCAGTGATGGAAAAGTCCTTTTAGTCACGGTTTTAGTGCCTGGTCATGCAGATCTCTTCTGATCGAGTTCCAGTGCTGAGGAGAGTCAGCACTCCCTGCAAGCTGAGTTTGCAGAGGTGTGGGTTTGATGGGAATGGGAAGGAGCTGCTCCTGCAGGAGTGGCGGTGCTGTAGCTGCACCAGAGGGAGTGTCCCAGGCTGAGTGCTGCCCTCCCAAGGCATTTGATCTCTGTGCAATCCCAGCTGAGCTCTGGGAAGCTGCAATGAAACAGGCAGATGCTGCCTGCTCTAGCACTCTGTTGGCTGTGTGGCTGGCAAGTGGCAAGTTTGGGATGGTGAGATCTGGAAGACCTTCAGCACTGCGTGGTGCTGGGCCAGCAGAGCCTCTGTGAGTGCCCCCTCCTCACCACAGCCCTGGTGGAAAAACACCTCCCTCCCTTCCTTCTGTGTTTTGGGTTAAATGAGCCACTTTGAACACCAGCTGGGTGCAGGGGAAATGCCTCACACAGTCTGCAGCTGTGCATGGAAAGGTCCTCCTGCCCCTGGAGGCCACGATGATGAGTGCCAGGGGTCCCAAGGAGGCCCTGATGAGAGGGGGCACACAGAAGGAGGCACACAGAAGTCTGTTCACCACGGGAATGCACTGATAGCTGCACCTCACTGAGTGTGTAGAGCAGTACACAGTCACTCCTGGTGTGACACAGGGCTATGGGGTGCCCTGGCATGGAGACAGGCATGCCCTCACTTACCCTGCCCTCACTTCAGGTGGCCTCAGGGGCAGTGAGAAAGGGAGGAATATCTGGCCTGCAGAGCCAGGCATCAGCAGGGTGACTTGGAGCACACGTGTCCTCCCAGAGCCCCCCAGGGGCTCTGTACATTTCACATCCAGGGGCTCTGTACATTTCTGCCTGCAGACCCATTCATCTGCAAGCCACATGCTCTCCCTGCAGTTTATAGAAGCAGCCACATAGGTGTCATATTAATTAATGCCTTCAGCTAGTTACTTTGCTTTTTTTCCTTTTTAGTTTTTTTTCCACAGCTCCACTCTAAATTTAGACTTGTTTAAATACTCCAAGATGAAATCAGCTTTTTTTTTTTTTAATTTGTTTTTGCTAGCAGCATTTTAAACCCTCATCAGACATAGTGTTCTGAGCAGCAGGAAATTCAGGGCACAGAGGGAGACACCAAGGGAGAGCAGAATGCACAGGAAACAAAGAGCACTGGAGCATCTTCCCACCACCTTTTGAAGCCATGGCAAGAAAAAGAAGAATGAATTAAAAAAAAAAAAAAAGAAAAAAACAAAAGGAAAAGTAAGTGAAAGCATTTTTCTCTGGGGAGAACTGTGAGCAGAATGCAGCTTTCCTGTGTGCTGCCACAAAAGCACCCAGAGTGAAAGTCACCTTTATCCTTCTCTCTCCACTATCAAAGGGTTAAACTTAATCTTTTACATTCCAAGTCCACCTGAAGGAACTTGATTAAGAGAAAGGGAAATCCCATTTTAGAAGAGATTAAAGCTTTTGTGTGATAAACTGGCTGCACTAGAACAGCTTTCTTGGGGGGGAGGCTTTGCTTTGTGGGGAGCCCCAGGAATTTTGGTGCATCTAGTGACTGAATAAATGCCAATCATTCTGCCAATCTGTGCTGCAAAGACACTTGACTCAGTGCACATCCAGCAACATCATCTGTGCTGCCAAATCCTTTGTATTAAGAGCATGATGCAATGATCCTGTTCGGGGAACACGCAGCAGATCCCTCCTCCTCTCTGCTCAATGTGTTAGTGAGGAGTCAGGATTTTGCAAGGTTATCAGGACAGGGGTATTTGGGCCAAATTAAAGTTGTTCCGGCCTGGCAGGGCTACAAAAAAGGAGGGTCCCTCTTCCATCTGTTCCACTGTCAGGGTCAGCAGGTAGGGAAGGCACAGAGATCATACTTGCCTGTATGATCTAAACAACTGCTTCACCTTCTTGCTGAAATCCTGAAAATCCTGATTTATTATGTTGTGGCTGTAGGGTGTTTTGGAAACACAGTAATTCTCTGAGCTCTTGCAGGGGGACACAGCTGAGTCTCCAGGGCCAAGGAGCCTCTTCTGGCTTGGCAAGTGATCCACAGGGACAAAGCAGCAAAGCCCTCTGCATGCCTGCCCTCCCCTGAGGTATTTGGATCACGCTGTCAGTTTACCAGCGAGGATTTCTCTGTTCCCTGGCAATAGGGGTGGATCAGGGAGGCAGTGGAGCTGGGCTGCAGCACTCTGCAGGCCTCTCTGCAGTGATCCAGGCGTCGAACATCTGCCTGTCAGGAAAGATGGCATCAGCAGAGCTGAGCTGTGGGCCACGGGCTCTGCATCTGTGGGCTCAGCACGTACAGCACTCGTGCCTCGTCCTTGGGGAAGCTGCTGCATGCTACCATGGCATAAATAAAGGGCAAGGTCTGGGCAGAAAGGGGTTTCTTTGTTTTGTTTTGTATTGTTTCATCTTTCAGAGGTTGAAAATCTTTGAATCTTTCCTGCCAATTTTGTTTTGTTGCTGATACTGAGTGCTCAGACAAGACGTGTTGTAGAAATGTGTATCAGAATTTCTGGAATATTAAAAAAAAAATCTTAAAAGCCTTATTTTATATTTTTCCCCCCTTCCTTTTGACTTCACAGAAGGCAGCAGCTTTGCCAGAATTCTAGGTCACAAATTATAACATTTCATGCTTTTCCTCCTTTGAAAACGAGACTACATTTTTTTTCCCCACAAAAATCAGAGGCGATCAGTTTCAGTGTGATTAAAGATAAAAGCTGGGCTTTGGATACATTTTACCACACATTGATGTAGGTGTAGATAAAAACAGTCCATTCTTTCATGAATATTAATGAAAACATGTTTTGTGATTTTAGGCAACCATCAATTGTTATTAAAAATACCCTGACAGTTCTGGAGAAGGGAAAGAGGTGGGGGAAGGCTCTGCAAAAGGCTTTTCATACCCAATTAACACCGTTTTGTGTTTTGCTGTGAAATTACCCTGTACTGAGTGTGAAAGGTGCTTCCCTGACCTCCAGCTGCTCGGCGGGCTGGCAGGGAATGGTGCTCACCCATCCAAGCGTGCTCCTTTTAAACTCTTTTAACCTCTGGTTACAATTCAAGTCACTTCCCGTCACCCGAAATTGCCTCCGAGTTTGTAATTAGCTCAGTCACCTGCCAGCTTCCATCGCACACTCTCCTTCTTCCTCCCCTCGCCGCCTGACAGCATCCCCGCTCCGTGAGCAGCTTTCAGACAGATTTCCCCTCCACCCCATGGCCTCTTGCGCTGGGAGCCTGCCCTGAAAGGATGAACACACAAATCACACTGTGCCCAGAAGGATCATTAAATGCCTTCTTTGATTTCTTTCAAGGAGCACAAACGAGCTGAGGAAGAAAACTAGTGTTTCTCGAGAGCTTGTTTTTATTTTTTAATTTTTTTTTGGTTGTTTGTTTTTGTTGATGTTTTTGAACGCCCCTTGGTGCGGGGTGATGGAGCTGGTCCCTCCCGGTGGGTGAGGTCTCTCCAGAGCACAGCCACCTCGTCCCGAGGTGGGTGCTGGCTAAGGAGACTGTCAACCCCCAGGAAAGAGTGGTTCCCAAGGATTTAGCCTGGCCTGGGCACACATGTTATGAGAGAAAATAGCCTCTCTCTTACTGCTGGAATGTGTAGCAGTGTGCAAAGTATATGCCTGAACAAAGCAGTTTCTGGCAGCTTGGCTCCTTCTGCATCCCCCTGCTGTTGTCAGCATCTGGGCAGCACATGGGACAGGCAGGAGAGAGACAGGGAGAGCTCAGCAAACCATTGGGTCAGGGACAGAGCAGTCTGCAGCACGCTGGGGATAAAACCAAGAACTGTGTCCACCATCCGTGACAAAAAGTGGAATGTAGGATTGCAAGAGGCATAGAGAAACAATATTTTATACATATAAAATTTAAACATACATTTTTAAAGGAGTAAATATTTCTAAATTTTATGTTGTAAGAAAGGAAATTTCTATTCCAACTTGCGATGTCTGTCTTTAATCATCTTTCATTTGCCAAAGCTGCACTCCAACTCCTGCCTTCTTGTTAGTGCAGCATTGAGGTTGAAGTTTACATCTTTCTGAGCCAGAGGCTCCTGAAGTTTCAGACAGAAGCCAAACAGTTGTGCCCTGAGGGATTCCTTCACAGGAAATCTGATGTGCATAAAGTAGGCAGAGTGGTGCTGAAATCTCATTAGTGATGGTTGCTTGCTGCAGCTCTGACCTTGGCTTAATTCGTTCAAGTGATGCTGGAGTTAATTGGCGTTCTCAGTTTGGAGTGATTCCCTTTTACAAAGGCAGTTTAAACCTAGATCTACTCTGCTGGCCAGGCCTATAACTCCCCTAGACTGGAAAAGCACTACCTGGCTGTTCTTGTGCTCAAATGTACAGTGTCACACTCTGACAGCCACTGAGCAACTTCAGGGCAGCCCCTGAGTGTCACCCTCCCACGTGGAGCCCAGGGCTGGAGGGAAAGCACGGCCAAACACAGCAGCTGGGTTTTCCAGCAGATGCTGTCATGCAGCCTTAAGGCTCTCTGTGCCCTGTCACCAGGCACAGGGACAGCCACCTCTCCCAGGACACTCCACCTGCTCTCCTGCTCCAGCAAATGCTCCACCTGCACCTCCCCCTTTCCAGCTCTGGCTCCTCTGGGAGGTGGATTCTTGGGATTGGCTCTGGCTCTGCGTGCTTGTTGGGGAAGCACACAGCACTCCTCATCCTCCCCACCCTCCTCACCCCACCTGGAGATGGGAACTGACTGTGCCCAGGATTCCACAAGTCCTTTCCTGGGCCACCTTCAAACCATGCCGTGCTATTGTCACAGTCCTCAGTTACTGGTCAGCTTCGCCCCATCCGTGAAATGCCATAATTTTCTATTTGCCTTCCAGAGGTTTTTCCAGACCTCTGCTGGTATTTTTTCCTAATATCTGTCTACACATCCACCACCAGCTGTTTTTTTCTCATCTACCCAGGCAGAAAGAGCAACTGGAAAGGTTATTCACTTCCAAAGCCTTCCCTCCAAGGATGGTCTGCAGCAGCAAAGGGCAGGCTGGTGTTCTTTTTCACCTCACAAACCTCTGTTGAGGGTGATCAGGAAAGAAAGGAACTCACTGCTTTCACAGTCCTCTCAAAATGCTGGGGGGAGTCCAGCAGGCTTCTACATTCCACAGCATGCTGGTCATGTTCAAGCTAAAAGATTAAAAAGAAATAACACCTCTAGTATGGAATAAGATGGAGCAGAGAAAGAACTCCTTAGGATGGATTGCTTAGGAGGGCTGGGAAATTCCACAGGTTAAAATAGCCATGGAGCCTTTTTCCTGCTTTTTGGCAGGGAAGACATCAATTAGATGGATACAGTACTCCTCTAAACATGTTAACCAAGGAGAAAATTGATGTTAGCTCCAGAAAATAGCCAGTTTTGCCTGTGGCAGCTCAGGGCCACCATGAGGATGTAGAAACAAATGTAGAGAACCCAGAGCAAGCTGAGTGTCTGGACAGGGGTTTTGTGGAGATCAGGTGAGTGGATCCTGTGCCCAGTAGTCAGGAGGATGTTTTATCACCCACAGTGCTGAGCAGTGCTGTTCCCTGGCACATGAACACTGGGGTGGCCAAAGGCAGAAACAGACCTCAATAACTCAATAGCCCACTCTGTTCTGGCAAAGTCATGTTTGTGGGGAAGGAGCTAACACGGGAGATTTTGCCTTATCCTCTCCCAGTGAAAATGGACTTCTTGTAATTCCAGTCTTTTCTGAAACTACAGTAGCAATTGCTCACCTCTGGACAGACCATCAAAACCCCTTTAAGACTCCCATTAAGCTGCTGCAGTCTTCAGGCAAGAGGAAAACATTTCTAAGGAAGGAGCACAACAGCTTTGACAGCAGCACGTTGCAAATCAATCAGAGACTGAGCAGAGAGTGAGGGAAGAGCAGAGTTAATGGGACAGGAAGGATAATAAAAGGGAATCTGGCACCAACTGGCCTCCTTAGTGTCATCTTTGTCACACAGCTGGAGAGAGCATATTTGGAAGCAATTGTAATTTATTTTTTGATCAATATAGGAGCTGCATATGAAAATGCCCTCGCTGCTTCTGGTCACTCCTGCTGGTTTGTTCATTTGCCTGGCCTACAGCAGGCTCAGGACACGCCAGGCTGCCACGTGCCAGCCCTGGGGTGCTGCAGAGCAAGGCAGAGGGGAAGGGATTCCTGCAGGGTGATACAGTACCTGCAAAAGGAAAGGAATACAATAACAAAAATCCTGCATTTCTCAGGACTAATTTTTGGTTGCTAGGTTGCTGCTGTTGCCTCTGTTTGCTCCTTGCTTTTTCCAGTGTTCACTGCCTACACAACCTGCTGATCTCTCATAGAAGTGATCTCTCAGATCTGGTCTCTCAGAAGTGCTGGGTCTGGGAAACAGAGCAGTTTGGGCTGGGGAGAGGGATTTCTCTGTTAGCTGCAAACAAAAATGAAGCATTGGGAGGGGAGTGAAGCCCCAGTGAGGTGTGGCTGAGCTTGTCTCTGCCTCTTGACTTCTGTGACCTCCATACAACCATTAGGGAACTGCTCTTCATGCCCATTTTAACTGGGCTAATACTTCCTTCTCTCTCCTTTAGAAGGGTAATGTGCACAAAAATCACTTACAGACACTTCTATATAGCTACTTATGCAAATGCACTTGTAGAGCAATGTTGAAGACTTAAAAAATACATGTAGGAAATAGAAATCCTTTAGAATCATGCAAGAGTTCTCATCCAAAAACATTTCAGGGGATTATGAAACCATTACTTCCAGAAAAGGAGCAGAGCACTTTAGGTTAAACACCTGAAGAGTGTTTGTGCCCCTCTGGTCTGTATCTGAACCTGCCCATGCTCCCCTCCCCAACTTCTGTCTGTCCAGACCCTCTCAGCACAGTGTAATTAAGCAGCTTGTTATGGTGTGATGAGAAGAGCCCCACTTCCATCTCCCTATCACCTCCTAAGATGATATTTTATCTCTGAGATCTTCCCATTTCATCACCTGGTTTCTTCAAGGAGTGCACAGCAGAGACATGAGGGCTTATCTTCATCTCTGGGCATGTGAGTGCCCACTGCACTGGACACTGGCCAGCCTTTGTCTGCTGGACTTAGCAGCCCCCTGCAGTGAGGGATTAGCTGAGTGTCCTGAAATTTAATGCTCTCTAAAAATCTGCCTTTAGCTAAGGAAGTGAAAGTTTTCCTGAATAAAATAATGTTTTGTTTGTGCTCTTCTATCTCCTTGCTGCCTCTTCTGATTTTCACACCTTCACTTCTGCTCCTAAAGGCAAGCTGAAAATTTCCAGTTTTCATGTCTCTTTAGAAATTTTCACAAATTCCAAAGTCCTTATTGGATTTTCTTGAGTACACAGTCATCATTTCTTCATATCTGTCTCTCAAAGGAGTTAAATGGAGACTCCTCAACTTAAAATTTCTGCTCATTCCCACTACCCTTCCCTTGATGAAGCTCCTGATTTATGACCCCTCGAGGGACTTTTCCCAAAGATGACAATGTTTTTATTTGTTTCAGGATTCATCATCTTCACTGTGGTTCTGCTGACACTGCTGAGATGCCCCTAAGTTGTGGCACACTTTTGGTGAGATGTGATGGACTTGGCAAAGAGCCTGTGGTGATGGCCTGTGCTTGCTCATGGGGCAGACAAGGGTTACAACATCTCCCTGCAGCTGCTTTGGAGGAACTGGGGCAGGACTAAGGAGGAGGGCACAGATTGCTTGGAAGCACTAGGTTTTGGCCTTCAGGTATAAAAACAGGAGAAGGGAAAGAGTGACAGCAAAGATAAGTGGCTGATGCTGCTTGCAAATACACCTCTCACAGAGATGGGAATTGCACCTCTGCTGCCAAACTTCCAGCATTAAGAAAGTGATTCCTGAATTAAGTTAGGATTCTGCAACTTGACAGCTCCCCCAGTTCAAGCTCTTGGCCACAGCTCGCTGAATCCCTGGGAGAAGCCAGGAGAGGCAGGACTTCCCTGATAAGGATCCAGGAGGGGAGCCTCAGGCACTAAGAAACCCTGCCCAGATGAATGTGAAATGCAGGCACTTTCTCTAAGTGGTGGGTCTGGGGCTACTGCTCCAGGCAGAAAGCAGGCAGCTGGTGCTGAGCCAGACTGCAAAGCAGCAGTAAAGATGAAGGAAAACAGAGCTTTTGTTCCTAGCCTGAGTAGCCCTGCTCTGGGAGGGCAGCCAAGAGCCTGCACGCTCCTTTCCTCTCTCCCTCTCAACCCCGTATTTACAGGCAAGTGTTGTAGAAAAACCCACAGGTGGGAAGGGTTCTGAAGTGACACATTAATAATCTCTCTCTCTCCCTTCCAGGATGTTTGAGAAGCAGATTTCAGGTCTTGGTGAAGTAATCCAGGGGCTGTACCTGCAGACAAAGGGTGTAAGGAGATGTGTAGCAGCAGCACTTGGGCAAGAGAAATGTTAATATTTATGTGGGATCTAACCACGGGATTAACATCCCCCTGAGCACACAGTAGCAGCTGTAGGAATGCCATCATTTTCCAGAGCTCCCTCATGGCATGGAAGTAGGATACACTCTTGTTGATAGTAAGATCTCATACTTTTTGTTTCTTGACTCTTGTTTAGTCACCACATGCAAGATGGTTTTTCCTTCTGCCTTTACAGGGCTTCCCTTGCTTCTTGTGGAATTTGTGTTCAAACAGAGAAAAATGGGATTTTAATTAATATACGCTCCAAATGGCTTAAAAAATGTGAGTTTTTTTAATTACCTGTTAGACTGAAGCTGCTGCTCTCAAAAACTGTGCAGTGACTTTCTATTGTGTACACCAGATGTTTATTCTAAATCAATTTATTGTTCTTTTTTTTTTTATGTTGTTGCTCACCTAATGAAAGGAAGAAGCATGGAGATTACTTGCAACTCAAATTCTTTCCACAACAGCTATAAAGGAAAGGCATTACTACACTAAACACATTTTCTCCAAAATCTAGTCTTTAAAGCGACATAAAAAATCTCCTTTTTCTACCCATTTTACCCTTTCCAGTGCTTATTTCCTGCTTTTTTCAGTAGTTTTTTCAGTTATACTTAAAGCAACGTGGTTCCTACATTTCACATTCACTTCCATGCTGGGCAGATTTATATCTGAACAGTGTTCTGGTTTGAGGGTACAATCTGCATTAAATTAAGAAAACCCCCCAAATGGGACAGGCAGGTTCACGCCACCCTCTGCTGCACTCTGAGGAAAGACAGGGGCTGACACTGGTGCCAGTGCAGGGTCAGCACTGGGTGCTGGTGGTGGGGAAGGTTAACTTTAGCCCAGGCTAACTTTAGCCCAGACACTCTAATCCCCCCCACTAAATTAGGTTTGTGCTGAGACCTGCCCTCGCCACGATCCCGCCTTCCCGCCGGGTCTGCGCTGAGATTAGGCTCAGGATTAGCAGCTACCCTGCAGGAGGGTACCTGCAAACCCTCCTGGACTCCCAGAGTCAGGGGCTACAACAAACTCACCTTTTGGTATTTGTGGCGTTTGCCAAGTTTTGGTGTCAGCCAAGAGGCAGAACCTTTGGATGCCGGCTCCCCCAGCACCCTGATCAATGCAGAGCTGCAGCTCCTGCCCCTCTCTGCTCCCCCTGAGGCCAAAGGTTTAAGCTTTTATATTTTTCATATTCTGGGCTGTTTTAGTGGGTAGTTTTAGGTTTCATGTTAAGTGCTACTGAGCTCTCTTCACAGAGTAGGGAGACAAAACAATTCCTTCTCCAGCTTGGGACCAAGGACAACTGATACAACTTTTAGGCCCAAGAACGAAAACAACAGTGAAGTGAGAAGGAAAAACCAAGGAGGATGGAGCTCCATAACCTGAAGCTATAATGGACCAGAACTTTTAAAAGTGTGAGACCTTGTGATCAGGTGTCCATTTTGGGGCATCTTGGGTGTGGCCCAGCCGGGCTCTTGCACTGCTCAGATGTGCCCAGTGAGACCTTTTAATAAATCCCCAATTTATCCTTTTGCTCTGTCTGCTCTCTGTTCCAGGCCAGCCTCCAGAAGGTGCCACCCCCACATCCCACCCACGCCAGCCCAGGGCTGCACACCCCATCCATGCACTGATCCAGTGCCTGGGCTCCCCTCTGAGCCCCACGACATCAAACTCAGCCTTGGCACGTTGCATTAATTCTGCTGCAAGACATTTCACCATGTAGCCATTAAAATTAAAAAAGGAGAAAAACAAAGGGCAGAGGCAGAAAAGAGTGGTGTGGGAGCAGGAACGAGCAGGTAGGAGTGGGTAGCTGGGATGGGCTTCCTCTTCAGCAGCAGGGCCAGCTCCAAGAATTTATAAAGCCCAACCTTTGTGTCCTCAGTGCCCTGCTGAGCCCCATTTTCCACTTGCAGCCTGTATGTGCCAAGCTCCCTGCTCCAGTATTCCCAACTGAGCTGTGCACAGATTTACATCTAAAGGCCAGAACAAGCTTGTTAGAGATTTTCAAAGGAGTTTGGAAAAGGCAAGGACTTGTAAAAGTCTCTTAGAATTAGCAGCAAAGTTTACTGTAGGTTGACTAAGAGTTAAATTTTTAGTGCATTATTCATCTCCAGGAGAGGAATTTAGCCTTTCTCTAGGTTTCATGGACCCCTCTGGGTAAAGCTGCTTTCTCATAACACTTTTTCCTTAGAGCCTCCAATGCTTACTGAAAAATGTCTTTTAATTTTGCCTTTTGCTCAGCAAAGACTTCCAAGTTTGCTAAAATATTGAACTATGATTTTAATGGCCTAAAGGGATACTGGTATCTCCAACACCCACTGCTTTTATGACTGAAGTTCAAAGCTCAACAAGTTCTAAACAGGCTGTCAGAGGAGGTGGAGCATCCTGCCATCAGCTGCATCCTGCTCCTGGAAGATTTTATTTTGCTGTACCATTTTAATTATTCCCATTGCAGCTACAACAAGCAGGAGCAACAGAGAACTAATGAATAAAAATCTAATTAAGGAGTGGAATTTTCTGTGAGAAAATATTTGGATGCCTTCACTGAGTATGATAGACGGGCAGAAATGATGCCTCAATGTTTCACTGACTTTTTACTCCTTGTCTTCTCACTCTAGTTTAATAGGTGTGGAATTTTTTAAGGAAGTGGACAGTGGTTAAGCAGAACTACACTGAAAACTAATATCAACTCAAGGCTGAGAATGGGATTAATACATAAAGCACTGCTGCAACTGCTTCTGGAATTCTTGCTGGTCCCAAATGTACAAGTTATTTAATTCTACTGGGAAAAAAAACCAAAGCCAAACAAAAACTAACCAGAAAGCTGCAACTCAAAATGAACAGTATCACAGAAAGTGCATAAACAATAATAAAAAAATTACATATGCATACTGTGAAATCATCTAATGTAGAGTTAACGTGATCCTTGTATACGTTCTGATTTTCTACTTGCTCTTTTTTCCATACTCAGATAAAGAAACCCCAAAACATGTCCAAAGAAAGGCAATTCTGACTGCTGCAATCTCAAAAGGCCTTGGTAGACTAAAAGATCATAGGTCTAACAGTCTTAAAAAAAATTAAAAAAATAGAGGACCCCAAATGTTTGCAACCACCATATTCAGAGGTGGTCTACCAACCCTCAAACACCCTTTTTGGATTATGCACAGACCTGGCTGCCTTGAGACACTCCCAGCTGATACAAAGCTGGTAAAAACTCACAAAGCCAAAAGGCAGAGATGAAGTTTTCAGCATTCCTGAGAATCCTCCAGGTTGCCATGACACTGGAAGCCTCCAACTGTACTTCTGGATAAAGGCTTTTTCTCAGACAGGTACTTCAGTCTGCAGGAGAAAGGGACATGGCTCAGTTCCACACTCCTGTATGACTCCAAGCTCAGCCTCCAGGTCTCAAATGCACCTGATAAAGCAGATCCTGTCCTCTGAGATGGAAACCTAGACAAGAAATTTGGCTTCATTTCTCAACAGATTTCTCTCACTACTTTTCCTCTTCTGCTCATTGTCATAAAACTCACGGTATCTTTCTGAGCTTGTTCTATCTTCTTACCACTGCTGTTCTTGGTAAGCAGGACAGGCTTTCAAACAGCACCTCTGCTCTTTAGCAACAACTTTTCTTCACTCTACAAAAGACAAGTTTATGGATGAATAATCCCAGAAATCCCTTACAGTGCAATACAGCGACAGAAATCCAATTCTGCCAGTATTACTTGGTGTAGATGTAACCAGAAGAGAGGGCACTGAAAAGAAACCCTGAATTAGCTCAATCCTTGTCTGCTTTAAGATAAGCTTCAGCTTGTCAAGCATAATGCCAATACTAGAGTTTTTGTAAGCACCGAGAGTTAAGATGTTGTAAAAAATATGCCTTTAATTTCTGAAAATTGCTCTGACAAGAAACAAATAAGGATGTTTTTAAAACTACTTGCCTTTTTGTAAATAAAGTATTTGACCCACAACTAGAAAATCTATTACCAAGACAGCTTGAGATGCTTAAGGATTATTTTTACTCACCAATTACAGAAGTTCTACATGTCAAACGAGGTCTTAACTCTGTGTCCCTATCATCTTTAAATTGCACTCTTAGATAATCCAACATCACAGGCATCAATTTTGCATGTATTTAGTTTCAAACTCTTTTGTGTAGATTGCAATTTCTTCCACACCAGTTCATTCCGAAATAATAACAATTAACTCAGTAGAATCCCCATGAGTTATAAAGGCTACATAAATGATGAAGAAAACAGGATTAGAATTTGCTATCTTTAAAGCCTGCCTTTCCTGGTATCTGCTCAACACATTCCTTTCACTGAATCTGCAAGATTCATAAAGTAACAAAGTGCAACCAGAGTGTGACTTGCTGTCTACCAGTTATTTAGTGTAGGGAAACTCCAGCATTTTCTTGGGGTTATTTGCTTATGTGAATAAAGAAAGTAGCTCTTGATTTTTTTTCCCCCTAAGCATTTAGAGCCTTTCCTCCTACCCTTGCATGGGGCAGGAGCAACCGTTTGACTCCTTACAACTCTGCTGAGTGAAACTTGCAGCCAAATTGACACTGAAGAACCTTCACAGATGAGGCTACTGAGTTGTGCCTACATCCATGCCCACAGTAAAGAAGATTGAATAATTATTCATGGATTACAGTTTGGGTTCTCTGCGCCCACAGAAGAAATGCCTCCTCAGCAACAACTGTGTGTTCCTCAACTGTAATAAACTGGCACTTCAGCAGCAGATGCTAATAAAAATATCCAAAAAAATCCTTTCAATCATTTATTCTAGTTGATTCAAAATCTCATGTGACTTCTGCCAAGTGTAAAAAACATTTTAGAGTCATGCAAACTAAATATGCAGCCCATAGTGCAATAAAATGAAATCAGCACATAGTAGGGCTTATCCATTTTTATTTTCTTTAGAAATGGATCAATGAAATCACTGTGCTCCAGGAATACGCTTAAAAAAAAAATAAAATAATTACACCAAGTAGTATTCCCCTTAACAAATTTTCACATTGCTTATAATGATGCAGTTTGGACCTGGAATAACAGAAACATGAAATCCAGTGTCACCCCAGAGCTCTGTGACAGCAAAGTACATTCACAAACTCCCCCCCTCCCCCCCAATTCCTCAAACATCTGCAGAATCCCATTTCTACATCTAGCTAAAAATATTCCTGTCAAAATAGAAAAAGATTTTCCTACAAAAAGGTTTTGGGGGAAGTCATGACACTTCTAAATTGCTTTGCAGACAACTAAGTAGGACGATCGGTCTTTCCCGAAGCCTCCAGCCCCAAGAGTTCAGCCGGATTTTCGCGTTCCTAAAAATAGTCCAACATTGCCACCGTGCGGGCAGGGACGGGCGCGTTCCCCGGGACAGCGGCAGGACGGCTCGGGGAAAACAGGGACAAACACCGCGGCAATGAGCAACCACGCTGCGAGTGAAAAAGGAAACTGGATCCTGAGAACTGAGTCCTTATGCCGGGAAACCAACTCGAAGCACGGAGCAGGGTAGGAAAAATAATTTAAGAGATTTTGTGATTAATTCTTCAGCGTCGTGACGCTCCCCTTGCTAAAGGCACAATCCATTTCTGCTCACTTTTGTTTTCTCAGTACAGCATGTATTTGACAACAAGGAAATCTAAGTGTATGCAAAATGCCTAAGACCATTCATTTCTTCAAACATAATCATACTTGAAAATTTCAGAATCTTCTTCCTGAAGTTCAGGAAGCCATGGAAATGGATTAGATAATGTTTCACAGAGACTTTTTCATCACCGCCTTCCTCGCACTGAAGAGATATGCTTCATAAATAATGTTTAAGAAGTTTTCATCATTCTGAAAAACAAAACAGGTAATTGTTATCAAGATAAATGGAGTAAAGAGATTAGAAGGTTATTCCATTTTATGGACCTGATACTTTCCAGCCTTACTCTTTGTTTAAAAAGAGAACAATAGCTAAGCCCTTTCCTCCAACGAAAATCTGTTTCATTTCTCATGACTATAATTCAGTAAAGAGCAATTAGTACACTGAAAGAAGATTTTCTAAATTCACAGTGCATTTAATTTGAGTCCAGTACTGTTCCTAATAACTCGGTGACAACACTGAAGTTACAACCCTGTAATTTCTCTTCTTTGCCCTCCTTTATCTCTGGACTCCCTTAAGCTGTATCCTCTATCAGGTCAGTGAGAATTCCAAGCATGTCTGAAGGAATAATGAAACACTCTGGATTGTGATCCTACACTAAAATCCTACCTGGGAAAATCTTTGCATCTTGTTTAGCTCTTTTAGGTTTAATGCTCCTAAGGGATGCTGCCCCTTTTGCTTTGATGCTTAACTTTTTCCTTCTGAAGAACATTTTGCAAGAATGAGTCAGCCCACATTAAGAAAGAATGTTATAAGTAGCTCACATAAACACATGAGGATAATTACAATCAAGATAATATTTAAGGAAAATTAGGCACATCCAGGATTGTAGTTTTATATAATGGAAAATGACAGCTAACAAATTGGCTGTGAATAATTTCCAGGTAACTCAGTTAATCCTAACTACCACCAAGAATAGCAGGGTTAAATATGTATTTTACAAGTACAAAGTTACAGAGGGTAAACCCCAATCTTCCTTGATTAGTTTCCTTTTTAACTTCATGCATGGTTTTAATAGTATCCAGATACTCAAAGTATGTAAAGACAAGATCACGTGATTTTTTTTTTAACCCCAAAATAAAAATACAAAGAAAAGTGAGAAAGCCCTCCAGCTTGATAGAGATACTATTTCTTTTCTGAATTTATAACTTAAGTAACATTTTAAGTAACTTACAATAATGACTTTTAATTTTTTTCCAAAGACACAGGCACATAGTTTTGACCTACAAGCTGGATGTGTTTCTCTGTTCCTTGTGTTCTGCAGTCAGGTCTTTAGTTATGTAATCTCTCCTCAACTTCTACTCTTCAGATATTATTAACACAGCAAGTTAAGGAAAAAAAAAAATCATTATTATGCCAGAGCAGTAAGCAATCACCTCATACATAACATTGTTAAGGCTTTTTCACAATTAAACCTGAAAAATTGCAGCAAAAGGAATTTTATTTAGTGTAATTCTCTAGTTCAAATGCTAAACTGAATTAACATATATTCATGTTATCTAGCCCATATTCTAAAGTTGTTCACACTCATCCTGCAATTTTAATCTCCCATCTGAATTCCTCTTACTGCTTATACACATCTCTGAAATATTTGGCAGCCAGGATAATCACCCATTATTTATCTTTAGCTAAAAATATAATAGATGTCTCTCTGGCTCACAGGTTGACCTTACAAAGCTTTCAGTCATCTTTGTTCTTTTCCACCAAATTCATTACCTTTCCTGAACCCCAAATCAGATTCAAAATGCATTAATCAAAATGTAACTTAGCCAGTAGCGTGCAAGGAGAGCCTATTCCATTCCCAGGCATAAGCAGCCCAACTCCCAACATACATTTAATTATTCATCTCACCCTTAGACAGATACAACAATTTCAGGGTGCTCGTATCAAAACGGGCAGAGGGATTTTAAGCAGAGTGGGGGAGTTTTTGGCACGTGTCCTGGGTTGATGCTCAATTGTATCCCCATTCGTCTGTTTAGCTCAGAAGTAAGTTTTGTACCTTTAAAAACTGGATCTCAGAGTAAAGGAGAAGCAGTGGAATGTCTGAGGCAGTTGTTTTCTAACCATAAACATCAGAGTTTTCAGCTTTCCCTCACACACGGCCTGTGCTGTCTGCAGTGTGGATGGTGAGAGAGCTCTCCTTTGCTTTTGGTCAGTTTTTGGCTGGCTGAGGCACAGAAGTTCTCCACACTGTGTTTTTTT
>VZTB01003382.1:233593-270262 GCA_013397245.1 Thryothorus ludovicianus
GTAAGTGGAGTGCTGGTTCGGAGTCGTTTTTCTAGAGGGACTCCATCCAGAGGTTTGTTTCTTTTTTCTCTCCCAAATTTACCCTAAGGCAGGACAGCAGGGTACCTGGATGAGGTGCAGAAGCGTTTCCTGCAGCTGCATCTTGGTGATGGAGGCGCTGCTGGCGGCGGCTGGCTCCGCGGCGGGCAGGGGCAGCAGCAGGCTGGCCGGGCTGCCCGCGGGCTCCGCTGCCAAGCGGCCGCTCTCCGCGGCTTTGGGCGCGCCGGGCGTGGGCTGCGTGAACACCATGGGGGACATCAGCAGGGTGGGGGTCACAGTGGCAGGAATGCGCTGAGGGGAGATCACCTGGCGGGCAGAAACACAGGCACCGGTTACAGCTGATGGAGACGGGCAGAGCCCCTGGGAGAGTGGGGCACGGACTGCTGGACATCAGTACTGGGATGTAGGACTCCAGCTCAACATCACCTCTAGGATCTGTTTGCACATTAAAAGGTCTTCCACCCAATTTGAGATTGCAGACATGGATTCAAGTGTGATAAATCTATCTGACAGGCAAATGATCTTGGGACAAGAGGATTTTATTACAGGAATCAGACTAATACTAAATATCAGCACTTAGAGAATGCAGCTGTAAAGTCTTCCATACAGGGACAATGAGTCAGGAAGTTTAATCTTTGAGAACATGAGACATGCAACAATCACTGCTAAAGACTAACCCTTTACCTAATACTAGATAGTACCATCCAATTATAACTTTCAAATTACTTTATAAATATATATATGTGTGTACTTTACCTGCTCATTTCACCTAAGGAGAGAGAAAACAAAACCACAGATTCAGCGATTTAGCTAAAGATCCATAGTGAGCTCATGGCACTGACAGAAACAGAACAGACTCAACCAACACACTGTTGACAAAATCAAAATGGCCCTCAAAGAGAACCTTGATCCTGCAGCAGTTCCCTCAGCATCCCAACCACACCGACCTGCACATCTGGCAAATAATTTTCTCCTTCAAATTTTGCAGTGAATCTTGCAACTGTAAAACATGCAGGATTAGCAAATACTATCAGATATAATATTAGCAAATACTATCCTATGTAATATGCAACAGAAAGTTCATTCACTCAGCTTGCAGACATTAGATCTCTCTCCAGGCGATTCCAGTATAAAATCTTAACCCTAATCAGGCATATTCTTGCTATTCAAGTATCCAATCTTGAAAAAACATACAAAGGAATTGATAAAAGCTCACCAAACCTCCTCCCTTTCGGACTGGAGCATGATTTATTGCTAGCATGTTAAGGTGAAAGGCTACTGAATCATTTCACTCTGTGTCCTGGATTACATTACAATTCTGACAAAAAATTAAGGTTAAGAAAACAGAACTGAGGTTGATCTCCTAGGTATGCAAAACCACACAGATCAGCATTAAAGAACAGTCATATTTTTGTAGCTTGTCTTTCTCCCAGTTATGATTGTTCAGACATTTCTGAACAATGTTTGCGAGAGGATACAAAGAGAAAAAAAAAGGACAGATCTCATGCTGTTATATGGAAAATTTAAGGAAGCAGAAAGACTAGGGGTCAGGAAACAAAGTATGTAATATACACCTAATACAAAAATCTCTCCTTTTTTCCCCCCCAGTATTTACCCAGTTAGGTAAATATTGTGTCTGTTTCTCAAACGCACAGTACTACAAAACTCTTGACCACAGCTTTCTTCCCACCCCACAGCATGTAATCAAAACAGCAATCACCAAGTCTGTGCTGCAAGCCTCTGACTGAGCAGAGGTCTTACAAACTGCCTGAAGGTTTGCATACCTATGCTTGAAAAACAACATTCATTTTAGAAGGAAACCAGTGTAAGTCCAAAGTGATCCCTCTGTGGAGTGAAACCTTCAGACTCTGCACAGATCTTCTGCCTGTGGAACATCAGCTACCCCCAGATACTGATCCCAAGGCTCCTGCCCTACTCAACCATGCTGCTGCAGAAACTTCTCTTTAATTGACCTCTGGCAAAATTGGCAGGGCTTGCTTAAACAAGATGATTCTTCCTAATGTGATTTCAAGAATGCATATACAAAACTGCTCTACAAGGGCAGAAACCTCCTGCAAAGGGAAGGTTGGGAGCAGCTGGAGGAGATAAAGTGTCTCACTAACACAGCTGAATCTACAGCAGACTGTCAGCCCCAGATAACACGGCCTTTGAAATCAAGTGTCATTTTCCTCAGTTGCCCAAGGCAAACCATGAGATTTGACAAACCGTGCCTGTAATAATACACAGCTTCCCCTGACGAACACATGTTGTGGTTTAAAAGACACAGGAAGATCGCTTTGTCTTCTCTGGATAGGAAGGTGCGTTTGGTAGGACATGCCAAGCATATGGAAGCTATATGGAATGAGCAATATTGCCATCTGCTGGTGACACAGCCAACATCGACAGGCTACTGCAGCACTTCAAACGCTGTCACGAGAGTAGAGTGTGTATGTCTTTTCTCAGTGCATAGCATTTATGTCTGTACTCAAGGTTAGAATGTATTTTTTGCTAACAGCTCAAGCTCAAAGCTTCTTCCATTGAACAAACCTTTACATAAACAACATGGATTGTTTGGGGTTTGTTTTAAACATAAAGCAAAATTTTCATTTGAGATTCAGCTCAGATCACCTTGAGTCAAGGGACAATTGACACTCACCAGAAAACACAATGCTGATCTTGGCATTACCAATGCAATTCCTGTAACAACATACTTTTACAGAAGGCACTGTAAATACCCTGTAGGGACACTAACAGCCTTTGGGCCAATCTTTTAGCTTTGAGTAACTTCTCACCAGTCATAAAAGCCCTTCCAAAATTCTGTTGATCAACTTCTTACCCAGAGAACCCGAGTTGCTTGTTCACCCATTATCTCCAGCTGTCAGGTCAACACTTAAATCTCTGAGTCACTAATAACAGAGTAGGAGTCTGCCATCAGCTGTGCAGCAATGAAGTAAGAACAAGAAAAATGTGCAGAACAACTGGTGCAGTATCTAACATGCTTTCCCTGAAGCCCAAATGCTCACTGAGATATCAGCTTGGTGTTCTGTGTGGCTCTTGGCAGCTGGATGACACCATAAGCTGGCAAAGTCCCACAACACCATGAACCAAGGAGTGCACTGCAGTGCAAACTGGCACCTTCTGCTGCCTCCTGTGTGAACAGAATCCCAGGTGGAACAAGTGCTCCTCTGGAACACCAGCACCCAGTGGGTGCTGTGGGCCTAAACAGCTCTCAGAGGCATTGCTTAAAACTGAGAACATAATTCCAAGAATGGTTTGGGAACTTTAAAGGCAATTAATTAAAACAAAGCTGGCTATAATGCTAACATTGCTTTGTCTTTCAAGTTTAAATTAGAATATTTTAATTTTGATGTTTAGCTACAGAAGCTGAAATTTCTTTTTGAAACAAGTTTTATGCACCTATTTGCATTATACAACTGCATGCTGAAACTGCAGTCAGGACAACAGAGAAGCAGTGCTGTGATGCTCACACCACAGGCACTGGGTTTCATGCACATTCTCAGAAGATGTAACATTATGTACAAAATATTTTTCTTGATGAAAAAAAGCTCCAAGAAATGCAAAAAAATGAGCTGCAAGATATGCGGCCTTCTGAAGAAATGATAAATTTGTGTCTGGGTTATTGTAAGCACTTTCAAAACCATAATTCTGATTAACATAAACACTTAAGCATGCATGTATCTATAATCAGGATAACACATGCCTAACACTAAACATATCCCTGAAAGCCCACTGTAGATTAATGCTTTTTTATTGCATCTTAAGCACACGTTACTCACTGTCTGCATAAGGAATACTTCACAAAACAGGGTTGGCACCAGACCAGGCTGAATGCTTCCAAGTATTATTCTTTGGCTTTTGCTTTTTTTCCTTCTTCTTTTTATTTTTTCCATTTTTTTGGTAACTGGTCTCTTCCTTTCCATGTGGGAGATCACAGTTCTTATACCATATGGAGATGCAGCAGAAGCCAATTTAAACTTGGACTTGTAATATGTCAGTTGTGGAAAGGACTATTGCTTACATTTTCTGAGTGCTGCTGATGGATTTAGGGTGTTCCTTTAATCTGATTTTTCCAACAACAGACACGGCTCAGATATCTCTCTATTCCTGTCAGACTTTTGCTGTTTCTGTATGCTGAAGCATAGTAGGAGAGGCAATACCAAAAGACAAATAATTACAGAGAGCAAACCTTTTGCAGCACTTGTTGTCAGAATCTGCTTTGATCAATTTTGCATGAGCATGTGCAGATATATTTGTGCCAATTCAATTTCACTCCAATATCTACTCTGCAGGCATGGCAGCACTTGAAGCCTCTGGTCTACTGCAAGGATAATATTATAAAAAGATCAATGTTGGTCTTAAAAGTTGTTTTTTATCTTCCAGGTTCTTTTTCAAAAGCAGGCATATTTTCTGGGGCTAATCCATGGCTTCCAAAGGAACAGAGTTCTTCCTTCATTTTTAGCCTCCCTGCTTTTGCTTTTGTGGCAACCTGCTGCACGTGAAAGAGGCTATTCCTCCCAGACTGCAGAGCTTGGGATGTCCTAAACAATAACTATTGACACTTCCATGATCATTTTTAGTCTATGTGTTAAATCTCCAAATTTAATGCATCTGATATTGTGCTGGCAGCAATCACTGTGGCTCTGGCAGCCCGTGAAGCCACTCCTAGACAGCCTCAGTCTCCTTGTTCTGCTCACAGCTGTGCAAAGGGAGACTGAGAATCTCAGCTGCTGCTTTTTTTCCTAAGGCAAACTTGCAGCAATAATCCCTGTGAATGAGCCTTGTTCCAGAGAACACTTTTCTTTTCTCCAAGCTGCTGTTCTATCCACACTCCAGCAGTCAAACTGTTGCAATTGCATTAGACCAGACCTCAGGAATTGCCTTTCCATGCTGCAACTCCTGCTGGCACCACTGTCTTTCTCATACATACAACATTAAAGGCATTGGCCATAGCAGCATCTGTAGGGATTTTTCATCTGAAAAACATATCAGCATGTTTTCTTCTTTTTTATTCATGCACATTGACTTACAATGTATTGCCTGGACTTGCCTCATTTAACTTTTACTTTCATTATGCTCCCTTCATGCTATCAGTACATGTACCACTGAATCACACAATTTCTTACATTTAAAGCAGGCAAGTTCCATTTTCAGTAAAAACAAAACATTTTTTTTTTTACTTTGTACCCTCCTCTTATTCTTTAGCTCTCCACTGGAAAGTCAAAGTTACCATCTGTAAGCAACTGATCCTGAATAATTTCAATGACTAATCCTCAAAAACCTCTTTCACACAGATTCAAATCCTACTGCATTAATTAAAAGAACAAAAAAAATGATGGCTATTTGCTGTATCAAATTCATATTCCTCCTACCTCTTCTGTGGAATTAAAAAACTTGACCTGCCACAAACTTAGTGACAGATGTGGCTCTTATGTCATTAAATGACTCTTTCAGCCTCTTCAGTGTGGAAGAACTTTCTAGAATGTTGAAATATCCTGTACTCTTTCAATCTCATTTTGACAGAATTAGAAAAATATACTAAAAGAGAAAACCAGAATAAAACAGAAATACAAGAATGGAATAGTCACAATAGAAAAGCAGCTTTTAAACTTTACACTGGAAAGGGGAATGCTTGGGATCAGTAACTTCTAGACTCCCATACAAATCAGACTCCAGTACAACACAGCCTATCCACAAAAAAGGAAGCTGGAAAGGGCTTAGATGCATCTCCAGACAGGACATGTAAAGACATTCTAGTGTAGAAAATCCTACAGAAAATGAAGCTGTTAAAGACAGTAGTTGTTTTGGATGGGACACTTTGTAATTGCACACGTTACTTTTCTGAAGAACATAAAAATGTACTCATGAGAGAGATACAGTCTCTTAACATCTGAATTTTTCAAGACACCATTCTGACTTCTAGGATCAAAATAAACTTGCATTTTTTTATGTCATTCAGGCACAAGACCTTTTTCCAAAATAATACACATCAAATTAAAGAAAAATAGTGAACAAATATCTAGAAATAGCAGGTGTAGTGCAAGATAACTAAGTGACTAATATACAAATACTTCAAAAAGCTGCTGTTATGAAACAAGGGACCTTTTAAGGATCTTTAGCAACTGGCCTACAAAACAATGCACATCTACATAGAGAAAGCTATGACCAAATCTGCAGAAAATAATTATTAAACCCTTAATATTACAGTCAGAAGCAAACAATTACACATAATAGCCCAAGTATGGCAAGTAAAAACTAGGTGACTTTTCAAAGGAGCTCTGGGATAACCCAAAACTGCAATATTTCTGGTCATCATTGATGTGTAAGAGATGTGGCCTTCTGGATTTCCATCACATCTCTGCAGATCAGAACTTACTCAGTGTTGGGAAAGCATCACTGCAAAATGAATTGTGCAATATGCAGCAGGACAACGAAGCCAAGACTAACCTCAGAAAACATCAGGTTTAAAAGACTGCTGGATTTGTATTTATTTATGATGAAGAAGATCCCCATTTACCTGTAAGAGAGTGCTCTGTTTTTCTGTGCCTGGAGCCTTTTCTATCCAAGAATCCAGTGGTTTCAGGGTGTTGGTGTTCTGGGTGACAACTGGGAACTTAGCTGCCAACGTTGGTCTGCTGGATACATGGAGCTGCTGTTCTTGTTGCACTATCTGCAGTTTTTTCAATAATTCTTGAGGTGAAATCACCCCAGAATTGGCTGCTTGATTGCCAGAGAGAGGAAGAGGCTGTCTGGGAAGTTTGGATTGTTCTTTCCCAAGTGTCTGAGCCTCTAAAGCCTGGCCTGGTAGGGACCCATTGAAGTACACCAGAGGGGGCTGGCTCATGTTATTTACTGGCGCTGCTGGTGCTCCAACAGGAGCAGGAGTCCTGCTGAACACGGGGGCTGTGGAGTTCACAGGTCCTGTGCCACTGGAGTCCAGTTTAGTCCCCGAGCCTGGCTGACCCTGCAGCTTCTGCAGCAAGCTCTGAGTGCCAGCAGCGTCCTGGGCTCCGTGAGACGCTGCCATGCCGCGGGCAGCCCCCGGCTGGAAGAGCCCGGTGAGAGCCTCCCCCGCGGGGGGAACGCTGCCATTCTCACACAGACGGCTCTCGGGGAACTCGGCCAGGGGCTGCAGGTCTGTGCCACGCACCATGAGCTTCTGGATGGCGGGGCACAGCTGCTTCTCTGCACACGGGGAGTGCCTGCTGGGCTCCTCGTAGGACAGCGAGCGAACCACGCCCTGCCGGGCAGGGAGGGCATCCTGATGCTGCTGCTGCTTGTGGAGCGCCTCCGAGGCGTCTGCCTTGTCCTGTTTGCCAAACAGCGCTGTCAAAGACAAGTGCTGGGGTTCGGGATCCACATTCTGGGAGGGGACAAAGAAAAACAGTAAACATAGCTCCCTCATGCAGAAGTTAGGTTACTGATGACAATATTTAGCCAGTGGAATTCAATGAAAGGCTGAGAAAACTGCTATGCTCTCTTTTCTCCCAAGAGAATTTTTAATAGTTTTGTCACATAGGAAGGGCAAGAAGACTGTTGTCAAGCTGCTAATGTGGGAGAAAATCAGCGAATCTGAGACAGAGCAGTGGCTTTGCTTTAAATAACATGAAAGAACATCTTTTACAGCCACCAGTACAATATTAGTAAGAGACAGAAATCTGCCTGTGTATGAAGTAGAGCCACTTCTTGTGCATCTGCTGGTCACAGCTGAATTCAATTTTTAGGATTTTGCACTGTGATTTGGCTTGAAGATATACCAAGAGACGTTTCTTTATTTAAATGATTTCCCCTGAAAAAGAAACCAAAACAAAACCCCACAAAAAGTGTGGTCCAGCAATTTACTGGAGCAGCTTATGATCAAAACAGCACCTGAAATTTGAAAGACCAGTATTTCTTTGTTGCATCAGGATAGTACATCTGCAGTTTACGTGCTTCCACGTCACGCAGTGGGGGCTGGGGAGCTTTTACAAAGCAGATTAGCTGTGCTTTAAAATCATTCCTTACAGTGGTTCCATCTCAAATTCTTGCAGTGACCTTTCAACTAGAATCAGTGCTCCTGTTACTCAATGCAGCAGCAGCAGTCAGAAACCAGCAGAGGTTTTACCTTGCTCTGCTGGGAGATTCGCTGGTGCTGATTCTCACTCGGCTTCACTGGAATGGGTTTGATCAGGTTGGGGTTGTTATAGATTGCAGAGGAACTGGTTATTTGTTTTGGCTCTGAGCAGGTCTTACACTGCAACAGAAAAAAGGGATTTCTCAGTATGTGTGACAATATCTTTTCCTCCAGTTCCCAACCACAGTGAAATAGAGACATAACAGGTATTCAATAACCAAAATACTGATTGCAGCACTGATGAAGAAGTATTATGCTATTAGAAGAACTGTAGCAACTGCAACCTAATTTTCTAAAACCACAAGACATATGTAAAACTGAACACTTGATTCCAAGATTTCCCTCGTATGAGGCTTCCCTCTAATTTAAATCTCAGTACTATTTTTGGCCTTCTGCTTTTCCTGCACTTATACATAAAATACTTTTAAAAAGCACCTTAGAAACCAAGCAACAGACATGCCTTGCCTGCATCAACAGGCAGCTAGAAGTAGCTTAGATCCATGAAGGATTAATGTGCCCATAGAGATAATTTAAAATGCTTTTGTCAAAAAGCAGAATCATAACTCAAACTCTTTTACATACATCTTCATATGGTAGGAACTTGCAGGATGCATATACATGCACAGAAAAGTAAATAAAGATTTAATCAATTTGTAGAATCAGTAGGATTTCTTATAAAATATGACTAGTATTAAAAATATTTATAAAATGATGGTCAGAGACAAATAATTAAAAGTGACCAAAAATGGCATGTGGAGAGAGAAGGGCATGACTTAATTTAGAGAAAAACCACAAAATGCTCCATGAAAGAGAAATAGTAAATGGAAAAGGGAAATATGAATAAGATGCTATATATAAGAACTTAGTCAATGAAACTAAAAAAGTATTGGGTATACATGGAATGCTACTGTCAGTAGAAAAGAAGACAGTGTCTTTGAAGTCATTGTCACTTGAAACCAAGAAACTGGAAAGAGTTTTAAAAGAATTATTTAAGAAGAAGTTAATTCTATTAACTATTAATTCTAACCCCACTCTCAGATATATGAAGCTGAGCACTCAATCCATTTCTCACCTACAATAAACAGAGACATGCTGGTTCCAGGGCTGCCCAGTAAGCCAGAACTGGAGCTCTCACGGGACTTAAGGGGCTTCGATAGGTCCTCAATACTTCCAGCTGTTTGTCAGATTGGACAGATCCCACGTGGACCAAAACTGCACCTCAGTTAAGATTAAATAGCTTTTTTTTCTCCCAAACAGTTCTCTTTCTAATGATGCTGCCTTTTCTTCAAGGTATCTTCTTCTCATTGCTATTTTTCAGCATAATTTTTGGGTAAAAAGCACATAAGCTTTTTCTTTTAACACCATGAATAACATCCTCTTGAATATTTGCCAGTGAGTTCTGCAGAATTTAAATAATACCCTTATTTCCTCAGGATATTTTAATAGGCTGAATTCTTCTGAAACCTTAAGCACCTTAGATTCCACTGTCATACCCTGCATGATCACAGAACTAAGCATATAAAAATGAGGTGAGAAGCAGTAGTGTTTAACAGAGTTATCACTGTATGAGCATATTTTAGACCAAATTCCTCAGCCAAATGAGCATCAGTACACACAGAATGACATTGACCTGACTGGGTATCATTGCTGTGACTTGATAACAAGGCTAGTAGGTTGCTATCAAACACAGAAGCACATGGAAGAGAAAAGAAGCCTGTGATGATTTCAGAGGAATCTGTAACTATTGGAGCTCAGAATATAAAGCCATTTTGGCAGATGGGGAGCATGGCCTTGCTGAGGAGTAAGCTGGGAGCACTAGCATGGCATTTTAAGCAATTGTCAGGTAGACAGGTAAAGATGATATCAGATGCTCTTATCAACAAACAGCAAAAAGCAGCATGAAGGAAATGCCACCATGCTCTTTAGTGATAGAGTCCTACCAGCTACAACATTTGGTAATTACTGTGCCTTGCTTCACAGGTCTGTCCTTTAGTCCTATTCAAAGCTCTGCTGCTACAAAAGAGGCCTAAATAATCAAAAGGTTCTATGATCAACTCAAAGAAAGGCTCAGCAACACTGGAACAAAACTTGACACATATGGTCAATGTGGATCAAAAAGAACAAGAAAATCACTGAGGGGGTTTTGGCAAGTTTGGTAGAGTCAGAGATATTAGAAGCAAACAACTTCTCTGTGTTATGAGATTCATAGTCCACCTGTACAATATGAAGCTGAAAATGCTAAATTCTGGGAGAAGAACAGTGCAGCACAGAGTTTAACCCAGAGCCTGTCCTGCAGTACAAGACAAGGCACAATGGTTAAGGAAAACCCATTTTGTCATGCTTTGTTCTGTACCCTTGCAGCTCTTCAACTGTTTTTCTCCCTGGCTAAAAGTGAGGACAGCATTTTCTTACCAGAGATCAAGAGAAGCAAGTATATAAGAAGTACATTTAAAAAAAAACCAAAAAACAACTCGATAATTTAGCATCTTAAATCTCCATTAATTCAAAAAGGAAGGGGAAGCTGTGCATTTTATTTTGCTTGTAATGTAACCTCCAAATGTATCACATAATTTGGGAACAAGATAGACCCTTCAAAATTATTTATGCTCTTAAAAATTGAGCAAAATCCCTTAAAAGTTTTGAAAACTGATGCTCTTATTCTACAGCTTCCAACACTTTAAAACACTCTTCACTGAATAAACACAATTCAAAGAAGAGAACAACATATTTCATAACTAATTTCAGCACATCAGATTGTAAGTAATAAAACACACACTGACAAGAAAGTAGATGTCATAAACCAGTCAAAAAGCATGACTGCTCTGAAACATATTGACATTAAATAGAAAAATGGTTGTCATTGCCTTTATTTATCACACTCTTTTGAAATTTATATTACTAGCAATACAAGAAATCACACACATCCTGTTCATAAGAGGTCAGGCATTCCTAGCACTCACATCCTGGATAAGGATGAAGTTTTTGTGTTATTTTTATGTCCTTGGCAATCCCTTAAATGCAGAAAGATTAAAGATAAAATAAGAAGAAAATCTGCAAAAGATTCTAAAGGGAAAAGAGTGCTAAAAGCTATTATTTAAGCAACACAATTTCCTCTCCTTTGTCTTGGTTTCTGTGTGCTAATGCAGAAGTGGAAGGTAACATCTTTTAGATTTATCACCCTCTTCACAGAATCTGAAGATAGCCTAATATTTTTCCAGTTTTCCATTTGCAGTTTTTAAGGTTATCTAATGAAAACCCCTTAAACATTTCAGAACATCTCAAATCATATTCACTGATGCCAAGATTAGATACTGATGCAGTATTAAAATATGGGAAAAATACCAGGTTTTGGAAGTGTTTGTCCACTATAATACATTAAATCTCTACTACAGAAAATACAAAGGCCCCGAGCTGCAACAGCAACTATACTTCAACAGCAATAAAAAGGGAATCATTTCACCCGAGTGCAAATAGTTTGCTATCATCTTCCTGAGGATTTTATTAGTAGCTACATTTCAGAAAAAATAAACGCAAGGAATTTAAGGAGAGAAAAAGTTAAGATATATGTACATTTCCAGGCTCTTATGGAACACTTAGGAGCTCTATTATCGCATGACAGCACATAAGCAATCCAGGAAACAGCAGCAGGAACCTGCAGGCTCTGTAACAATTTGCAGCTTATATATGGATAGTTAAAATTATTAGATTTTTATTCCCCAAAGTAAAACGTTTTTGATTGCTCAATAATAGAGAACATTATTAGTCCATTAGTTACTTCTTTATTTAGAAGCCTCAGAAGACCAAAGCAGCACACGGGCTGAAATCATACTACATTTCAACCTTTTCATTTCCTTCCATTAGTGCCTGAAAGGAGCTAACAACCATAATTAAAAGCAGTAACTTCACTGTCAAAAGTCGCCTGAACCAAGTCCTTTATGCAAACCACAGAAACTATCATCAGGTAAATACTTCACCCAGGAAGAGGGCACAGCTTGCAGGTGTGCCCTCAGTAGGCACAAGAGCTCTGATGATCAGAATGAAAGGCAATTGATACTTGCTCTTAGCCTCTACCATTCAAAAAATAATCACATCCACACTCTCCTTCCAGAATTTGTTATTGATAGCATTAATTTCTTTTGAATTTTTAGCAAATTCCCTCAAATTTTTTTTACCAGCCACTTCTACACAAAAATGACAGAGCAGACTGCAAAATCACTTTGAGTAGAACTATTCAAAACCTAAAATCAAACCTTTTATGTTTTCTAATGTAAAGTGGGAGCAAGTCTCACCTTGGTATACTCATCTTTGGCCTTGGTCAGCATCCGTAAGATATCCACCTCTTTGTTATTAGCAGAGTTCATGATCATGGGGGACACCCCTGCTCCTGTGCCCTGCTGGGCTTTGAATTGTTCCTGCTGAGTTAGGCTGAAAGATGGAGGATATATGAGAAAAAAAGTACAGATAAAATATAAAAACTGAACAACAATTACTGTACAATACTTGATTAAAACTCAAATATTTGTCTTTCCCCATCTACATTAAAACGTGCAGTAAAAAAAATAAATTGCTATTAAAAGATCTCTATAAAATCATAATTTAACATGAGGTTAATTTTCTCCAATCTTGAATACACTAGACCATAGAATAAAATTTCCATAACTGAGTCACAATTTCTATACCCAGAAGAAGCAAAGAATTTATAGTGTTATTCAGTGCTTCTGGTGGTGGAGGATGGCAAACACACACAAATCAGGCATTAAGTACTAGCAAATGACCAATTTCCTGCCCCAGCTGTTTTATTATAATCGTAGAATGCTGAGAATTAAAACACACAGCCAATTGGCTGAGCAACAGGGTATTTTTTTATCTATATGAAATACTGCTATTATAAACCACTACACATGGTTTACATTTGCATGAATCCTCTGAAAACTAGGTTTTATTGTAGTAAATTACCAGTTTGAGAGCACCTAATCACCACCAACCGAAACTTGAGCTAGTTAACTAAAATGAGCCGTCAAAAACCTGGGTTTCCTAGGGTTCATTGTTTATTTCTTTTATTTTCTTCATTTTATTTATGTAGATTCATCCCCATCAATTATTTCTTGGGTCACAGCTGACTCATCTCAGAGTAGGATATGCAGCAAAACCAACAAACCCCACTGAACAAAACCCCACCACTGTCACAGTCTGTGTTTCACACCGTTTTGTCAGTGCAAAATGAAAAGCTGCAGGTATTACTTCAAAAAAAGGATATATGGAGGAAAGATGGCTGCCTTCCCATCCAGTATTTTGTCACAAATCCTATCTGGTGTGTCTAACCCTATATACCACAGGCAGCTGGAACAGCCAATCACTGCCTGTTCCTACCCAGTCCTCTACTACATCCTCCATTATAGCTCTAAAAAAAATGTAGATTGCATATGTCGATAAAATCTGTATGACTTCAGCTCCTTCCTTCTTCAGACAAACATGAAAACCTGCAGGACACAGTCCTAAGAAAAGGGTCCCAGCAAACATTGCAGAAAAATGAGCTCTGTCCATCCTGGACACAAGAAGAAAAGAGTGATACTGAAAAAAACTACCAATATGACATTCTTAGGTTGAAATATAGCTGAGAACACAGTTCTGTGTGAAATCTTCACATCTGATTGGACTACAAAATTAAAGTTTAACATGTATAAAAACACATTTTTATGTGCATGAAAGCAATGACTTTAAAGCTAATTGAATTCTTGCTTTCAATACTGAAAAAAAGGTGAATTTTGTATATATTGCTAAGCAATGAGGAAGCAGGAATTCAGCCATGATGTACAAACAGGACAAAACCCACAGAAATTGTATTAGTACAGTTTGCCCTCATGATATCCTGCACTTACCTTGATATTAGAGAAAAAAAAAAAAAGGTAACAATATTGAAAAATTAAATCTCCTCAAATTGGAAAATATATTAAGCCCCCAAAGAATACAATTCTTCAAAACAGATCTCTGAGTCATGGAGAAATAAATCATATCAACTGGTACACTCTGATGTAGCTGGAGAGCTGCACTACAAATTAGAAAAAATTACTGCAATACAGTGACTTATTTATGATTTTATGAAAAGCAGGCTTGACACTTCCAACAAGGTTTATGAATGTAAGCTTAAAGTAGAAGGGTATGATAATGCTAAAAACACAAAATGTGCATGTATGTACAGAAATACATAAAAAAAGCACAGAAGTCTTGTTCAACCATCACTTACTTTTTCATGAGCTCTGCAATTCTTTGGCATTCTTCCTTATCATAAAACCAAATCCCATATATGGACACTGTAAATGCACATCAAACAAAACTATGAGCATCTTCTCAAACAGCAGTTCTACCTGGTAGATATCTAAATATGACCTGTAAATGAATTTCAGAATTTATTTCCATCTTATGTTTTCCCCATCTAGAAACACAAAATGACACCTCAGATCCTACAAAATCAAAAAAGATCAAAGGCACATCTCTAAGCATGCAAATTACAAGCTCTTAAATGTTCAATTAAGGCAAAGGTATTTGATCCTTTTCTTCAGAACTCTAAACCAGTGGGGTTTTTTCTTTAAAATCTTTTTCTCTGTCCTTTATTTCTGTTGTCATATCCATTTGACTCCACTACCAGCACACTGCAGGGACCACTGCACAGATATGGACATAGAAAAATCTGTTTAGTTTTCAAACAATGTTCAGGTTTATCTTGCAGAGCATCAAAGTTGGTGGAGTAGGATGAACATACCTCTGCCTCCCTGTAGATTTGCTGTAATTCTGTCCATTGTTTTCAACAGGAGATCCTGAGTTTCCTCCTCCCTCCCTCCCCTACTGCAGGCAGGAGTTGTCTCTTAACCTTCCCAAGAATTTGCAGTTCCCACCACGTCTTTGAACAGAGTGCTGGTTACATTTCATTTGAAATGGGCTGAGCACCTGTTCAAAAACAATTGCAACACTGACCCTGATGATGTAATATTTCCTAATATTAGGAGAGTCCAAAAGCAATAACTCCTTCAATTCCACACAGCCAAACCCATGGCATGTGAAGTGCACCTTGGCTTTGTTAATGTTTGGAAAGAAAATGAATGTACAGCTGCTTGCAAGACACAAGTATAATATTTTCTGCATTCCCCCCCCCAAATTTTAGGCTGTGTCGTCTTCTGTAGAACTAAAAATGATCCCAACTGTTTAATGCACATTGGCAAAAAGTCTTAAATATCCCACAAACCAGACATCCTGTAGACATACAAAAATTAACTTTTAAAATATATACTGTCATTTGTATGATTATTGAAAAGTGTGATGATTTCTATTATTCATTTAAAAAAGACAAGTAACATAATATGCACCAGTGGTTCTACAAGTGTGCAACATAAGAGCTGAAAGGCACAAGTAACCTCAGGATTTTTAACATAAATATTATGAGTTTCAAATACACATTCATACTCTAGCATATTCCAATGGGTGTTCAATAATAAACTGTGGACCTGTAGAAAGGTGTGTAAACAACTCATAAAGTTCCAGAACACCAACCTGTTATGCAAAACTTCACATCCTTCTGATGAAACACATTTGAAAACCTGTCCAAATCACAACTCCGTATCTTCAATGCAACAGCACAGCAAGCAGACTGAGAATCCCAGACAAACCAAATTTGTTTTAATCAAGATTCTTATTTTTTTATAAAAGAATCTCCAGTGGAGAAGAGTATTGATGAAATTTTGGCCATCTGCTCCATCTTCTCAAATTCTTTTTATGTCTACCACAGCCGGTGGCACCATCCATTATACAACACAGGTTGGACAGCTTCACCTTTGGCCAAGGGAACAGACATATCACAGACTATTTATGAATATCTAATAAATCTGAGAGCTGACAGTCCCTTGGAAATGCCAAACTGTGTCTGGTCATTAGAAGCTGAAAGACTCAAACTGGCTTGCTTCTGCTGTTGGTTTACCTCAACCCAGTGACAAACACGAGTAAAGTGATAACCAGAATAAAAGACCATTTCAGATTTCACAGAACTACAACTAATATTCTGAAACACAACTGCAAATACAAACCTATTTGGGTCACAGAACAATGACACTGGGTCTGTGGTCTGTGCCACCAAACCACACCACCACCCAACAACATATCCCATCCAAAGTCCAGTTTTAAATCAGGACACTGCAGATCCAGAGACCTTCAGCCTAGAGTTTAGCTGATCTTCAAACTGACCCACACTTACTTTTGCACCTTGGTTAAATAGTATTTTCAACCCAAATTAGGAAGCACAGCTGAAAGCAAGCTAAGACCAAAGCCCAACATCTTCTGAGCTTAGAGCTCACCCAGTGAGAGGTGAAATCTTTCAGAAATGGACAGTCTCTCTGTTCTTCCTCCCACACTGCTCCCATGGGTCCAGAACAGATGAACACTTGAAATACACTGAGGAACAATCCCTGAGCTTGTGGCAGCATCATGTACCCTGAGTTCTTTCATGTGACAATGAGGGACCAGAGAGAACACAGCAGCTTGTGGAAATCTGAGACACTTGGAGTAACCATGGCATGAATTCACACTACAGTACTACACTCTCCTATAATCTGTATTTAAGAGAAAAAAGTGTAACTAGTAGTAGCAGGAATGGGTATTAATGGCCTCCATCTTGTTTAATGAGAAAGACAAAATGAAAAAAAATAAACTCTTATGTGTGTGATGACAAAAGCCCACAATCAGAATGAGAACCTAAGCTGATAACAACATGTAACTGTCAGGGAACCTGGCAGAGTCACAGACTCACAATACAATTTCACTGCCTGTTTTATCAGGATTAAACATAAACAGATTACTTTTATCTGCCTTCCCACTCCATCAGACTGTTTGACAAAACAGAATTCCAGATCTAAGTACCATTTGTAGTGTGGTAATTTCGTGTTCATGTTAAAAATGAATAAAGAAACATCAGAGGCACAAAGCAAATTTTTCTACTGCCAGGCAGAAGAGGAAATATTAAGGCACTTTTAGGCCCAGCTTCAATCAGAAAGTTATGTAAGAAGAGATTATTGTAAAAAGCAGAAAAAAACAAAGTCAAGTAATGAATTGATGAAACTGAAAAAGTGTCCATATTACAATGTTGCTAACAGGATTACACAAAACTGACATAATGCAGCTATGAAATCAATCAATATTGACTGGGAATCTAAATAAATTACTTAAATAAACTGACTGAAATTATTAATTGTTACGGTTATCAGTCTTGAGAACTTTTAGAATTTCTAAAAGACAGGCTACTCATAAATCGAAACTGAAAAATTTTACCCAAATCTGTGAAGCTCCTTTAATAGCTCAGTGACTGAATTTCAGGAAGGACAATATTTAAGTTTTAAATCACGACTTCAGAGCCAATTCAAAAGCTTCCGCCTTACAATTTTCATTTTTTGGCTACGGATTTCTCCTGTCCTCACAAACACTAGAACACTTGATACTATTTATAAGCAGAAGCTGACAGCTGCTATCTCCCAGAATTATAGATAACAATTTCTAACCTCTCAATATTTGAAACATTAATTTAGTTATTATAATACAGAATTTCTTATCAACTTCAATCATTTATGTTAAGTATTCTATTATAAAGAAAGGCATTTTCTAGAATTTTTTTTTCTCTCTTCATTATTCCAGCGATTAGATTTTTGTCTTCTGGATAGACATTTCCATTATCAATGCTTTTGTTTCAGTGTACCTGCAACATGTGATTTTTTTCAGCTATTCCTCCACAGACTGCATAAAATCTTTAAGTTAGGTAAAAAAGGATACAGAAACAGCTGCTGACTAGAGAGTCCCCTGTACCTAGGAACTGTTTTATACTTGCTGGTAGTAAAAACAAATTAATAGAAACATCCAATTCTTAAATTTTTGTGTTTTATTCTTGGTTTCATTCTTCTCAAGGTATTTTGCTCTATGCATAGCCTGGACTCTTGCCCCTGAATATGTAAATCCACACTTGGCAATATTAAAAAACAAGTTTCTGTATCCATGTCTCACAAGACAGGCAGACACCTTTACGTTGCTATGGACTGCAACAAGGGGAAAATATAAAAAATTCTGCAGCACAGACAGCTGCACACTATCCTGGAAAGCTGAATTCCATCCCAGAGATGTTATGCAATGATACACAAGCTGTGAAATGTCATCTGAAGTGGCTGCACTGGCTGTGTGTGTTTCATTTCCCAGTGGCTGAGTGCAGATCCCAGACCTGGGTGCAAGGTTTGAGTGCATGGCCTGCAAAAACATCCCAATCCAAGCCTGTCAGAAGTGTTTTTGAGCATATGAATAATAAATACACTTGTAAAACTTTGGCTTGAGTAATTAAAGTCAAACACTCCATATTTAATTGGTCTCTAATTGTAACTACTCTGCCCTAGGATCTGTGAAATGAGAAGAATAATATTTCTAATCTGAGCAAGGAATAACAGTTCTGTTTGTTCATGAGTTATCAGCTATTATAGTGATTATAACTGGAGAAAACAGCAAGAAAACCCAAAAATCTTGACTCTAGTGCAGAACTGCAGTGGCATGTAACAAAGCAAGTGACCCGTGCATGAGTAATGAGGAAAAAACCAGAATCCTGAGCAGCCTCTCGATGGGAACACCACTCCAACTGTCTGATAGCTGAAACAAAGTCCTTATTGCAAAACAAGACAACCACACAATAGAAAATTCCATAAACAGAGAGGTTGCACAACCAACCCTAATTTTGGTATTTCCTACTTTAGGAGTAAAGATCTTTTAGCTCTGAACAGACTTTAGGTGCTTTCAAATACAAAATTTTGCTCTTTAGATACTTCAACTCAAAACAGTAGAAAAAAATTCAATTATATCCTGTTCTACCATATTGATAGAAATGTGGCTCATCAACAGGACTGGAATTTTTAAGCCCCTTGCTCCTCAACACTGTGCAAAGCTGCACAATACAAAATATGTATTAGGTAAAATGTATTTGTTTCAAAATAATGGAAATTACTCTCTGGCTATATCCTGGTATTTCTGGAAGTTTTTAAAGAGAAGTCAAAGTTTTAATGATTTCTCAGGCATAAAAATGTCAATAAATTGAAGCAAGGTAAGCGTTTTTCAAACAACAAAAATGTATATTTTGATATGAGTTTAACCTAAATTCCTAAAAAGCTCTGCAAAGGCCCTTCCTGTTGAATTATCAGACACTTGTTCTTTCATTTAAAGGCTGATAAAGCTCCTGATCAACTTATTTGGAGAACTGATAACAAAGACAGGAAAGACTTGGTAATTCCATTACCTCAAACATTTAAAATATTATGTATGAAAAAGCAAACTACAAAAAAAAACCCCAAAAAAACAACCAAAGGAGTTGTTAAAGGGAAAAGAATCCTACTCAGAGAAATGTCAATGCAAAACAATTATTACACACGGCAGTTTTTCAGCTTAACCAGTGAAATTCAACTGAGGAGAGAACTGTTTAAGCAATTTTATTTAAAAAAAACAACAAACACAAAATATGCAACAACAAAATGAAAAAGTCCCTCCAGACCCCTTCCCCCAAAAGCAAATGGTTTGAGAGTGGGCAATGATTGGCAACATTACTGAAGTCAAGAATAAGCTCCTCACCACCATCTGTTTAATTGTGCTTGGAACTCTGCCTTAAAAATCAAGACACAATCTTTGCTAATAGAACGGACTCTGAAATATTCCTCCCATCATCTATCAGTTGTGAAAGTTGGGGGATCAATTTGCAGACTCCCAGATAGAGCCAGCAAATATTTCTGGTTTCATGAGGCAAAAAAAAGGGACAGCACAGACATGGTGGATGGTTTAATAAATTATGTCTGTGACTCTACAGTGAGAGACTGACTTTAGGCAGATTTTTAATCCAAATTTATCAGAAATTTTTAGGAAGAAAAATTAACAGTGTAGCAGTCCAACAAAATAGGGTCACTGGAAAGCCCCTGAAATGGCCTCAAAGCTGAAGTTCTGTAAGTACTGCAAGAAAATGTAAAAGTCCATTGATCCACTCATTTCCATAAAGCTCAGCAGATGTAAGAGTCCATCAGCAGGTTCTTTACTTTTTTGGAAAAAAGCCCAAATGCAAACAGTATTTGCAAGATTTCCCTTAAATATGCCTTCTGTTGATGCTACAAGAAATTTTTAGTCATGACACAGGAATAGCATCTATGTTATGATCCATCTGGCTTAGAGAATTTATTTTTTCCCCCCCACACCACTGGTTTTCCAGTCACACCTCCTGCCATTACATCATCAGCTCCAAAAAATTTCTAAATCATGATGGTGCGTGACACTGAAATTAAGGCAGGAAGGCTGTAGATGCCAGGCTATCAATTCTTAAATAACAAGTTGTTCTATGGGAATATTTTTTCTTATAAATAGGCTCTCTTAAATAACAAATGGTTCCTGTTACTATTTCACAATAGTCTTCCAAAATGTCCCCATCAGATGAGAGCTCCATAAGCTAAAAACTACAACCAAACATCCTCAGTCAACAGAAGCAGAGTGCCTGTGAAATAAAAACCCATCAGAGAAAGGCTTACTAGAAAACAAAGGCAACTCCTCAGAATCTGAAATGATTATTTATTTATTTTTTTTAGCTTACCTGTGCTCTATATTCTCTACTAACTTTCTACAGCAAACATGTCTTCAACACACCAAAATGAAGTCAGGCCCTGATCTACAGAAATCACCTGAGCAGAACACAGCAATGCCTTACAGAAATCTAGGCTAAATGTAAATCCATACCTTCCACCAGCAGAAAGGCTTGTACTAACAGAAGACTGTCACAAATGGAAGAGGTTAAACTAGAAACCTTTTCTTAATTCTGTGTACTTCACTCCTACCTAGAAACAGAAAGCAAAGAGAGCTCTGTTCAATCAAGAAGGGGACAACACAGCTTTTCCAACCTAGAGACAACAAAAAAAAATTGCTTTTCTTGGAAAGACCAGAAAGGAGAGCTACCTTCAGTGTCTCAATTTCCAGCTTTTTTCTTTCCACTATGTTAAGGAAAGCAGCAGCTTCTGTGTGTTTTTGTGGAGTATCTGGGCTTGCAGTCCCACAGGGAAAAGCTGCTCTGCTGTCTGTGACACACACAGCTGGCAGAGGACTCACCAGGATTCTCACATCGAGGTTTTCATTTATAATTTAGTCCAATGTAAAAATATGCTCCCAATTATTTTTAAAGTGCATCTCTGAGGTACTTGCCACAGGCACACCTCGAATTCCACAGCTATAGTTAAGTTCAAGGTCAAATTGTTTTCCAAACTCTGACAATGCCATTTTCCAGTATATTAGAAGAGAAAGGAAAAAAGAGAAGACTATTTTAACCTCAAATAGGTGTTCAATAGCATGTCATTTTTTCCTGAAACCTGAATTTTTACTATAATCAGTATGATGAGCTGTCACTCCAAATGGTTTAACTCCCACAAAATAATGAACAACTTCAGAAAGGGCTTCATGAGGAAAATAAGCAACCTGAACTATAGATGATGTTTCTAATTCTGACTGTTGTGATCTCATCTCTTATTTCTTCACTGCATACCTCCAGATCCTAAGTAATGGAAATACATTTGCAGATCTGGACTAAGTTCTTAGCCTGCAACAATAGAAGTCTGAATTACTTGTATATCCTTGTTCTTGTAACAAGAAAGACGTAAGAAATATGCCAAGATCGAGAGAATTCAACCCCCCCATTTTTGTATTTTTCCATTTGTATTCTTTATACACAACATCATTTTGGATAGGCAATTCTTTCATTTTTCCTATACCATCTCTAGTTCTAAAATTGTTAGAAAAAGTATTTTAAAAATCCATGCAGAGATAGGCAAAAGTCAACTACTCCTCCTGAGATCTCAAGCAGTTTGTTGATATTTACAGAGTATCTTATGCATTCCCTTTATTGCTTTGCCACAGCCTGTTACCAGGTTATACTCCAGACATTAAAGAGTTCTCTACTCTTCTGTAGCCATTCCTTCTCTTGCAGTCAGCTGTTACACTGCCTTCAGTAACACTTGCTTGTCTGTAGAGCTGCAGACAGAAACTTTGCAGTACAATTTTTAGCAATATAATACAATTTCACAGGCACAGAAAGGACTTTCACTGTTCTCACAGAATGACAGGCAAACTTTAACAGGTTTAGTCCAATTGTGGGTAGGTTCACAAGTTAACTTTCACCCTGAACCCTTTATCACTCACATATGGGCACTGCATTTTTATTTGCCTGAAAGCTGAAGGATCATTAAAATATTAATATAAATGTTTACCTGCATTTTTCTTGTGAAATTGCAATTTAGCAATTTCTTACATGAAGATACAACTACCAGTCCTTTGAAGTACCTGGTTGCTTTTTTCCTTTCATTACATATTTGTATCTATTTTAAAATGTTTTTTAATAATTGAAATTAGTGTTTAGTTCATTGAGAAGTTTACTGACTTCTCTACACTGACTTGCACACAAGACATTCTGTGTTCAAGAATACAGAACATTCTGTGTATATGTACAAAGAGAGAAACAAAACACCCCTGAGATCAAGTTTGTCACGGAGAAAATGTCATTTAAGTAGTAAACAGTTTCTCATTTAACCTGTAATTCAACAGAAAAAACCCCTCACATTTATCAAATTCATTTTATATTAGCAGCTAGATATTTCACAATAGCAGCACTGGGAGGTACCCTGCAACTCTGAATCCCTGATTATAGACTAACAATACAGGCATATTTGAATAAAAACTTGGGATTTTTGCATTGGACTATTTTCACTGCAGCAACTGTATTGTTTCCACATGAAGCAAAAATGCGTGTTTCATTTTGCTTCAGAAGTCAGCAGTGTTTTACAAGCTTATGCATAATCCTTTAGGAATAAAACTTAACAGTAATCATCATCTGCTTCCTCAGCCTCTCCCCTCTTTCAGCTTTTAACTCTCAGTGCAAATTTGAACATCTCCTTTGCTTTCTGCTAAAGAGTGTTAGAGAGAGAAACCAGAATATAAACAACAGGTAACAATAAACAGAAGGCAGCAAAGCCCTGCAGGAAGATATATCGTACTCACAAAAAAAAAATTTCCAATGTAATTTCTCTCCTTTTTCTAATTATTATGAAATTTAATGAACTCGTTAACTGAGAGATGCTACACACACCTGTATAGAGGATTTAATGTTGTTTAGGAAAAGATATTGAAATTTTACAGAAAGGCAGTTTGTTTGACAGGGACAAAAATTGGTACAGTTCAAACAGAAAGTCCATATCCTGTCTAAGACAATGGCCAGCAGCAGATGATTCACAGAAAGAATCTTCTTAGTCTCTTTATTGCTGACTTCTGACCTGAAGCTCGTGTCTTACATTATTTACTTTTTTATTTCCCCCCCCGCTACAGAATCTCTCTGGTTGGTTTTATGCCTGTAAATAATACCTCTGTTATGCAAAGGAATTATTAAAACAGGCTCCAAAAGTCCTAGGCATATGTATGTCCAAAATAATGAAGCCAGCAGGAAAAACCCACTGGGGCATTTTCTGAGATTGATTTTTAGCAATGCATTATGATAGGAAGACTTTATATTTTATGAAAGGAGGCTCTGTTGCAAACCCCACAGCTGGGCTGCAGCCACGACCATTAAAGCAGAGCAGGCAGCAGGCATTGAGCCCAGTGCTGTTACTGGTTTGGATGCCAGTTAAGACAAAAAAGCAACACTGCCTTTGCAGCCCAAGTGGAATTCCACTGGAGCACTTGCACCGTGTTTCTGTATATAACACATTCCTTGTCCTTTAAAGGGTATGCTATCTTACACTTGGGAAGGGTTTCTTTCCTCTTCCCTCCTGTAATTGAAAAGTATTCTTTACTGCCGATTTAAGGCTTGTTTTGACAAAGAGAGCACTGATGAGGCACTCAAGAGCTTGTATTAAATCAAACTTAGACAGAAGTGAGCAGCTTGTATATGTGCTGTGGGATACACTTGCTCACATATTTATCTTCCATATTTTGAGAGAAGGTTACAAATATTTTTATATATATACACACACATATAAAAGAGTGTGAGTAAGCAAGCTCACATTCCAAGAGAAGTTTTCTGGCTATGTCAGGAGTGTAGTCCACCCTCTGCAAAGCAAACCTATTTTTTCCAAGCACAAGAGGATATTATCAGAGGAGCCCGTGTGGATATACAGAAAGCAGAGATGGTCATGGCTCGCTGAGGTGATGAGCTGACGGGTGGATGGCGCCCATTATCTTCACTCCTCAATCCAAGTTTTCCTGAAAAACGGACAGGGGGAGGAGAAGGCTCCAACTGAGAGTAAGGCACAGAGGACAAGCAAAGGATTAAGGAGTGAACAGCAAGGAAAGGAAGGAGAACGCGAAAGATGTTGACAACGTTTCAAAGGGCTAGAAAATAGTTCCTAGATTAGAAGATCCAGTTGTCAGCAATTTAAAACAATATTCAGGTTTTAACTTCCACACAAGGCTATTACATAACTCTGAAGCAAGGAAATCAACCAAAAGGAATGTGCCTTTACCACCTATAGAAAACACACTTTGCTTCTGCTGCTTCAGCGTTCTGTGGAATTTTAAAATGTTTCAAGCCTTGGTTCGGCAAGCGTATCACCCTCTGCCCAGCCACCAGCCAGGGGAGCCTGACACCAAGTACAAGGGGAAGCTGGTGCATGAAACTCAGCTGAACTGCTTCTACATCAAACCTGGAGGTAAGACAGCATCACCCCCGCTCGTGTGCACAGAAAGGGGTCTGGGAGCTGCCCTGAGTGTTGCCTTCCTGTTTAAATAGAGCAATCTGTGTAATGTAGGAGACTACCCTAATACCTCCCAGCAGCATTTGGTGATAATGTACTGGGAAGCCCTGAATGTGTGATCACACCACCACAGGATTTAGATAATTCTGGTAATTCTCAGATCTGGGCAGTTAAGTAGATGGACGGCTTCTCTTGGTTATATACTGCATTTTGAGCATCTAATGAATATTGCTTCCACTGTGACATGATTAAAAAAGGAACGCCAGTATAAGGAAAAAGAAAGAAACGTTTTTTTTATTGTAGACAAAGAGGCTAAGAAGTTTAAAACGAAAAGCTGAAAATACTAAATACATGTGTGCGTATGTGAAGGGATTAAGCTGCAAAGGCGGTTACACAAGGGATTTGTGAAAAGCAACCAGCTCTGGAATATCCTCGTTTGCAGCACAAAGATGTAGGCACTCATGTACATATTTCCCCTGCTCCTGAAACACCTACCATTTTATGCTGTACAAGGAGGGATGTGTGAAGCAGAGGGTATACAGGTAGTCATGTGAAAATAACCCCTCTGAAAAGAATCATTATCAGCTGCAAGCCCAACTCTTGAGCATTACTGCATCATATGCCTATCTTATCTTGAAAAGACGTCAGGAATGCCCAGCACTGGCACTACACTCTTCACAGTAAACCTCCAGACAAGCTAATTTGTTGCTTATATGCTGACATCCATAAATGGGAAACAAAGACTGTGTCTAGCAGATATATGCAGCATTACTCTCCTGCCATCCCATATAGAAACTCATCCCCAAAGGTGGAATGTTTGATACTGGTTCTAACTCCCTCCTGGACCCATTTCCTACTGATTTGTTTGCCCAAGCTGAGATACAGCTGCACCACGCACACAATAATTACCAGCCATCCAAAAACTACACAGCTTTTTTGTCTTAGCTCCTTAGCCTGTTTCTTCTCACATGGCATAACCTGACTTCCAGGTTGGGCTGAAACTGAAAACCTATGTTGGGATTGCTGATCTTCTTTTCCTTACTGTTTTTTTAAAGCACCTTCAACACACAGCAGAAAAACATTAAAGCAAAAAGATGGCTGCAGTCATCAGAGTTACAGCTGCAAAAAGCCACTTGACAAACGAAAACCATTCTAAACTGTTTGCTTTGCTCAGCCAAAGGCTTCCACAATTGCCACCAAATCCTCAGGGTAGGAGGGGTGAGGAACAAACAACTAAAACATCCTTTTTAGAAAGTCTGAATAGAAATATCCGTGCTGAGTTGGGCAGTGTGACATGGGACGTGGTGTTATGCATCAAAAATTAAAACTTAAGGCCTTCAGAAGCAGTGTCTACAGATTCTGCTGAAAAACACAAATTGTATTTAGTTTAAAGGAAAATATAAATAAAAAGGCAGCCCTAGAAAAACTGAATTTAGAAATACTTATTAGTCCAAACAATTTTGCTTTAAAAACAACAAACAAAAAGGAATTTTGCAATTCTCCTCCTTTTTTTTTCTTTTTAAATATGAACCATAAAAGCCTAATAAATAGAACATTTACTCTCCACAATACACAGAAAAAAAAACCCCAAACATCCTAAAGCTGAATGAACTAATAGCTCCTAGAGTCACAATAATAATTTCATTTGGTTGGGGCCTCTGCAGTTCACTTAGTCCAGCCTCCTGCTCAGAATAGTGGCAGCTTCAGTATGAGAGACACATGGGGAAAGAAGAAATCATGATCAACTACAAGTTTCCACAAAAAATTATATTCCACGGAACTTTTCCAGTTAATTTATTTGTAATTAATTTTCCTGTTCCCTTCTCTAGGTTAAAAACCCACCCCTCCTTCCCTGGATTTAAGCAGAGTTTAGTTACAGGTTTCAAACCCTGTAGTTTGTGTACTCTAGAACAGGCAAGACAAATAACCTGGCTGCAAAACCATAATTTCTGATGTTAAAACCCACTTTCCTTGAGCCAGCACTGCTGCATGTCCATCTATCCCTGACTGCACTATTAACTTATGCTATCAAGTTATAATAATATTTTTATATCTCAGCAGGCAGGCATTAAAGATTTTCGGGTAGCCTTAAAAATTAAAATAAGACAGAAAGCATGAAAATCCAATATATAAATGCACATATTTTATGGTTTTAGTGATAAAAATGTAAATTGGTATCGATACTATTTCCAAGGGGCAGTTTATTGTTTTCCTTGACATTCTGAAGTAATTTTTACCATTTTCTAAGCACCTTAAAAATCATTGGTTAGTTGAAGTATAGAACACAAAGGCAGGAACTATATGGGAAACGCAGTAGAAAATTAGTAATGCCTTTATCTATGCTTTTATAAACTGGTTCATGAGTGCTAGAGGCCACCTTGCATGGAAAAAAATTATCATCACTATGAATCCAATAAATAGAGGCAGTGAGAAACTTGCTTGGTTCTCTCAAGAAAATCTGCAGATGACAAACTATAAACCAGTTAAGTTGGGCAGAAACGTAAACAGGTTTCCAAAAAAAAATAAAAAAATGCAAGCAACATGACAAAGCTCATGCTGCATCCTTCATTTTCTGGGTTTAGAATTAACCCTTACAAAAACATTAATTATTTTCAGCACGTGTGTTTCCTTTGGAAATTTAAAAAAGGAAAATAACGCCTATGCTCAAGAGTGTTAGCATGCCAACACTCTCAGCAAAACTGAGGCTTCACTTTAAGGTCAGGAACATCCAGGGAAGATCATCATGACCTCTGCTGTTGTTCTGTCTTGCTGGATACACGATGAATTTTTAAAATGCTGATCAAAGGAGAGAAACTGGAATGGAAAGGAGGAGAGATTTGTTTGTATCTCTGAGACAAAAATGTCTCCAAGGACAGAACCTCAGGTAAACCGCAAGCATTTGTATTCTGAACAAATGGCAGTAGTCAGTCCAGGCAGATTTTTTTAAAAAATAGCTTTACCCAAAACTGTTCAGCAAAAAACTAGGCTGAGAAGAATACATCCCTAAAAAGGGCAAGGCTCTTCTGCCGAAATTTCTTAGCATTTCTACAGTCTGAGTTTGCACTTTTGCTTCAAATTGACACTTTTCAAAGAGTTTTAAACTACAGAAATATTTTCTTAAACAAAACATGTAGGTTGTAGCAGGCCAGAATAATAGTTCTGCAAACAAACTTAAGCTTGAAAAAAACTGGTTTTAAATTATTCAGTTGTGACAAAATCACCTTTTGCAAAATGATGCAGCAACAGAAAGCCATGTAATACTTCTGAATCAGTAGAACACTGATTTGGAGACATTTAGAGAAAAAATAATATAAACTAGACTAAGTTAAACACATTTACAGGCATTTGTTTTGAAATTCTGAAAGATGAATGAACATTTGGGGAATAACCATTTAAATACACATTTCAATTTTCTGCATTCATCCTGTTGGGGTTTTCATATTGGACCTGATACAGTCTGTTGGCAGGAAGGAGGCTGATAAATAAGGGTCTCCTTTCTAAACTGGTATTTTTACCCAAACCAAAAGCATAGAACAGAAGCTCTATTACCTCATAAAGACAAAGGCTGGAATATCTACTTTGCCTGTCTCAATTGTTCAACTGTAGTTTATTGGTCAATATGCAGAAGGGCAAGCCTAAATATATGCACAAGGAAATTTAACCACCAAATGCTGGTTTCATTCTCAAATTTAAAAAAATCAGAAGAAAGAAGAGGTTTAAAATACTGTATCACACAATAGTGTAGACTATGAACATATTTCAAGGAGAAAAAGACACTATGGTGGCTAAAAGAAGATTGTTTTTTTTACATATTACTCCGATTCTCTTCTTGTTGCCTCCTAACTTTTCCCTTCAGAAGTAAACTTTTTAAGTCTTCCAGCTAAGATGTTTTTTACAAGAGAAATGCTACTTGCAGGGTCAATGCAGAGGCGGGACACTTATGATCCATTTTCATTTTTATCAGGATGTATTTCCTTAGAAAGGTGAACTAAAATGAACCACAGTCTCAAAAGAAGATGAGTTGTTCTATCTGAGAGGGATTGTGGATGCTGTAACACAGTCTAAGAATGAAAAATAATAGTTTGAGGGAAATACACACTGTTATCTTTTCCCAATCATTTTACCATCACTTGCCCCCAAGCATATATTTGGAAAAATTTTCATACATAACTATGAACTATGGGAGAAGAAAAAAAAACCAACCCACAAACCACAGATAAAACCCACAAAAATTCTTTGGACAGCTGGCAAACTTTCCTCTCTCACCTATCTCATTTACCAGATGTCTTTGCTGTGTAGGAATCTGGGAAGATAATACAAAATGTTCAGGGTTCTGAGAGACATATGGTGGCAGGTTAAAGTGAAAAACTGAAACAAGTGTGAGGTTATGTACAGACCCCGTGTGTCTGGACAGCTTTGCCAAAACCAGGCATGTCTGCTCTGCTTTTGTACCACTTGCTGAACCTCTGCAAAAAGCCCAAATTCAGCAAACACCATCCACCAGGAAGGCATTACTCCATTTCAGCCTTAGGAGATGACAGGAGCAAAGCCCTTGCTACAGTGTGGCACAGAAGTGAAAAGTAACTTCTGTGTCCAAATAGGAACAGAAACTGTCAAAGACAGAATACTGGCTGACGTGTCACACAATTTCTTTCTCCACTCAATATAGCAGAAAAGCACCCAATTAACCTGTATCAGATCATTGTCACAATTAGCATACTATTTTAAGGTAGGATCTTGTGTTCTTGGCAGCTGAAATGCTCAAGGTGAAGCCAGCTCTGAGATAAGCAACTTAATATTCCCCAAATTCTGTTTCCTATAAGCATCAAAAGCAGCATTCAATGATGAAAAAGTAAATGAGTGAAATTGAAAAATAATTCCCTGACCCAGCACACAGATACAAACACCTGGTACAGTAGAGAGTGGGGAACAGCTGTAATTATTATACAGCTGCTAAAGGGAGAAAACTAAGGTAATTTAATCAATAATTTACTGCTATGTATTTCTTCTGAACTATCTCATATCAATCAGCATCAAGGCTTAAACAGTAGGCTCTGAACATTGGGTTTCCCAATAACTATCACCAAAAATTAATAAAAAAGTAATAATTATGTAGTTAAGATTAGTCAAATACATAACTCATGAAATATTAAAAAATCTTTAAAATTGTTAAATCATCTAAACAAAACCAGAACTACTGTCTTGCTCTCAGAAAGCAAGCATCTAAAATTGGAGTTAACTATAGAAGTTTAAAGGTCACATTGAAAATTGCCTTTGGTCCATAAACCTTCTGCTCCTTGGTGGACAAAGATTTCTGCTGGCATTATAACAGTGATTTGAGCTTCCCTCCTGGCTTTGAAATGAATAACCCCAGCCCTACCCTAACAGATTTCCCAAACAAAACTTTGCTGTGAAACAGTGGATCAGTGCAAACATTAACTGGCATGGATCCCAAATCCAGCCTGAAAAGCCCTGGGATTAGACTGTGTCTCCAGTATGGTGTTTAGACAATATTTCATCTTAAAATGACCAGGATCATATGAAACAAAAAAAGAAATATGAAAAAAAAAAAAGAAAGCAAAAAGATAAAATATGCCTGTTTTATTTTAAGCATTTCTAAAATTTACATTTATTTTGTATAATTTTGGAAAGTCTTTTTCTATTGTGATCATATATTGGATACAAAGTAAGCTTTACAAAAGGACAGCTATTACATGACCAAATGTTGTTGGGCTTGTCCAGTACACAAGTATCACCTTTTGCTGTCAAAAACATTTATTTTAGACTGCGTGGTACAGCTCAGCTGTACAAAATGAATTTTGAATATTGGAAGAAACAAAACAATGGGCAGGGCCAGCAATTAGAAACACAAGGAAAACTGTTAGTTTTGTTAGATCTAATAAGAAGACATGCATGAAAAACAACCTAAGAAGTCACCAAATCAAACAACACGTTAGAAAAAGATAATTTATTTCCAGATACTGTTAGGTATTACTGCCAAACTGTCCACTGTTCTGCCAAGTAAACAGCTATTACTGAGTACTCCTTGTTAGTATGTGAAAGCAGGAGATAAAAATAATACTAAAACATAAGGCCCTAAATGCCCCAGTTTTGTATGAAAACTTCATTTAACAAGGAATAAGCCTCAAGCCTTAGTTTTACAAAAGGACTATACAGGCAAGTTGTACAATAAAGTACAAGAGCAAGAAAATATTCATATAGAAAATCCAAGAGGATATTTAGAACTGTGTTTGGATGAGACCCTTTTGAAAACCCTTACTTATTGTTGAGGAGATCCCTTTATTTTATGCTGCAAAGGCTTTGCAGTGCAAAACAAGGAAGAGGTATCTGCAACTCAGTGAAGAAATCACCACATGAACTATTTGTAGGAACCTAAAGAAAGCCTGGAAAAGTCAAATGAATTGGTAAAAACTGTCAGCCAATTTGCTCTGGAAACAGATGACTTCATGAAAATCTGAGAAAACAACAGCTTTTTCTTTGAAGTATCAAAACCTTCTGTTTTCTTGAAGAAATAATAATTAAGCCTTTGTAAGAATATTTTAGGAAGATAAACAGCTAGGGGTAACATGTACCAGAACTCACCTAAACTGACAGAATTTATAGGGTTTTTTTAGTAAAACAAACACAAATCTGCTCTCAGACAATCAAACTTAATTCAGCTAAGAGGTAGATGAAACAGCTAACCCTGGTAAAAATCACATCCACAGACCCAGACATCCTGCTCAGAAGCACAGGCTGCTTCTTATATTTGAGACCCTGCAAATCAAAACTTTTTCACATCTCTTTGTGAAAAAAGAGCTTACATCCCTCATTTTTCTCTTAGTAAAAATTTACATGCAGTAATCAGACTAAAAATGTATTTTCTGTCATCACAGAATTATGTCAACTTCTAATCATTCATTATACTGCTTGTGTAAAAAAAAAATTAATAAATCAGGTTTCAAAAGGTAGATACTGGTATATACATACATAAACTCCTAATGAAGTTTCAAAATGAGATTAAACAAGATTACAGCTACATAAGAAAAAGCCTTGGAAATCAGATGGAATAAAGAGGTGTCACAGTACTTAAAATCCTAATGTCTGGCCCAGTCTAGGTTAGCCTGGAGATGTCTGCAACTCTTCAGTTTCCTTCTGAATTCCAATTCTTTGTCAACCTAGCAAGTAGTCCCAAAAATAGCAGCCTCATTTAAGCTATTTAGAATGTTCTTTCTCTATTGCTTCTACCACATAGTGTGTGTGAACAACAGGATTCCCTCTTGATATATTTCCCAACTCCAAATTAGTTTATGAAATAAGAAGCAGATTATCAAATCGGGCTGCTCTGCAAGCCACGGATTCCTTTTGCCTTTACTGCATCCAGAGGGAACACTTGAGCACACAGTTCACATAAACCATTTCTGCAATCTGCTTTTGTGCATAAAGGACAAAGCCCAGATCAGGTACTACAGCTCTGCTTCCAAGCACAGCTACAGACTGGATTTACAACTGCTCCCTGCACATTGTAACAGTCTGTGTGCAGATCTGCAGGCACAAATAAGATTCCTCACGTCTTCCACTCATCTCTGAGCTTGCCTGACACTTGCTAATTCTTGTGCAAAGATAATAATGCAATATCAACAGAAAGCCCAAAGTAATAACTTTGTCTTTCAGCAGGGTTTAAATTAGATTCAGCATTATGTTGTCAAGAGTTACACCTAATAGCTGAGAAGAAGCCTGCCTTCCAACATGCTCTAAGAACAGTATTCTGGAGCTGGAGCAGAACACAGGCTTTGAATTAGATGCATTTGCCTATTTTCATGCAGAAAATCAAGACTACAGATATTACACTGAGACTTCCCAGCAGTGACTGGGGTGTGCTCAGAACACACAAATACACACACTGTCTCTGTCTCTCAGGCCATCACATACAGGCAACCACAACCATCCACAATTTTTCAGTTACATGAGGAGATTACACATCCTAATACTTTCTTCGGTAGGGTGGCATTTTAGGGAACACTGAGCAATTCTTGTTTTTCATCACATCAGAAAAGCAAAACACATTCCTTCAATTTCACCCCTTGAATGCTGCAGTCCAAGCATTTGGACTACCTTAACCAAGAAGCTGACTCCAGTACCTGACCCAACGTGTCACACACTTACATCTGGCATTTCTGTAGAGCAGAAAAGGGTCCTGGAGCTGGAAATCGAGGTCTTTAGTGATAGGTTCCGTTCGATTTTCCATGCTCAGTCTGTTCATAATTGTGAAACCATGCCTTGGAGAAGCTGATCTGAAAAGGAACAAGTAGAAATCCCATCAAGTTGAGGAAAAAGGAAACCACCACAATTTCTTTGTTGTGTAGTGCTCTAAATTGATTAATTATTTATTTCTAAGAGACACTACTATTTTTGTTGCCAAGGAAATAACAATTTGACTCTTGCAGTTTCAGTAATCCCTTTAATTATGGCAAAGCCCTATGTTATGTATGAGAAGTAAACATCAGCACCACATGATCCACTGTCACCATCTACCCTACAGCTCCTCACTGCACTAGAAAGCAGAAATTAAAACAACTCAGAGCAAGCCAAGCTCTCAGCACTCAGGATAACAACTTCAGATACTAACAGTCATCAAAGAGGGAATTTTCTATGCCATGTAAAAGGTAAAGATAAAAAGTCACCATGTGAGAAAGTGAAAGAGGTTGCCCCAGTGCAGCTGTGAATCCTCCCCCATCCCTGAATGATCCCAGATAAATGATGAACCTAAACCGTGCTCTGACTCTAAATCATTATGCTCATTCATGGAGATTACACTTCAAGTCACTTAGATAAATCTATTAAACCTGTCATGATCCTGACAGGAGACACTCCTTTCAAACCAAGTTTGGCAATAAAGGAAAAGATGATGGCTAAACATTTGGGAAAAGTGCCACCACTGCTTAACTGCTGGTATGTGGAATTCTCTGTGAAACCAAAACACAGAAACCTGTATTACAGTATTGGAGTCAACCAAATAAACAAAAGGGAAATCCTTGACAAGAATCTTTGTTGGCAAGGGTCAATATTTCACTTAAACAGTCCATTTCCACTGGTGTTCACCCAGCTGGAAATCTGGCTTTTTGACTGTTCCTTGAGTTCACTAAGATGAGCAGGGCAGTGAATAAATCAGCCCAAGCAAAATGGTAACACCACTTTACATAGTGAGTAAGGTAACAAGAAGAAACAAAGGCAGCACCCGTGGTCTCTAAATTGCCTTTTGGGAATGTCTTTTCTATAGCACTTCACAAATTTATTTGAAGTCACAGAAAATTAAAGTTAAAACTGATGATGAGGGCAATGCATGATGTTACTCACAGTCCACAACCTGTTCCATCCTGCTGCCTAAGTCAACAAAAGCACCAGTGAAAGATAACAAATACCAGAAGGACCAGGTTTCATGCTGTCAGTTCTTGAGCTTTGAAACCAACGTACCAGGAAGTGCTGCTCCTGTTTTGCAGCACAAAAGTCACCACATTCACCTAGTACCAGCACAACAGAGAGCTGCTTCTTTCCTCTTGTGGTGGCAATTTTACAGCATCTAATCTCCACTTCACCTGAGAGCAGCTCAAAAAAATGACAGATGACCATTGCTACTGCTGGTATAAGAGAGCTGCAAAGACTGAAACCAGCATTCCCACTTCCCACCAAGCTCACTTCTCACAGGCTCTTGGGCACATGCTTCTCAAAACCACCTTGTGCTTTCTCAGCTTTCTTACAAGATCCTCTTTGATATAAAAGCTGAAAAAGAAACTTTCTGCTTTGATGTTACACCTCAGCAGCTACTGCAAGACCTGCTGACTGTGTAACTTTCTGATTTTAACAGCAGTCACAGAGAAATGCTAGGGTACCAACATGGAAATTCCAGCACAGGACAGGCTTCACAACAGAACAAACACATGTGCTGGAACAAATGGTGCAAAAAATGATGCTCTGAAAGCCACAATCAGAGCTGCTGCTAAAATAAAGGGTGAAAAACATCCAAAATGTTAGATGAAATTTGCATAAAAAATGAACAGACAAAAGTAGTATGGAAGTTCCCTAAGTAGGGGACACAATATTTCAAAAGCTCTGCCATTCCCTTCCTTCAAGCAGTATCATTATTTATTTCACTCTTTTTTGTTCAGACACTTTTGAACTGCAAATCCTATTTAAACCAACACAAAAGATTTCCACAGTTTGCCTATACTGACATTTAAACCACATTTGCAAGTCTTATCAAAATACAAGGTGATGTCTCCATCGGAGTGTTTTCTTTCCCACATTTGCTTCTGGCAGTTTCAGTTTCTTTTCACCCTTGAACAAAGGGGAGCATTTTATTTCATTCAGCCATGCTCCATCCCAGCCAGCTTTTCTACATCCACAGATTTCACCTGAATGTGTCAAAATGTAGTGTGTCCTCACCTTGTGTAAACAAACAGCGTTCCCTCCACATCCGTCTTCTCCTGAAGAAAAGGAACATTAAGAAAGTTGGAAACAGGACAGTGTTTTGCTCACCATCAGTGAGCCCTCTTTCCTCTGTTTTACCAGTACCATCAGTTACACTCAAGCCAGGAAAAAAATAACTAAACCAAATTTCATGGTCTGGTGGTGAGAGGCTGGAGCTAGCAGAGATCACTGTGCAGCTGACCCAGATTTTGAGATGAGATATGAAAATACTGCAGGCACACCACCATGACATTAAACATTGCACTGGGTTAATTCTAGGCTACACCTGAGCACAACACACAGGCAAGGGGCAGAGAGGAGTTTTCAAAGGGCACTTGCCCTCAGGGGTGATGTTTGGCACAGAAATGGGGGAAAATAACACAAAAGGCAGATTGGAAAGGTTCTTCAAACACAGGTCCTGAGTTTCACTGTTACAGCAAGCCCCAAACCACCCGCCAAGAGCCTCAATGTTCTATATTTAAAGTTTCCCCAAGGTAATGATGTTTGTACATCTTACAACAATGCTTTTAGCACTGGTAACTCTTGCACACATTTGAGTTCTGGTAGAAGTGTCAGAAGAGCAGAGGAGTGCCTGAGACCCAGAGCCCTGGGTTAAACCCCAGTCTTCCACGGCCTTGGGATAGACACCAGACCTGGGTTAAAGCTCAGCCCTGGGCTAAACCTCAGTCTTCCATGGCCTTGGGACAGAAATCAGACCTGGGTTAAACCCCAGGCTTCTATGGCCTTGGGTTAAAAAACAGACTTGGGTTAAACTCCAGTCTCCACAACCCTGGTCTTCTATGGCCTTGGGCTAAACTCCAGCCTCCACAGCTGTAAATTAAACCTCAGTCTCTCATGACCCCAGGTTAAACCCCAATCTCCTGTGGCCTCGGGCTAAAGTCCAGCCTTCACTACCCCAGATGAAACCTGCAGCCCACATGGTGGAACTCCTCCCTCCACAGCCTCCCAGCGCTCCACTGGCGGGCAGTGAGGAGCTGTCCGGGGTGCCTGGGAGGTGGTGTGAGGGTGCCCAGGCGGTGCAGAGCGGTGCGGGGCACCCTTCGGCCTTGGGCGGGGCGGTGAGGGGCACCCTTTGGCCTCGGGTTGGGCAGTGCGGGTCGATGCGGGGCACCCTTTGGACGCGGTGCGGGTCGATGCGGGTCGATGCGGGGCACCCTTTGGACGCGGTGCGGGTCGATGCGGGTCGATGCGGGGCACCCTTTGGAGGCGGTGCGGGGCACCCCTCGGCCTTGGGCGGGGCGCACC
>VZTB01003382.1:271917-301303 GCA_013397245.1 Thryothorus ludovicianus
GTGGCTCTGCCCTGCTCCTGGCCCCCAGGCTGGTTGAGCGGCAGGCCCAGGTCTCCCAGCACACTCAGCCCGTGTTTGCTTGCACACCTTCACACACCCCTGTGCCCATCTGAAAGGAGGAGCATTGCATGCTAAACCATCACACAACCCTTGTGTGCATATATATATATACACACAAATATATATATATATATGTATACTCGTACGTACTACAAGCAGCTGAAATCTAAACAAGCATACTGTAATATGGAGTTATACAAACAGCGAGCAACAGATGGACAACACCAAGGATTCAGTTGCCACATTTTCCCATCAGACACACATATTTGTTATTAATATAAGCAAATACATGAGCTTTATGAGGCATGCATATAAGCTCAGTACATACTTACATGGAAAAGATTTGCTTGACCCTCCTGCCTGAACCCCCTGCAAGAACAAATTATTTTTACTTCATCACATAAGACTGATGTAGCCGTTCTGGAGGCACTCACCACCTTCCCTGTACAGAAGCAGTAGGGTGATAAATTTGCTTCCAGGGAACAGGATGCCCTGGATGAACCAAGGTGGTGGTAGTGGATGCTGGCTTACCTGTTTGCAGTGTTCCTGACACAACATTTTCAAAAGGATAGAGGCAATGAGGTCTGCTATTGTGTTTTCTTCCCTTCTTGCTCCAGGCCAGATGGAGCCTGTGGGATAGAGCGAGCAGTAGCATCTGTTCCAAGAGCACTTGGGCAAGCCTAGGTTAAAGACTCCCACCGTGTGAAGTGGGGCTAGGAGAGAATTGAGAGACAGCAAGCTGGGAATTCATAGAGTTAAATGTAGGGATAGTGTGTCTCTTGAGTGGAGTTAGGAGTGGCCATGTTGTCAAAAAGGACCAAAAGAAAGGCTGTTTTTTGGGACTTAGGAGAGACTCTATAGGTTTTATTATATTCCAGAAGGCCACCAAAAATTGCATCACTAAGGATAAGGACCTACAGCTTGTTCTGCAAGCATCTATTAGGAGAGGAGACATCTGAACATACTCTGGTTATAATCTGTCTCACTCTCACTTCCTCCTTGTCTAAAGCCACCTTGTTTCATTTGGGGCTGTGATGAAATACAGATTTAGAGTTTAGAATTCTGTAAGTGTTTTTTTGTGATGCTTGTGATAGGAAAATGGCTCTAAGCAGTTCCACTGCAAAGCTCTGGCTGACCTACAGATCCTGTGAGTGCAAGGAAGATACATGGGCTCCTGGAAAGGAAAGGAAAGCTGCTGTCCTTGGTCTGGACATGACCAGAGCAGAAAGGCCAAAAAAAAAAAAGGGGAAAAAGTACTAAGTAGGAAAGAAAAGTCAGGTGTTGCTTAAATAGTTAACAGATGCACATTAGTTTCTTTTTGCTGATTAAATAGTTCTCAATTCACTGTTTCCAGGCACCCTTAAACACGTTCCTCCTCATGTGCTAGGGCTTCTCTTTACCATTATCTTCAATGCTTTGGCAATTCTCCTGCTTACACAAAATCTAGACTTGCCACCAAGGCGTAGAAGTGTGAAACTCCTGGAGTCCCACTCATTGACTTTTCCCTTACAGATGCTTTTCCTGCCTCCAACAATAATACTTAAAAAAAGGTGCCTTGCTTTCTATTTTTCTTTTTTTTCCCATTAAAATCTCTTGAAGCAGACCTGTCAGATATTTTGTCTGTGTATTTTTTGTTTGTGGCTGCTTTTTACCACCTCCCTCCCAGGTCTTGTGCCCCTTTCTCACACAGCTGGGCAGACAGTTCCCTAACATTATGTTTTGAGTTAGCAAACCTGTCAAGCTTCTGATTATGCCTTTTTATATTTTCTGTTACACTCTGAGGTACCTTCAGCTGGTTCCAGCTGTTTTCCTGCATAAGTGGAATGTAATTGCTCCTTCCATTTAGCCTGAAGTAAATATACTTAATAAAGCCATTAGTTCTGCCCTGCTTTATGGGATCACTTGATAGCAGACTAAAAATTTTCCAATGAAACAAGATGCTCTTAAGAAGAGAAACACTGTGAGTTTTCACTGTACCTAAAAACTTAAGGATGTTTTAGCAAAAATGTCACTTTGATTCTTTAAACTATGGTTCTTTTTCTTACAGTCAGTAATACAGTAGTTCATGATAACTGTAAAATCTAGTCTGAATGATTTTGCTGTAATTTTGTTTATGAAACAAAGTAATTTTCTAGCTTTCAAAATGTCACAATTTCATGAAATATATAATTAGAATGTCACTTTTTTGTCTTCTACCTACCTGGATAGTGTTTTGTTAAAAATCCCCAAACCACATCTTGCTTTTGATATGGCATGAAAAGGATTTTGTGTAGGTAGTATTCAGGCCAATTTAAGGCAAAATCCATGCAGCATGACATTTTGAAGGTCTCCTTTAATAACAAATGTGGAGATGGTGAGGCCAAACCTTTTCACAAGGGTTGTTGAAGCAGTTATTAAACCTTCACATTCAAGAATCTGTGACACTTAAAGATTCAGGCATGCTTCCTCCAGCAAATTATTGGCACTGAGCGTGTGATTTTCTGTGGATTTATTTGGAGGCAGTGCTGAGCATGTGCAAGCCCTGCCCCAGGTCCCAGACATTCAGTCCTGCCCTTCTGGCACCTTGGTTCTGGCCTGGCACAGGTGTGTGCGTGGCCTCAGTGTGAACCAGACAGATGGGGGAAATGAACTGTGTGAGAAACAAGTGTTCACAGCACTGCTGAGCTCACAGCCTCCCCTGGCTGCCTGCCTACCTGCCCACACTCGCTCCTTCCTCTGAGCTGCACCTTCTTCTGATAAACAGCACAGATCACTTGAGCCAATGTAGTGCTGAGCACCTCATTTGCCTCACTTCCTCTTCTCCAGCCCCTTTGGAGCTGTTATTGCACGGTAGTTGCTTTTTCCTTTTTATTCCTTCCCAAAGGCTGACACAATTTTCTTCTCACTCTGACCGGTGGCACCGCTGCTGCCCCTGCTAGAGGAGAGAGAGCTGAGGCAGCACTCCTAGGTTCCCCTTACTCACCCAGGGCCACTTGAATGCATTTGTGTGATGCCTTCCAGCATGCTGCTTGCCTGGGAGCAGCAGGTTGCTCTGGTGGAGCCAGAATGATCCAGCAAGGCTTGATTGCCCATGCTCCACATATTCCTGGCATGAGCCTTCAGTAGCTCTCCCTCTTCAGGAACCTGTGCTTTGTGCTGGAGCCTGGCTGCATCCCTTCCCAGGCACAAATAATTTGAAATATGTGGTCTTTTCAGCCCACATTTATTAAGGCTCTCAGTAGCTTTGCACTGGAATACTTCCCTGATGTTCAAAAGCTGAAATTCTCAGTCGTGCTCTGAGACCACTTCTTAACTCCAGCCCTAACGGTTAAAACAATTTTAGTGTTTTTGTTAGTAATTTATTACTTGCTGAAGGTTCCTTCATGAACCTTCCTATAGGGTCAGACTATTATAGTTTCATCTGTTGCTGTTATTAAAATACTCTCTCTCTGCACTAAAACTAAATCTGGCTGCTTTCATTCCAGTTCTAAACAGCTCCCCCCCTGCCCCCAGATAAACCCCAGCACATTAGGTTCTTAGCAGGCACATGTTCGTCTGCAATGTGAAATTTATGAGACTGTTTGGAGATTTTCTGCAGTGTTAGTCCACACAGGAATGGGATAGTGTTCTGCAGCATTGTTGGATTTGGAATTCTGATATTGCACATGCCATCTATGAAATAATTAACTGTAATTTACTATGATTTTCAGTTGAGGGTTGCATTTTTCCTGCATGTAAGAGCCTGGGTTTTTACCAAAGGATTTTTTTTTTTCTTTGACTGATTTACTACCATAATCACTTAGCAAAATGTAACTCTTTACTTCTTTTGCTATGCATTTATTTGCAAAGTACTAAGCTTTTCCATTTTACAGGCCCAGTTTCTGCCAGTGGCTTAGCTTGAGGAAAGCTAGAGGAAAGTTACCTACTAGCATTAGTAGAGCTACATTTTATCCTTTCTAACTCCCTATGTACGTATAATTGTGAAGGACTTTTTTGGTTTACCTTCAGTCACTTTTCAGAGGGCACAATATGAGCTGCAAAAGAAATTTTAACACCAGGAAAAGATTTATTTCAGGAGAAGGAAGGGAGAGCCTGTACAATATAATTGCATTGCATTCTAGTGTTATTCAGGAAAAGGAAAAGCAATATTCCTCCCATACATTTAATCAGTAAAAACTTTTATTTTTATCAGTGTTAGATTTTCAATGTTTAAGTGACTATATGATTTCACTGTCTTCTCTTTATATAAGCAGAAATTAGAACATGATAAACCTAGAGCAGATGTGTGGAATATTTTGTGTGGAGTATTTTTCCTGGTTGTGTTGCCTTTATCCCCAAAATTGCCTGACTTCTACAGCTATACATTTGTGTGTATGATTCTGTCAGATGTCTGAATAAAATTCTAGATTTCATCCTCCAGTCTCTCTCTAATGCTGATAATATTCCAAACATATATTGTTGATTTCCCTGCTATAGCAAAGAAAAAATACTGTCAAAACTTACAGAAGGCTTTTTCCTCTTTCTTTATTTATTTAATGTAGCAGAATTCACTAACTGCTGCAACATTTCTCATAAGAACATTTAACTTTGCAAATTCCTTTACTTCCACCCCCATGCTACTTTAATTACAGTTAAAGTTTAACACTAGATTTTATCCTGAGAAGGCAACCATTTGGAGCCAGTATGTGATTTTTTTTCTGTGATTTTGTTACCCCAACTGTCCATGCTAAAGTTCAATAAAATATTATTGATAGCCATTACCTTATTGCTGTCCTTATAAACTGACATAAACTGTTTTGAACCATCAGTTTCCTTCTTTGCTTAGTTGATTGGCTAGGCAAGCCACCAAAATATTGAAGAGAATCAGGCAGTGCTGCAATTTCCCATAGGTTAATAAGGTACAGTAGCAATTATATCTTCCCTAAGATAATACCTTTCCAACAACAGCTCTCTGGTAATCACCATTTAATTTGGCAGAATCAAACACCTGTTGCTCTAAAAGCGGTATTTTTCAACCAGTTACAGAGAAGACACCCCTATTTAATAAATTCCTAATATGGAAAGTTTCATTAGATAATTACATTAAGTGAGGACCTTATTTTTATGCCTCACCTGGCAGAGCAGCTCTTGCCCTGTGAAGGGAATGGAGCCATCACAGAGCCACTGTTGCTGCTGCAGAGAAATCCACAGTTCTGGGGAGCTGTGCCTCTGGTGCCAAAATCTCTTTTTATGAATTCTGAACATTCCCATCAGCTTTTGTTTGAGGTACTTGAAGTAGAAGGAGAAAGTCTGAATAACTTTTGACTTTTAGCTGTTACAGGGCTACTTTATTAAGAGAGTTTGCATTATTTCCTTTTCAACTGGCAGAAGTATCCTCTTGGGTTTTGTTGTCATGTTTGTTTTTTAAATGAAGAATTTTGGTGTTTGTTAAGGACTGATACAGCATTTCATAGCTTTAGATATAAGTGAATGGAGAGTGTTGCAACAATATTGAATTTCAGAGAGCAGATAAATACAAGAAAGGATCCTTAAAGTTAAAGAAACCAAGCAAATAAAGTGACATTTCTGCCTTTAATATTCCCCCAATGCTTTTGTATTTTTGATGGCTGCCCATGGATATTGCTGTGGGAAAATTCTTGTGCTGCTAATGGTTATTTCAGCTCTACTCCTCCAGGTGGGTAGAGCTGCTGGAAGCTCTCACAGATACACCTTCTGTAGTTAAAGTTAGCCTTAAAAGCTACTTGAAGTCTTTTAAGGCAAGATCACCTAACCTATAATAGCATGATTTTGGCACAGTACCTTAGGTGATCATTTTTATTTGTTACTGGCTTTATTTGGCAAGAAAATATGAAGAAAATATTTGATTTAAAGTAAACTTCCTTTCAAACTGAAAACTGACATTTTTTTCCTTTTGTTATGCAGCATGTTACAATAAGGATCCACAATTACCTCTATGTTTTAAATGCAATTACTTGCAGCTTCCTGAAGATCAAAAATATTTCATTTTTATTCTGAACCTCCATTTTGGTCATTATTTGTGTTGCTTTAGGGTTTGTGGCCACAAGAAGAAAAGCCTAGGTAGAAAAAGGAGTTCAGATTTGTGTAACTGAAGCAGAAAACAAAACTTGGTAACATTTGAAGTGTTGCCCTTGGAAACAATAAATGCAGTCTATCCCTGGTTTTTAGAAGGGCTGGATTTAGGCAAAGACACCTTCCATCAGGCAGCCAATACAAGATTTAAGCACTTTTGAATGAGATTTTGAAGTGGAAACTAAAGGTATTAGCACCACAAACCTCCAGCGAGTGTCTGAGTCTGGCTTTATTACAGCTGTGTGAATTTGTTTCCCTTGGTGGATTCTGAGAGCTGTGAAGGCATTTGGCTGTCCCTCTCTTACAATCTGATTTTGTCATTTTCTGCTGATGCTGTGCTGCTTCTTCTGTCAGATTAAATTTACAGGCATATTACTTCGCCTGACAGAAACATGAACCGCATGGATTTTTCAAAGGAAAGCTTCCAAAAGGAGTAACAGGACAGGGTTTCTTTTTTTTTCTCCCTCTTATTTTTCATGCTAGTTTGCCCAAATCTGTTAATTTTATTATCATCCTAAATTAATTCAACTGAGCTTGCTTTCTTATCTACAATGAAATTGCTGTGTCATTGGAGCACTAGTAAACTTACTAAGACTGTGTAAAACTAAATCAGATTCACAACATTTTTGTTGGGGATTTTTTTGTTATTTACTTTTGACTTGCTACTCAGCTTTAAGGAAGGATCCTTCTGCAGCTGTATTCCACAGCTTCTGGGGGAGTTCTGTTATTAAAAGGTCAGTTAATACAGCATTTCATGGTGCTTTCAGAATTGCAGGATTCGGGTTGAAAGGGGCATCTGGAGATATTGTCCAGCATGATTGTAAAGGGGAGGTGAGGATTGGAAGAAAACTCCCGGGAGTGTTGTGTCATTGTCGGTGCACTACAGAAACATCCAGACTGGGCAGGGGGGATGCACGAGTCACAGCTGGTGTCACGAGGGGACAGAAGGACAGGAAGCTTGGGACGGGCTACAGATGGAACAAGGCTTGCCGTGGTGGAGGGGAAGGCAGGATTGGCACGCAGGCAAAACTGCAGGAGGTTTGCCAGCAGGGTGGGACACCTGCTAGGAACAAAATGAGATGGAGTGGAAAGAGTTGTGTGGGTCTGGAGGCAGGAAAATTCAGGTAGATTGTGCCACTGGAAATAGAGTAAGAGGAGTGTTTGGATGGAAGGAAATGCTGAGCACAAGGATAGGTAAACAGTGTGCTGTCATTACCAGGAACTGTCCTTCTGCCACAACCATTATTTAGGTCACTTTAATTGCTGGTTGTGACATGACCTAGTTGGAAATAACTGCTGCTACAGAACCTATGGAGAGTCTCCCCTCATGCAGCACTGAGAAATTGGAAAGCAGATACAGCATCACATAGATTTTCTGTCTTCATCTCTGAGCAGTTTCTGAAGGATACAGACCAACAGACATTTTCTCTTGAGCAAGAAAGAGATGTAGCCTTAACAATTGCAGGAGAAGTTGATTGACCATCAAGAAAAATGTTGTAATGGTTGAGGAAGCATTTATGAAATGATAAAGCCTGCTAGAAAGCATCTCTGTTTTCCCTACTACTTGGCAACAGTTGCCACAAGACGTAGAAGCCCTCTGTACAGTTCCAAGGGAGATGATGCAGTCTAACATTTTCAAATGTCTAAGTATCATTAACTCCAGCTGACAAATAGCAGTTCCCCTTTATCCTAAAAGTCATACTTATCCTAAAAGTATGTCAATAGAGACTGTGGTTTGAAATGTGGTTTGGGATATAGAGGGAGGAAAAGGCGTGGGGTACTATTTTTAACATTCTATCTTTGATATTGCTGTTTGCAAAAATTATGTAAACCAAGCTGTTTTGTCTGAGCTTTAGGTAGTATATGTATGTGTGATTGTATGCAAAAAACCCCACAGGCCCAAAAGGAGAGACAGGCTCATTTTACTTATCACTAAAAATTTCAAGCAATGAAATGATGCAAAGCTTCTCTGAAGTTTGATTTCCTCTTATCTGCATTAAGCCCATCAGTGATGACTCCATTTTCATTCAGTGTAAGTGAATAAAATTTCCTGACTTATGGGTTTTTTCCTTTCACATGGCAAATCCATCTTGCTACCCAAGGAGAGGATGATAGCTACATGAGTTTTGTAGTTGCATTGATTCTGAACTGTCCTGTGGTAGTGAGGAATATGATCTTTGTTCTGTGAATGAGAATACTGTTCTTCAACTGCTACAGTAACAAGAAAAAGATCCCAAATTTGCCTTTTCTGTAGAAGTGTTTCTGAACAGGTCTTTGACTTAAACTAAAGTAGTAGCAGCAGGAATGGAGATTCCACAGCATTTCTGGGCCATCTATTTGTGGTTTATTACCCTCATAATAATAATAAAAAAAATCTCTTTGTGTCTCATTGGGTTTTCCTCTTTTATGGCTTGTCTGCTGCCTCTCGTCCTTTTGCTACTTGCCTCTGATACTGCTTTATACCCTCCTCTTGAACACCTGAAGACAGCAAAAAAATCTTATTTGTCTCTTCTTCAAGTTTAGCAAGCCCTGTTCTCTCAGCCTGCGCTCATTCAGTGTGTGCCTCAGCCCCTAATTCTCCTAGAGGCTCTGGACTTGTTCTTGTTGCAGTGTCTTGTACTGAGCAGCCCAAAACAGGATGGGACATTCCAGTCGTGGGCTCCCAGGAAGAATTCCCTGTGACCTGCTGAAAACATTCTTGGTGAGTGGGTCCAGGTTGTGGTTGGCCTCCTTCATAGCCAGGAAATGCTACTTGCTCGTGTTTAGCTTTTTGTCTACTGGGACATCTGGCTCTTTTTTCTTGCAGGCCTCTACTGATGCATAGGATGTTTCCATCCCAGGTGCAGGGTTTGGCATTTGTGATTTCTGGCAGTCCAGGGAAGTTTTCATCTCTCTTCCATATCTAATCTTCAGCTCTGAAACTGAGCTACAAAATTGTATGGGAGACTGTCAGAAGCCTTACTTCAGTCAAAAGTGGCACCCATTACCCTCCCTTTGTCCACAGAGCCAGTGATCTTGCCATAGAATAGTCAATGTGTGTGGAATTGTGTGCCTTTGGTAATTCCAACTTGGCTGTTCCTTTTTATCCTTTGTCTGCTTGGATATGGCTTTAAGATGACTTACTTCATGATCTTTCCAGGAAGTGAAGTTAGATTGACTGCCCTACAGGAAGAGCTCCCTGACTCCTCCTTCTTGGAGATGGATATGGTGTTTGTCTTACTGTTCATCTAAAGCCTCACCTGCAGTAGTGACCTTTCAAAAAAGACCTTTCTCCACACCTTCAGATAGGGTTTGTGTTTTTCCAAGGGTCTGGGTATGTCCAACTGGCTTAAGTGCACCACTCCCTAGGCTTGGAAATTCTGAAGGCTTAAACCAGGAACTAAACTCTTTCGCCCCTAGAAATCCCAAACAACTCCTTCCCCCCAAACACAAAAATAGACCCTAGAAAAATATGTAAGGCAAACCAGTCATTGAGTACCTGAGCCTTATTCATGTCCTGTGTTACTGCTTCTCCTGCCAGACTGAGCAGTGGGGCTGTATCCTTCCCAGCCTTCCCTTTGCTGCCAATGTACTTGCAGAAGCCCTTCTGCCCTTTCATCTCTCAGTTTTCCCAGCTACATCTGAGCTTTGTCATTGGCCTTCCATCTCCATGTTCCTGAGCTGAGATGGGAGTTCCCTGTTCATCTGTGCTGGCCTCCTGCCACGCTGGCTTCCCTCCTGCCTGGCAGACTGACCTGTTCCTGTGCACTCAAAAGGGGTCTGTGAGGACCAGCCACATGTCCTGGGTCACTTAGCCCTGCAGTGTGGGATCCCCCTCAGCCCTTTCCTAAACAAACTGAAATACAGGCCAAATTCCAAAGTTGTGACTCCAGTATTTCTCTTGCTCCATTTCTTCCAGGATGCTGAGCTGCAGAATGCTGTGTTTGCTGCAGCCTTGTTGCCCTTGACCTTCACATTGCCTAGCCCCTCATCCTTTTTTTATGAATACCAGGCTGAATGCCTCTCCTAGTCATCTTCTTGATAAGCTACATCAAGAAATTGTCATCAACATATTAACATGATTATTCATGAGAAGGAATTGATTTCATGAAGTGTCTAGTTCAAAATTACAGACTAAAGAAGTTTGAATAAGTTTCCCATACTACTGGGTAATTATCCAAACAGAACCATTTAAAGCTCTTCCACTCCTTGTATTAATAGGAGCCACAATATTCCCATGCTGACTATGAGAGGAAAAATCAATATCAGCAAACGTACATTCATATTGATTTATCTTCCCTTTTGGTTTTCTAATTTAGTAAAGGCTACTAATGCAACATTACATAAAGATTCTCAGGAGAGTAAAAAGGCTAATAGGAGCAGGTATTGCTGTTTGTTCTGGGGAAGTGAACTGACTGTACTGTTCAGAGTCAATTGCTGCCCAGTCTCTGATACATGGACTTTTGAGCTGTGTGTCAGAGAGCGTTATTCCAGGGAAAGGGATTAGAAGGAGGCATCAAGATGACTTTTTGGAATTCAGGCCCAGCACTCTCTTAGGGTTATTCAATGTCCTTGTATTCATGTACAGAGCAGTTGGTGACCCTTGTTAAATTAGGTTAGAAAAGGATTTTCTGATCGTATCCAATTCTTATGCATGTATTTGATTTTAATACATTATTTCATGTCTTGTATGAGGAAAAAGGAATCCTTACTAAAATTATAGTTTTGTTTCAGTTAATCATTCTAAACAAAGCAAAGGGAAGCAAATGAGGGGAAGAAATGCTTAGTATGATTTGAAAACTGAAGTTTATGACTGCCCAGGGCATCAGAAAGTTGTCATATGGGAAAATGTAGCACTCAGGCTAGACACCTGTGTGTTACATCCTCAGAGATTAAATGGGGATGTGGAGTAGTACAAGCTATTGCATGTTTCAAAATAAAAAAACTGGCATAAAGCTTCAGAAAAAACTTTATAATTAAAAAAGTACTCCTTGCAATGCTACAAACATGGCAGTGCAACAATTTATAAAATGTGTAGAGCAGTCTCTGCTCTTGCCGTGCACCATCAATAGGCACAGGTTCATGATTAGAAGTTTTCCACATGGTTGGGGCTTTTTTCCTCCCCTTTTTGAGGATAGGGCACTCATGAGAACACTGTCAAAAAGTAGGACATTTCCTTATCCAACGAAAGGACAAGGAAAACAAGAGATTACTGAAAAATAAGACAGAATAATTAGGTCATTGAAGGTCTAGGCTCATAGCAGTATTTAGTGTCCCAGAAGAACAGCTGACAATCTGCAGGTGAAAAATCACATTTTGAGGATGATTGTAAAAGTTGAGTTCTATCTTCCAAGGCCAAAATTCCTAACTTTTTTTCAACTTTCATTGAATTTGGCCATGAAAGGCATTCTGTTGGAGAAGTAAATGCAAGAACAGCCTTTGTCCCACTCTAATTGATGGAAAATTAATTTTCCTTAGTCACCTTCATTGAGCTGTCAACAAGATTTTGCCTATGGAGGAGGATTCCAGCTTGATTTGGAGTGGTGACAGGGTGGCTGTCTCCAAATGGCCGTGGCATCAAAGTTTGGAAAACTGTGTTCTTCCTCCTTTTTCCCATTTTCCATCAGCAGAGACTGTGACTTCTGCTGGGAGTTACAGTGATACCGGAGTGGTTCACTGCAGAGATCTGCCTTTTTTCCAGGGGAAGGGGTTTCACTGTAAATCCAACCTCTTTACCCAGGCTTTTAGTTCCAGAGGTAGAGAAATAAATCAATATCCCAGAAGTAAGGCATTCCAGGGGTTCTGTCAGGAAGTAGTACTTGACCATAACATAAATATTTTAATTCCATGGAAACAGAGTGATGGTGTTACTCACAGAGGCTTAATTCTTATATCAGTCACACAGTCTTCTGGATATCACTTTCTTAGTGTGCACCTCCTGGGACACACGCTTTCACTCACCCCCAAAACTGAATACACACAAAATTTAATAAGCTGTGTTTTACTGCACAGCTTATTAAAACAGCTGACACAGTTCAACTCATAGCCCTTATTTGACCATTAGAAAAACAGGAGTAACTGATAACAAAGTGTAGGTGGTCAAACTCTTATGTCAGCCCTGAGGAGAAAACAGGGGCTAAACCTGCTGGGGAGTGCAGAGATCCAGGCATGAAGTTCCAGTTGGTTTTTAAGTTCCGTGTGCCTCTGGTGTTCTGGGGTGGTTCTGGCCCTATAGCTTTTTCCATACTGAGCATATGGAAGTCACAATTCTTTTATGGAACTTTAAACTCGACAAGATTCAAGTCATGTACATGACAGAAGGCCTTGAAATCTGGGCAATGTTGCTTGTCAGATTGCAAGTCCTGGCTCTGAAGCATTTATTACCCATTTTCCATGGGAATTTCTAGTGTGTGAATTTTTGAATATTGTAGGATAAAGCACTTCTTACCCTTCTTTTAAAAATTACTGACTTTTTTCTCCAGAAACTTGTAGAATACATTCAATCTCCACCCTGAGAAATTTCAATCCAAACAGTTAAAACTTTGTGATCAAAAACTGAAAAGAATGTCTTGTAGTAGTGTTGCCTTGTACTTATGTTGTGTTAAAGAGGGGTTATTTTTAAATGAAAATCAAACTACAGGGTACCATTTAGTAACACTGTAGTTCATGTGGATTTTCAGTTCTTTCATTACAAGGTCTCAAACAACTTCACAAATACCTTGGTGAGATGCAGAAATATTATATTCATCTTATTTTTAAATAAAAACGGGGTGGGGAAGGCTGCATTTAGTCAGTGTGATTGAAGAAGCAACGCATGTTTGAGGTTAGAGGCAAAATAATTTACCAAGTTCTTCCTAGTAACCTTTGAAACTGCAGATTTAGGGAATACTTCATGTTTTCACTTTTGTTTAGTATGGCTGAGGTCAGTGAGGCCCTGTGACTTCAGTAATTTTTAGGTCTCTTATTGTTTGTACAGTCAAAAAACCTTGCTTGGTTGCAAAAATTTATATTTTTTTTTTGCCTTCCATGTTCCTTTGTAGGTAATACCTGGACATGTCCTGCCCAGGTGTCTGGTGAGTCAAGAACTTTAGATATTCACTTCCATCTTTTTGGTCTGGCTAGGGCAAAACAACAATCACCTGTATATCTGGTATAGAAAAATGCTACTCAAGGCCAAGATTAATTTAGAAATAATTATGGATCGTTTCTAACAGGGGACTCTCTTGGTGCCCTTTCTTTAAAGAGAATCTGTTAATTGAAAGTTAAATGGACACTCTCAAGTCAAAATTTTCAAAAGGAAATTTTAAAAGTGTTTTATCAGTTGGCCTCTATCTGTATTTTAGAAATATTTTTAAAAAATCTATACTGATACTGTTTGTTTGTACTCTGCCTTGGATTCTTATTACAGTGACGGGTGTCATTCTGCATTTACAATAATTTTTACCTTCTAATACACTGGCCAGTAGTCTATCTCATGTAGCTTGGTGAAATTATTGTCCTCTGTACACTCACAGGTTTGCTTATATTGATGAAATACCTCTGAAGATACCTAATATATCATATATGGGCAATTTTCTGCTGGTGAAAATATAATGAGAATTATTTTTTCAGAAATATTTCCAGTATTTAGCAAGTTTGCCAGTCAAAACATTGACAGCATTGTATATGAAAGACGTGATTTCCCTTTTGGAGAATTTAGCAAGGACATGTCAAGTGCATGTTCCTCTTTCTGTAAGCTTCAATAATAAATTATTCTGCACTTACAAATCTCTCCCCACCCTTAACTGGGAGCACACACCAATTTCCACGGTGCCAGAGGAAGGAAAAGATGGGAAGAAGTCAGTACAAAATCCTCACTAACTCTGTGTAGAGGCTGGGAAGGAAAGGGTGGAGGACATGACAGTAAATCAAGAAATGTCTTGAAACTGAAGAAACTGAAGAAACTGTCTTTCTCTCTTTCTGGTATATGAAATCTGATCTGAACCCAGAAAGCTAAGCAGGGATAAGAATGAAAAACCACAAGGAAAATATGCACAAGATGCAATGAATTGATACCTTAAACAGCATGAAGTATGGAAGAAACAAAAGTAAAATATGTTACATGTTTTTTTCCTTTTATTTTTGGGGGGTGGGTATGTTGGGAAGTTGGGACAGCTGGTAAATCTCTTATTTAAATATAGTGTATTGTAAGGTGTACTCTGGCTTATCCTTTGGAACTCAATGACAGCAAGTGTCTAATACAGAGGTTTTGAGTATTTCAGGAGTCATTAATCTTTCTGTGAGGATCAGTAGTCATTGTCACTCTGGTGTTCAGGATGACAGCACTCTTTTCCCGGATATTTTGTTATTATGAGAGTAAATTATTCAGGAGCACCTTCTTCATGTTCCTCTTGTAGTAGCTCCCACGTGTTGGCCTCTCACAGGCTGACATTTTACCCGTTGAGTTCATGGTTGCCACGTGGTTTTTCCCTGCACTTTATGGGGGTGCACATGGCTCAGGTCACTCTGTGAGTGTATTCCCTGTTCAGAGCTGAAGGGAGGTTATGTGGAGAGGGCAGTGCAGTGTGCTTTTGCTTTTTTTGGATATTCTGTGGTACAGCTGCAGGTAAGTGGTACCTCCTGGAATCACTTTTGACATTCAGAAGAAATCAGGTGGTGGCAAACAGCTTCATTCCCACCCTGCTGCATGTGTGTTCTGTGGTGGGAGAGGATAATTCAGCTGGTGTTGCCTCCATGATGTGCACTGTAGTTTTTTTGGGTCCAGCTCTGCCAAATGTGTAGATGGCAGCAGGCCAAATGCAGCCTTTTACTTTTGTCTACAAAGAGCTTAATTTGGTCCTGGCATTAGTTCTGATTGCTTAAAGCCACAAAGCAACTTTTTTCCTTTCTTTTAACCCTACACAAAGGAGACTGCTGCTAGTGTTGCAAAATAATTGAGCCAGAGCCTCTTGCAATCAAAAGATGATTAGCTTCTTGTGTTTGTGTGTGTTCTGATGTGAACCAATCTATTATGTCTGTTTTGTGTTCCTAGGGATGCACTATTTTTATGTGGAACTTGCAAAAGCAGATACAGTTCACTGATGTTTATTAGTGACCTTGTCTTGTCCTCTGAATTATGGACAGTCTGCTTTGAACATGGGGAAATGCTACTAGCAGTCATTATGTGGATGTTAGGGTTTTTTGTAGTTGTTTAACCTCTCCAAGGCCCTGCTGCAATTCTTGATGTAAAAAAAAAAAAAAAGAGAAACTGAATTATGGGTGTTTAAAGCTGAAATATTTATAGAAGCAGTTTTTTATTTAAAAATAGCATTTGTGCCTGAGAAGATCAGATGTACCACTTCAGTATGAAAAGCCAAACCAGATTTTAGTTCATATTGTTAATAGAAATTGCATGAAATTTGATAATGTAATTTAGCTGACAATATTTTCTTCCAGTCTAGGTTTTAGAGTGGCTTTTGTGTTACTAAATATTATAAAGAAACCAATTTTTAAAAAAATCTGTATTTTTTAAAGTTGTAGAATGCAAAGACTGCTGCTTGAATTACTGTTTATTGAAGAAGAGAATATAACAAGTATCAGAACACAAGCCATAGGGACAAGAATTCTCCAACTAAAACAAAGGCAACTAATATTAGAAAAATCATTTTGCTTACTAAGGGAAGATAGGTGGGGATTCCATCACCAGCAAAGTAAAATATATTAAGATGAAAGTGTGTTCTAGAAGTAGATTACAATTAAAAACTGTATTATTTAGGATAGAAAGTTACCTTGATTGCCAGTGAGGGAAACTTATGTGGGCTTGAAAATCCATCCTTATTAAAAATGAAAAGCAACAGTATGCAAAATTATGAAGTTCTTATTGATCTGAAGTCACTATTTAAGTTGATTAACGTTTTTCCTGAATGAATTTAAGTCCTGCAGGATGTGGCCCGAGTGATTGGAAGGTGATGGCAATTGTTAATGCTCCAGTATCAAAATTGTATCAAAATTTGGGGTGTTTGGAAATGCTCCCTTATTTGAGAAATCCTACACTTGGGGATGGGATTTAAAGAGTAAAGAAATATCCTGAATTTCTCTTTTGAAGCTCAGGAAAAGGGTGCACTGAAAGGAACTCTTGCACATTCTTTGTAAAGTGCAAAACTGGCAGGGAGTAAAAGAAATGACTTGTGCATTGCTCTTTAGGCTTTTCTAATGTTATCTTGGAGCACAATTTGGGGGGCAGAGAAGTGCCCAAAGAGTAATGATCCATGACTCAAAAAAAACCCAAACCAGTAAATTTGAATGCATTTTGAAGATGAGTATTCCCAATACTGTGACAACTCTCTTAAATAAAAACTTGTAGATAAAAATCTGCCTAAAACTTTGGCTACTGGCTATAGGAACCAAATCCTGTGTGAACCAGGAGAAATTCCTGCGTCGTGTTTCCTTAGAATGACAGATCTTGCCTTTGCAGCCTTCTTCCCCAAACCAGCATGAAGCAGCTCTCTTGATTAGTCCAGAGAAGGCAGCAGGCAAACATTAATATTAACTCCATCACATCACACCATCTGGCTCCACCAGCTTGGAAAGGATGGTCTTAGCCTTGTAGCTTTCTTCACTCATGGCTGACAGGAAATAGCAAATTAATTGGGAGTCCAGTTGTGATTTACCCCTTACTCTTGACCCCCATGGTCTACCCTTCATTTTGTCTTTGAAAGGCATTTCTAAGTGTCTTGTTTGATCTGTTAAGAAGAAGAATATTTGTTGTATGTTGGAGCACTGAGTGTTATAAAGACAGAAAGTAGGTGGAAGCTGGCGTGGAGCTAAAGTTTCCTTTTAAAAATCCACAAAACTCTTTTCAAGGTACAAATTTGAAGGAATGTGCTTTTCTGTGGGGGTCCATTAAGCATTTATTCTTAGAGGTATTTATGGACAGAGAGGGGAATGTTAACATCCAGGAATACTGCAAGGCAGCCACCTACTCACCTTTTAATTTCCTAGCACAGAACTGACCTGGCATCCTGCTTTATTTGAAAACACATTGCATCTTGCCTCCACAAGTATCATTTTGCTACCAAGTTTCCAAGATCCCTGAGATTTAGTCAGGTTGAATTCAAGCATAAAGAGCAAGATCCTATTTTCTGTCTCCATGAGTTCTCTAAGAATTAATTAGTCAATATTTTGCCATGCTTTAAAGAGTTAAAATTCTGTGTAAACATGGCAACGTGGTTCTTCACTGCAGTGTAGCCCAGCTTTTAGTTGTCCTACTTGCCACAGTACCAGCAATTGTGCTCTTGCAAAATCAGTTGTAGTTACTAATCCAATGGGACTTCAAGGAGAAATTAGGGGGACAGCAGATTTCATTTTCTCCTGGAAGAAGTACTGAGCTAACAAAATGATGGTTTGGGTTTCACTGTGCTGCCTGGTGTGCAACTTCTCTGTAATTGTAACATACAACTGGTAGCTCAACAATTTACGGTCATTTTACATCTCACTGAACCTTTTCAGATTCATATTCTGACCAAGTTCTTACAATAGGAAATCATTTCACATGGCATTTTTTTCAATTCCAATTTCAAAGTATGGTGTTAATTCAAAATGAAGCTTTAACTCAAATGTCAGTTGTGACTAGTAAAATTATTTTTAAACACTTTTTGTGTGCGCTAAAGATTTTTTTTGGATGCGAAGCACTCTGAATATCATCAGTGACTGTATTTTATGCTGCTGCAAGCTATGGGAGCTTCATCTCAAGGACTGAGGAACTTAGAACACGGGGAGTCACGAGTGTGTTCTTAACTGGTGCCAGAACATCAGCTCAGGCTGATTGCTCCTTTGTGTCACTCTTAGGGCAAGAGTGTGATTCATCACTTCCATTCTGCTGAATACTGAAGTGCAGATGCATCTTTGTGGGTTAGATTTTACTTCCATTGACAACTCAATGGCATCGTGATCTCATTTGTAATAATGTAAGTTGGGAGTGATTTGGTAAAGGCAATTGACCTACATCGGTATAATTCTTGTGTGAGATCTTGTCAGATTCAACAGCTTCTCTAGAAACAGTTCTGGTCTTAGCAAATACATGTGTTTAGTTCCCCAGGAAAGCGTGTGGATTTCCCCAGCACTGGGGAGCAGCTGTGGGTTCTGCTTGCTATTTGCCAGCAGGCTATTTTAAAAATAAATTAAGACATTTAAACCTTGTGTTCTTCATGTGTGAAAGTTCAGGCATGATGTAGCTTTCAATGAATTATTAGACGACCACCAGCTCACTTCCATTTTGACAATAATACCATCTGCCATTCTTTCATAGTGTGCTTGTTCCTCTATCTTTGTAACTCTCTTGATGACTACATTGTTTTGATATGCTAGGCCAGTTAAGCTGCAAAAATCTAGTTTAAAAATAGCTGTATGATTTTAAAATGATTTTTAAAAACTGGAGGAGCGCAGAAGAAAAAATTGTTTATATATGGTTATAGATCTATTTTTGTAGTTCTATTTCTGGTAAACTGAAGCTGATACACCAGCACAAAAAGGAAGATTTATGTAAGTATAGATATGGAGTCATTTCAGGCTATGGTCAGGATCATCTTACTGGCATGTCTTTGGGTCACTGGGCCAAGCAGGGTTTGTTTAGGTTTTGTTGTGCATTTTTTCTTTCTTTTTTTCCCCCTCTCCATAGCATTCTTCTTCTGTCAACCTATTTTATTCTGAGAGCAGAATTTCCTCCCTAGTTTCTTCCTTCTTCAACTAATTGATGTCTTTTGCTTCTAGACATCCGCTGGGCTGCAAAAACAGCAGTACAGTAGTGTAGAGCTAAATACAGATATTCAAGACGTGAAATCTGTCAGTCCATCCCTTGGGCACAAGTCTGTGCCTGTTCATGTTAGAACAGCAGCCACATGCCTTATTAAATCAGGTGCTCCTTGTGTATTTTCTCTGCTCTGTGGTGCACAAGCTCCGTGGTTGTGCTCCTGCTGATAAGAGTTCCTTCCTCGGGCTGCAGTGGAACCAGCAGCTGCTGTTGTGTGTGGCAGCAATTGCCACAAACACCACGGGTTTCAGTGGGAGACAAATGGGATCAGAGGGATGTAAAGGTCCCATATTATCATTTTCTACACTCTCAGAATCCACCAGCCTGGAACCTTCAGGCGACAGTTTTCCTTTGGGACTGACAGGCAGTGCTGACCAGTAGGAAGCTCAGAATGTGGATGTCTCCATTTCCCTGCCTTTCTCCAAAGTTCAAGCTGTGTTTCTTCAGGAGATGGCAGCAGATGATACAATAATTGTAAAAGTCTGACTCTCCTATGAGGCTGAAGAGGGAAGATGTCCAACAGTTAAGTAATAAAATGATCGAGCCTTTTGCATCACAGTGATACTGAGGGAACTGAGCAAGATTTTGAGCCTTTTGTATTCCTTTGATGTAAGAGAAGAGCCCTTCAGACTAAAGAAAGATGGTCCAGTGCCTGACAGCTCAGAGTGTGAAAAAGAGATTTCATGTCAAGTTGGATCATGCTGTGTTTTATGTTAAGAGCACTGTCACTCGTGCCTGTTTGTAAAAGAGCAAGGCTTTGTTTTGCTCTGGAAGTCTAGAAGAAGAAACTGAGGAACTGGAATAGAGACTTCTTCAGGGATTCAGTTGTTTAGGAGCCAGCTCTGAAATGTTCATCTTGCTTTCATTCACCCAGTCTTCTTCTGAAGTCACAAGACTCACACTGTCTTATGGAAACACAGGTAAATGAGACATAGAGGACATCTGAAAAGGCAGCTGGGGAGCAAAGTGGGAAGTGGAGCTTCTTCTGTTCTCTTTACAGTTTGGTTCTTGTGCAGCATTGGGTCAGGCATTTATTTAGTTTTTACCAATTGAAAGATTTGAAAGATTACCTATGCTTCTTATTATTACGTTTCTTCAGGATCAAGACCTCAGTTCTTTAGAGCTCCTGTTTTTTTCTGATTTAAGAAAACAGTGCAAAAAGCTGAGGAGAAGGGGACAGGAAAGAAGGATAATGTCAAAGAAATGAAATGATGCAATTACATGAGCTTGCTATATGTGTAATTGGCATGAGCTTTCCATTCTCTTTTTATTTTGTTTACTTGTTTTTGTTTATTCTTATTAAAAATTGTTAGTTTCTCATCCTGTAGTGTAAAAATAAATATCAAATAAAGACTTAAAAATTCCACTGTGCTTTAAAAAAGGGTGAGTTATGAATAACAGTTGAAGCAGTCTTAGCCAGATGTAACCTGTTGTGAAACCTGTCTGTTTTCCCTCAGTGTAAAACTGTTGCCATCTGAAGTTCAAGCAGAAGGTGGTCTTTCTCTATTTCTATCTTTCTCTCCCCTAAATCGAAGAGGATATTAAACCTGATCTGGGAAACTTATTTCTTGTGATACATTACTTTCAGATAAAACTGTCTCTTCTTTCTCATCTTTCTCTTCTTTCTTGCTTTCTTTCCTTTCTTCTCCTCTTCTTGTGCATGTTAGGAGCTTAGCTTGGTCACTTGGTTTCCTGGAGTTCTGGAGATGCAACTCTTCTAAACTAGTGTACACATTGATGGCATTGTAAAATAACTGAGCTCTTAACAATTTCTGTTAAGGAAATATAAATTAGTCCTTCAGAATATGTGGAGCCAGTGAGTAAAGATTTTAAAGTTGTTTATTGTTTTATTTTACTTGTCTGCATGTTTAAGCAAAGATGAGATAATGAAAAGACATAAATAAACTGTTCTGATTGCATGTTGGAGGGGTAGTTTAAACAACAGTATAACATTGTTTCAGATTTTTTTGAGAAACTGCAAACCTAATGAACATTCTTTATACTGTGTCAATTCAAAATCCACTACCTTACTGTATTATCCTCCAAATCAAAGAATGCTCTCAGCTTTGCTGCCTGTCACTTCATCTATTTTTCTGCTTCTGTTCCACCAAGGTTCTAATGCAGCTGAGGAAGCTTTGGAGGGCACATATTCAGGCAGCCTCCCATTACATATTGCTACAAGTATTTGGAATTATTTTCAGCAGTCTTGGAGTTCCCAGTGACAGCCACACAACCATTTTTAAATTAAAGTTATTTGAATAAGTGTCATGTGTGAGCCCAGGTCTGTGCAACAGAAGCAGATTTCATTTACACGGTGTTCAGGAACCTTTTCAGGATGCCTTTAATATCTCATCAGCAAAAAGCACCTCCAAACACTTTGTTTCATGCTTCCAGAACTTCTGGAACATTTTATTGAAGTCCCACTACACGAGTTTTTGGATGTCGTAGCAGAGGGATTAGTCAAGATGGCACCTTAATCTTTAACACTGATGATGTAACCAATTCAATTAGGGTTTGTGTAGCATTTGCTTTTGGTGTTTTGACAATTTTTTTTTTTTTTTAATAAAGAGAGCTTTTTTAAGCAATCTGTTGGAACTAATTTTGTTTTACAGGGCAGTCTGCAAAAAATCAATGGTTAGGTGGTGCTGAGGTAACTCTGTTTTGTCCATAGTCTGTAACCATACAATTCTGGAAAATGGAGTTGAAATCAAGCATTGCTGCATGTGGAAGTTGTTTCTAACTCAGTGCCGTTCTTGAACTGGCCACAAAATCATTATTCCACTAAACACAATTACAAGTCATCATAACAGGGGGCAATAGGAGAGCTGCAAGCTGTGGGACAGATTTTGAGATCAAACAAAATAAACTTGCTGCAATTGAAACAGAGGCTGATTGCTGGGTGAGTTGTGTTTTTCTTCATTTTGGAGAGGAGTAATTGGGGGGAAAAAAAGCCAAAGGAACACTACAAAGATTGCATTATAACCAGATACAATTACTAAGCAGTGCAGCCCTTCAGTGTAGAAAGAGTCATTGTTTCAGATGAAATGTTGACATTGTATATCAGGCCAGCATCCCAGTACCTGACTATTCTAACAAATTAATCTAATCATCTTCCTTGCAGCTGATACGTAAGATGATGTATTTTTAGACCATTTTATCTCATTAGTGATTATTGCAAATCCTCCAGAATCTGTCAGAACTCCAAATTGCTGGCTTCCTTGAGTCTGTCAATAATTTTCTGTGTTGACAAAGCATATTTAAAAGTTTTGAATCTTTAAATTCCAAAAGACAAGGAAGGAACTTGGCCTTACAGCCCACCCTAACATTAATTTGTTTCTCTTTTTTGAACTCAGTTTATGAATTTTATACTTGGATTTGGTTGTCCTAGCTAAATATGTTTTTCTGCATTGCATTCTTATTTGCACTTTGTCTAGTTTTCATTGTTTGCTAATTAGGTCCACTGAGGTTTCCAAATGTCAGCATCATGTAATTCTTCTAGTCACTGTCAGGTCTTCCTCAGCAGCTTGCAAACATTTAATCTTTGTAGAATCCCTCCCTTCCAAAATAGTCTCTTTGTGCTTGCCCTAAATCCAAAATTCTGTGCGGTTGTTAGTTAAGAACAAGCTACAAACTCCATATTCTTGAGTATTTTCTAGAACTGTGGTGGAAGATTAGAATGGTAGTAAGCTCTCAATTTTTGTTGTGTAAGCTGTGGCAAGTATCTAAGATACACTCAGGAGTTTGCATGATCATTTTCACCAGTGTAGGCTGATTGGATTAAAATTTCATTTTTCATTGTACATCTTGTAGAGATGATAAGCTCACATCTTTTGTTTAACTGATGATTTTAGCCTAGTATTAACAGCAGTAATTTTGCTTTTTTCTCTCTTCTTTTTTTCTTTTTTCTTTCGGCTTAAATTGGCAGAAACTAATGAAACAATGCTGAGTTTTAAATCTCTTTGTATCACTATGTAACCAACCTAGATAAACTTAATTGTTTCTTGTTTAAAATAGAAACAGTGCAACACTTTTTGTTAAGTTTGGGTCTTTCCCTTCAACTTTCATGGCAGAGCCACCAAATTCTTCGAGACAACACTTTTGTACTTAAATTCTGCAAAGGTGTTAAACCTTCCTCTCTGGCCAGGTATCCATGATGATGATGGCATAATGAAAACTGCCAAAAGGTTTTATCAAGTCTGACAAACATGGCTGCATTTATATTTTAACTTGGGACAAGTGCCTATTTTGTTTTTCAGAGTGTTCAAGCAGTTGTTTGCTGTTACACCTTAAAATTGTGCATGGATTCATGCAATGCTGCATAGTAATCAAACATCAGTCACCTGTTTCCAGGGGTAAATGGTGACTTCTTCCATTTCTACAGCTGGAATGAGAAAAAAACCACTTCTACCACCACCCATTGAGTCACAGATCACAGCTGACAGCCAGGATAGCCCGTGAGATTGGAATAAAATCCCACTTTTGGATATCCACATTGCTCTTGAGAGGCTCCTGCAGTCTAGAGAACCAAAACCTGCTTGAAGGCCATCAATTTCAGCTACTTCCTTCTCTTCTGTGTCTGGTGACCATTTTTTCTCTTTACTAGCTGCTTTCCTACCCAGCTGTCAACTATTTCATTCTTTCCTTTTTTTCCCCCCTTAGATCTAATATTTTCTGTCATTTACCAATACTAGGCCTTAATACAGTGGGCTATGCACCTACCTCGATTATCTTATAATTTCCCTTCTTTTTGTAGTTGCTTGACAACATTTAAATGTAAATATAAAAACTAACGACTGAAATTTCAAGGTCAAGTAACCACTTCTTTTAATTTGAATGTGAAAAATACAGCTAGGTTTCCCAACTTGACCTTGTAAATCAATCTTTTTCACCATATAAAATTTCAGAAGTTCCTGTGTGAATGTAAGTGTTCCAGATTTTAAGAAATGAAATCATCTAGAAATCCTGATGTCTTCTGATTCCCATCCATCACAAATTTTTCAGTCTTGAGAAAGTCTCCTGTGTTCTAGCTGGCTGATTATTTTGAAATATCTGCAGTTTTCTGACCACACTTTGAGTAGCTTTAGATAGCATTATGAATTGCTTTAATTTCAATTAAAATTAAGCAACCAAGTCTAATAATGAACATTTTTATAAGTCTGTATTCATAGATTAAACCAGATATTTTTTATTCATTAACAAGTAAGAAGAGTAGAGGATGATACAGTTTAAGATGGTATGTAGTTCAAAAGAATCAAAAATAACTTGGAGAGCAATTCTTACCACAGCAATCCTGAAATATGAGAAAAAAATTGTTATCATCAGTATTTAATTTAAAAAAATTTACACTGTAGTCATGCAATACCAGCAAATAGCCAATACTGTGTGTGCACCAACAATGCAGTTTTGTCAGAAATGACAGGAGCCTTTAGGATCATCATACTGTTCATGCACAGTGATTCTTTACTGTGCCCAGGACTGCTCAGGCTGCTGCTTTAGGCTGGAATGGCCTGTGGAAAAATCAGTGGAGAAAAATAATACCCCATAGCCATTAGTGCAAAAAAGTGCAGATTCTTACAAGAAGCCTTCTCTGTTGGCGGGGGTGCAAAACCTAAAATCTGTGGGGAAAAAATACCTTTCAGCAAAGTAATACAGAGCTCTGGCACTGTTCCTCTGAGCTGGCCCTGGGAGGAATTGCATTTGTATTGTGAACATTAGTACCATTTCTGGGATAAAATACATTTCTTTTCCACTTTTGAATAATTTACCCTTTTCTTTTAGAGTAGAAGGCATTACTGCCAAAATGTGTGAGCATAATCTACTGCAATTAGACAGCCTGTGCAGCAGGTCCAATGGAAACCCTACATCATCTTAGAAGTACTGGGACTGCTTAAAAGAGCCTTACAAATAATGTTATAAGTTACAAAAATAGTTCAGTGCAGAGTTTTTGCACACTCTGATCTGCTTTCATCCCATTGCTTTCTAGCCCCATCGTTCCATACAGAATGACAGTAACTCCTCCTTTTGGAAGCTGGGAAATGTTCTCCTGCACAACCTGTTCAGGTGATTTCTGTTCTGAAGATGAGTGCAGGTCCTGTACTGGATTTTGAAGAAGTTGTTGTGCCCAGTACACTCTTTATAAGGCTGGATAAAAGGGAATTTGTACACAGAACAAAACATTCCTGACATGCAGAATGGATTTGCATGTTCACAGTATGTACCCTACAAGTCATTTTTTTGACATTTTATAACTTTAAATAGCAGTTTTTTAGGAATCTCTGACTTGGTGCTTTGCATGGCCCTCGTCACAGTTGTTCTCAGAGCAACTGGAGAACAGTTTTTCTTCTTGTACCATTGCATGGGATAGAAAATATGCATCTCCACCTTAAAGAGGCCTAAGGCTGAATATACATTGGGTCATTTGTCCAGTCTGTCATCCTGTGCTTAGACGAAGTCTGCTGATGCAGCCAGTGGGAGATACCCTTGTGTCTGATCTTTACATTGTCCATCTCACCTCCAAATCTGCCCTCTCAGGCAGGGACTAAGAGCTTTTGAACTGGTTTTGTATTGAAACAATATTTATTTCATAATTCTCTTTAAAGCTGATCTCTCACTTGTGTACTTTTCTTTGGGTGTGTCCTTGGGGAGTCTGAGATCCTTCTGAAGAAGACTAATTTTCCTAGTTTCTGTGAGGGTTAACACCTCAAGTTCTTACCTGATGGAATCCATATTAAATATGCATTTTAGTAATCACATTACTTACAAGCAGCCCTTCAAATGCCACCTTTTTACCAAGCCTGCTTTCATGGACTGCATCTTCTTTGTGTACTTGGACAGTACAAATACTTTAGGGGAAGGTGTGGTGTTCACTCTTTTGCCACTCGATTCATTAGCAGGATCTTTCCATCTCAATCCTACAATCAGTTTCTTTCTACTTCTCTGTATAGGAAATTATTTTATTAGAATTGCTGAGTAAGGAAACCTCAAATTATAGTAGAATTTTATTTATGCTGAAGAAATTAATGCCAGCTAATAGTCTTGTTTCTTGTTCTATTTTTCTTCGGTATTTGATTTTTGGTAATTGGCCCAACTTGTGTCCTACTGTGGGAGCTTGGCAGAGAGAGAGGGATAAAGAACGGAGAGAAAGATTTGTAGGTGTCAGAGACAGCTTGTGTATGTGCCTGCATACATATGTGAGCTGGCATAAAGCAGGGCTATGTGGATTTTAACTGTTTAAATAATACTGTACATAAGCTTCAGCTAGCTGAGGATGTGACCCAAGAAAGGCAAAAGAAATATTTACAGGTGCTCCAGCAGTGTTTGATTTCTGGGCAGGGGTGATCAGCATGCACTTACTTACCAAGATACTTTGTCCATGCAAGGGTGAATCATGCAAGGCTCAGTTGACTCATGGGTGGAAAAAATGGAGTTAGCACAACCCAAAATGGCAAGGATTTGTGGTCACAAGAGAAAAACAAAATGTACATTTACACAATAAATGTAGGCAGTGAAGTATTTTCTGTTCAATTCTTTTTATAATGGTGAAGGGAGGACTTGACTTTATTAAGAAAAGGAAACTTGAACTGGAAATGACAGCCAATATATTGCCATCCTACCTCTAGCTGTGATCTTACCTGATCTGGTAAGTTAAATGGGTAAGTGCGTGTGACATTATTAGAGGGAAAACTAGGCAAGAGAGGAAAGAATATTTTAATTGCTCAGAGGAACTCTTCCTCCTGAGTCAGAAATAAAGCTGTGCCTCTACATGCTGTCAATGGCAATATGGTGTTGGTTAATTACCCTTTGAATAGCATCTAATGCAGAAGTTGTGATGATCAGTGGTTATTAGAAACCAAAATGACCTTTATTTAGGACAAGTGATTTGGCTGCATCCAGTTTTTGGTAAGTGCTTTACATCTATTCTAGTTTTTCTTGCGGTTCCAAATGGATTTATTTTTCTTGTTTTGTTTGTTTGTTTCTTTCCATAAATCTGTTAGCTAGTGGTGCTTTCTATAATATTTTGAGTTCCAGCTGAGAGGCAGCTCAATTAAAGTGGAGGGGAGAAAGCCTCATGAAGAGATGGGTATTTGATACATCCCACTGAAAGACATTTGTAGAGAAGGCACTAAGTTTGTTCAAAGGTATTTCTTTTATAGGGCTACTACCAATTATAAATACTCTTTTTTTTCTAGTTAAAATGGAAAACCACTTGAAAGGAAATAGCCACGGTGTTTGAAGCTCCACAAATAGTATGGCATGCATGTGGTGTTAGGTGGGTACTCGGTTATGGTGAGAGTCTACAGCCATGGGTGTGCAGGTAGGACACGGTATTCCAGGCGTTCACCTCCGTGCATGTCAGAGTGCTTCAGTTCTTCGGGCTGTGGCAGTTTCTGCAGTGGTTCTGAGAGGTGTTTTAGGACTCTGCATCTCTTGTTTAACATGGCAGCTCAGAGAGTCCAGATAGGTTTAACATGTGCTGCATTCAGATCGCATTTCATTTTAAAGGAGTCGTTTTTGCTCTCTGCGGAGGCTTCAATTATAGAGGGCCAAATGACAGGCATAATTACGGCAAGTGGTGGGATACCAGCGGAGCACTTTGGCGTTTCCACCAAGGATTTTGTAAATCCTGGCTTGATTAATCTGTTTAAACATCTGTGCATCCTCTCGTCTGTGCGATTCACCCCTGGGCATCTCTCCGTTCCGCTGCCCGCCGCGCCCGCCGGCCCGCGGTGCTCGAGCGGAGCCGCAGCCCGCTCCGCCGCCTCGCTCGGCGCTCACACCGTGCGAGCGGCTCCGTGCTCCTTGAAATGCAGCTCACACTCGCATTCCGTAGTGGAACCGCAGGGCAGAGCCCACACTGTTGAGGGAGCGGATCGGATCGGGGCCGGTGCCGGGCGCTGGGCGCGGTGCCGGGGCCGTGCCGCTGTCCGGCCACGCCGCTGCCCGGTGCCTGCCCCGGGCCGGCCCCCGCCGCTCCCCTCGCTGTCCCCCACTCCCCCAGGCAGCAGCCGGCTCCAGCTCGCCTCCTTGACGTCATGTCTGTGGCGAGGCTTCAGCAGGCGCAGTGGAGGCAGGCAGCGTGTTAAACTTTCAGATCAAGTCCGGCGGCTCCCAACGCCGTGCGCGGGGAGCTGCGTGCAGCCGCCGCAGCTGGAACATCTGGAAGCGTTCAGTGTGTCTGTCTGTCGGCGAGAGGCAGAGAGCGGGGAGCGAGCGCGCTGAGGGAGGGGAGGGAGTAAGGGGCTGGGACTGTGCTCTCTTCCTCTGCAGAAACAGCTCCCTGCCAACACAACGCGCTCAGAATGGCTTTGAAGAGGAGGAGCAGCAGCGTTTGAACATCTCCCCTCTTTTTTTCCCCCTCTTCCTCCTGTTGTTACTCTTGTAGCTGGTGGATTTTAAAAAGACATTTAACCCTCAGAGGTTTGTCCTGGATGCTTTTGCTTTTTTCCTTCCCCCCCTCCCTCTCGTTTCCCCCCTTCCTGTTCTTTTTTATGGTTTAACAGCCAGAGGTGCTGTGCTAAATTCTTGGAAGGGGCCCGGATGTACTGAGGATGCATTGCAATTTCACTAAAGGAGGCAGTAGTGGAAAGGATCAGTTTTTGGTGTTTGATGCAATAATGGGAATCAGGTAATAATAAAAGGGGAAATTCTGCAGCTCCATTCTTCCTTGAATTTTACCAAGCCGATTTTCGGAGGGATTATTCTGGACTCGTTTTAAATGGTCAATGAAAACAAGAGGATGTACATTCCAGAAGAAAACCATCAAGGTAAGCCTGAGATTTACCTCCGAAGACCTAGCAACCATTCCCTCCCTTGCCCTTTGTCCCTTATCTCTCGGCTCAGCCGCCGCCGCCGCCACAGGCAGAGGCGGGCGAGGGGCCGGGGCAGAGGACAGCCTTTGACACCGGGTTCCATTCGGAGCACACAGCTCCCCTCGGCCGGGCGGGCTCCGGGGAGACCCCCGCAGCCCCTCGCAGAACGGCTGCTTCTTAAGAAACCCCAGGCACAGAAAAGTTGCTTTAAGTCGCCGTCGTCGCCTTCCCAGGCGAAGGGGCGAGGAGGGGCGGCCAGCGCGGGGGCTGCGCGCTGGGGCCGGGGGCTCGGGGGAGCGGCGGAGCTGCTCCGTGTCAGGCGAGGATTAACTGGCAGGGCCGTCGGAATTAGGGGATCTTCCCCAAATAACGTCGTCTCGGTCCTCCTAAGCTCCATCTGGGTACGGCTTCCTAAGGCACCGGGAGAGGAGCCCTTCCCTTCCCTTACGCTATTTCCAATCTCTCACACGAAAGGGGAGGGGAAGGGAGAATTATCTGTTTACACACATGTGCACCATACATGCGCCCGTGCTGAGAGAACGGGGGACACCAGGGGTGCCTGTATTAAGATGAAAGTTGGGTTTTACTTGGGGCAGTGATTTCTCGCCGAGCTCCTGGCAGGATCGCCTGCATCATGGATACCAGCCCGTGCTGTTGCTCCTCGGCATTAGCAACTACCCCC
>VZTB01003382.1:301416-374329 GCA_013397245.1 Thryothorus ludovicianus
CCCCCGCCCCCCCCCGTCCAACTCCGATCTGCCGTTCCTGAAGTTATTTTTATCCCGTTACCTGCATGGTGTCACCCCCTCTCATCCCTTCCCTCCGGCCCTGGCTGCACACACACGTCGGTGTTGCAGAGCAGGCAGAGCCATTTCCTCCCCTCGGCGGGGGCAGAGCAGCTCTCCGCCGGGAGCGGCTGCCGGGGTGTCTCTCTCCCCGCAGCAGAGCCCCCCGCCCCGGCCAACTTCTCCCTCATCCCCCCCACCTGGTCCTCAGGGCAGCCCCTCCCTCCCTCCCTCGGCCGGCGACAACTTCCCCGCTGGCAGAGGTGTCCCCGCCCGCCGGCATCCAGCACCTGCTCCGGGGGCGACGGTGCCCCGGTGAGCCGCAGGTACCCCCGAGCCCCTCGGAGGGGCTGCTGGAGGTGCAGCTGGGGAGGGGCAGCAGCGCTGTGGCTGCTCTCGGTGGTGGAAGGGTAGTGGGGTTTAGAGATAACACCACCCTCCTTCCGATTAAATGCAGATTAAAGAGAATAAAGCCACCCAGCACCCCCACCCCTAGCCACTCCATCGAAATGAGGTGGGAGGGGAAAGGAAGCAGCCCCTGATCCAGAGTGCTTCTTACAAGTAGGAGCGAGTCTGCAGCACATGTATTCAGCAGGCATAATTGGGCTGCTCTTCCTGGTCCAGAGCTGATAAAGTGGATGAAGAGCTCAGCCTCCATAGCAATATGCCAACGCTATGGCAACCTAAATCCAGCTCCCTCCTTATCAGCTGCAGTGATTATATAATTGGAGGAACAGTTTTGCATCTGTCTCTTGATGCGGATTGTCATTACTCCCAGGTGAAAGAGCAACTTCTAAAGCAAACAGAAAATCAGCCAAGTGGAAGAGAGTTCTGTTCCCTGATAGTGCTCAGGTTGCCATTTATTTACAATCTATTTTTACTTAATGCAAACAGCGCCTGAAAGGTTAAATTGATCAGTAGTCAAGAAAACCTGGTGGTGAGGAGATGGGAGCAAACCAATCACAATGTGGAATGGAGCCACTAAAGCAACCGTAGACTGCCAGTTGCAAGGTAGTGATAGGAGGGGGTAGAAGATGAAGGTCTGGGCTCCTGGTCTGCTTCTGACATGGAAGACTGATTGAGATCAGTCCTTGCTCTTGCATCCTGCACAGTTGCTGGCAGCAAGGTGAATGTTCCAGGTACTGCTGGTGCAAGACAAATTTTGATGTCTGTTCTTGAAATGTGACTGACGTGAGCAGGCCTCTGCCAGCAGCTGCTGCCTCTCAGGTCTGATGTGAGCCAGCCCCTCGTCAGCCCACCTGGGCAGCTCCACACCCGGCTACCTGGGCAGCAGGGGAGCTGCTCCAACGGGGCTCTCTCAGAGAAATAAAGAAATTAAGCAGAGAGAGGCCATTAGTTACATTGTGTGGGCTGTGGGGGAGAAGAATTGTCTTTGGAAGGGCTTTGTTGGCTTCTTGACTGCCAATTTGGGTAGGTTTGTGATATACTTGTTTTACACTTCTGAACGTGACTCTGTGTCCTTAAAATCTTTGACCCTAAAGTAAGAATTTCCTCATTTTTTTGGATGCTAAGCCTGCTGTGCTTTCACTACAGTCTCCTAATGCACAAAGGCAAGTAAATAGTATGTTATTTTTTTTAAGCTGAGACACAATGTTCATTTTTTGCTACACAATGGAGTATATAATTTCTTAATAATAATTATTCATTGATACAGCTTATATTTGTCTGGAAAATGACAAAACCCCACCCAAGAAGAGCCAGCAAAAGCTTCCAAAACTAACTACATCACACCTAATGCACATGTGGGACTGGGTGGACTCCTAGACGGACACCTTTAGCGCGTTCCCTCGTAACACTTTTGAAAACTTGCCCCCTTACCAGAAACCAGAAAACTGGTTTGCAAACCCACGTGTTGCGGCCGCCTCCGGGGAGGGAGCGAGCGGAACGAGCCCTCCCGGCCCCGGGGTGGGCGCTCCGGGCGCCGCTCAGCCCCCGCTTGCATTGGTGGGGTCTGTGCTGGGCGGCTGCGGCGGGGAAGGAGCCGGAGCAAGGCTGGGCTGCGATTCCCGGGCCGGGGAAGGGAGGGGAGCGGGGGTCCCGGTGCCTCTCCCGGAAGGTGGCACTGCAGGGCCGCGGAGCCCGGCGGGCAGCGCTGCCCGGGATGCTGCGGCCAGCCCGGCCCTCCGGAGGGAGCGCCCACACACCGGGCTCTGTCCCGCCGCAAGATTCACTAGCGTCCAACAGCCCCTGGTAGGTCATTTATTCCGCACAGTAATGATCCTCTGAGTGAAGAGCCGTTTCTGATACCGTGTCTGAACTACCTTGCCTTCAATTTCAGATAATGCCTTTGGGCTTTGTCCTTATTGCGTATTTTGAACAGATTTCTACCTGCTGCTTGTAGAAAAAGAACCCCCTCAGGTATTTGTCAACCATAATTAGGTCTTCTTGCAACCTCCTTTCCTAACCTGCACATACCCTGTTCTTGAAATGTTTCCCTGCAAGACACTCTTTTCATAGTCCTTGTATCTCCTGTATCTGTTAAATTAAGAACTAATTAGTATACCCTTTATTTCTTGGAAGCCTATTGATAGCGAGAGGGTCAAGTCACAAGCATAGTCCCTAATGCATTTTCTGACCTGAAATGAGGGTCAAACCCACAAATATTCCCCTTAACTTTGCAGGTATAAAGAGAGATTATTGTGTACACTTCACAGCTGATTTCAGTTGAAGAGTTGAAATCTGTCTCATGCTGTGCTATAAAACAAAACCATTGGTTGTAGGCACTAGAATTTATTGGATGTTTGCTTTAATTTTCTGCCCTATTTTCAGAATACCGATTTTATTTCCTGTTTGTTTTGGGGCAATGCTTTCATGTGTAGGAGAAACCACACTCTTTCCATGGTGACAAAGTGACCAGATTAGGAAACTTCATTTCATAATTTTTGTGTATTTGTTCTTGTACTCCTGTTGTGCTGTAAAGATTGGTCAGAGTAGGCATTAGTTGTGGGGCATCAAGAATACCTCTATGTGGTCTTCAGGGTTTTTGGAGAAAAAGAGTCTGAATCACTGTTTAAAGATGCAGCACTAGAATTCCAACCTCCCCCGATTTACCAATAAACACTTGTATGTATGAAGTATTGTCTTCTGCCTCAAAGCACTTAGAACTTTTGATTGGTGTCAAGTATTTAATTCAGTATAATATGAAACAGCAGTGTAATATAAAAATATTGAATATAATGTCAGGTAACAATACTTAAACATTCTGCATAGTACAGTGCACTGTATTTATTTGTGAGAGTTCCCTAAAGCAGAGCCTTCAGAAAGGTATTTAAGTGCTTTCAGGCGTTTCCTATCCTTAAAAGCAGTATTTAAGTGTCCTGCAAAAGGCCTGGAATTCAAAGTATATACTTTTGAAAGGTTTTCTTTGAAATTATCTTCAGTCACAAAGACCAGTTTTGGTTAGGTCATCATCAGTGTTCCTGCTGACTGTTTCTTCTTGAAGTTTGCACTGCTGTCATGAGCACTTGTGTCCTCTCTGCAGCCAAGGCTCCTCTCTGAACCCCCTCTTGCATCTCTGATTTGTTTTTGGGGTTATAGCTGAGTGATTCATTATAGCAGACATGACACAGCCTTGCCATGTGGAATCAATTTATTCTACTGAGATATTTACTTTGAATTCTTTGTTCTCATCTTTTTGTTTCGTTTCCTCAGAGCACTTCAGGGAACACGTTCTGTAACTGCAGTGTTGCCATGTGTGCTTAGTTTTGGCTTACTTTGAGTTTTTTGGAAAACATCCATGCTTAGCATAGGGTTTACCTGAGTGGCAGTCACTCACTCTTAAATGTACTCCTCGTGTGTGTGTGAATTTTCATTGTGGCCATCGACTTTCTGGGAAGTGTTTTGTTTAACCCTTTCTGGGAAATAATGAAAGGAACAGAGTCATTCAAGTTCAGGAGCAGCAAATAAAAGAGCTCTTCTGAGCAAGTGTTCTCTAAATTTATTGACTATCAACCAGCATAACAGATGTGACTGCATGCAGTAAAAGTCTCTCTTAAATTATTAAACACAACAAATCAGATCAACACCAAAGAAAGCTTTTACCAGTGGCAGATATATGCTTTACAAAACATAATGTTATTAAATGGTTCAATTGCCTATCTTTTTTTTAAGACTGTACACAAACCCAGTATAATTTTTTTGCCAATCATTTATCTGAAACACTGGTTTTATTTAAAAAGTGAGGATGATATGAATTTGAGAGCTAGTGTGTTTATTAAAATGTCTATTACTGGATTCCAGAATAATTAATTTTAAAAAGAAAAACTGTTATTAAGGGTTCAGACATGTTGGTGGTCACTGAGCACTTTTCCTTTTTTTCTGTAGTTCCTCTATTACCTTACAAAATTGACATTTCTTCTTTGTAGTATTACCAACGAAAGTTAAAAAAGAAAAAGATTACGATTTTTAGTCATTTTTATTGGAGCAAAAGCATCACTGTGTATTTAGCTATGTTGAGCTTTATTTTTTTTCTCAGTCTTCCTTTTTTTTTCCCCTAATGAGAGAGGAAGTGCCAGTCAGTCTTCAGTGCAGAGAGGGCAGGGATGGGCTCGTGGTGCTCCTGCCAGAGAGCAGGTGTGGGTTCAGGTGGGGGAGTGGTCCTGTTGGTATCTCTGATATCCAGTGAGGTTTTATGATCAGAGGCAACTGCAGCTCTTGCAGGGCTGTGAAATACAGCAGGGTGCAGTTGGTAGTAAATAAAAACCCTTTTTTGAAAGAGTCCCTGGAAGAGTTTCTGTCAGTTTCTGTGGATGAGGCAGGATCACAAGAGTGGAATAAACTTCTTGAAGAACTTGAGATGGTTTCAGGATAGGTCTATTCCAGCTGGAAGAGTCATAGGTGTCTCTGTGCCGTGTCTAGAGATTGCCAGAACAAAAGATTTGGCTAAAATTTCCCCCAGAAACCCAAATACAAAGTGAAAGATTGCATGGTTTGGATAGGTGTGTTTGCTGGTCCATGAGAGGTGTGGAAGGGCAAAAAACCAAAAAAATCCAAACAAACAAACAACCCACCTTCACTCCTTCCCCCCAAAAAGGAGAAAAGATTAATTTATGTGTTGTAGAAGGTGACAGAAGAGTTGATGGAATCACATTTTGTCTTTATTTGGTCAAACTGGCAGTTGTCCAGATAGCAAGGTTGAGTTATTGCAATGTAGAGCTGAGAGATTATTAGCACAGTTCACCCTCAGGAGGAGTTTAGATTGAGGAGCCCTGACTGCTGACTGCTTTGAAGGGGGGCTGCTCTGTGTGACACCTTCCCAGGCATCCTTCCCAAAAAGTTCTGGGAGATGCTGCTCTCCCTGGCTCAGGTTTCACTGCAAAAATTGCGTTTCTGGTGGGTGAGGGTGGAATAAAATGGTGCTGTGTGCTGGGAGGGAGCAGCTGCAGCTGGGCAGTCAAGACCCCACCCCAAACGGGTCTCATGAAAAGGGGCTCTCCAGGGCCACGTCCAGGCAAATCCTGAATGTCTCTGAGGGTGCAGCATCCCCAGACCCTGCTGAATTTAACCACCCTCATAACAGGCAAGCAATCCCCCCACGTTGTTCCTGGTACCTGCTCTGTTTAGTTCTGTATTTGTGACAATGGGGAGCTCATTGCCCGCTGTCCCCCCAGAGCTGAGCTGTTGTCACTTCTCTGTGTTTAATCAGACACACGGGCTGTTCCAGGGGCTTTTGCCTCGGTTCATCACACCAGCTTTGGGACAGTTTGCTTTTTTTGGAATCTCGGGGATGTTAGAAGCTTACACAGGGATGCTAGAACTGTGTTTGTAGAGGACTTCTGCAATTTTCCTTTCTTTTCTGTACGTGTCTGTGTTTTTTTTAGTCCCACGTAGAAGATTCCAAATTTCAGTGGCTGACTCAGCAGGCAAAACATTCAGAATCCATGAAAAAACACCAGCAAGTTGAATATCCTTCAACAGCTGGGAGAAATTAGTAGAGTACCAGTTAAAGCCTGGTTTGTGGGGGGGAAAAAAACCATTATTTAACCTGACATCTGTCAAGAGATAAAAGAAATCCATAAGTCTCACCTGGGCACCAAGAAACTCAAAAAATGTAGGAGGGAGGGAAAATTTGCTTCTTTAATAAGAGACAGGAGATTAAAATGAATAATTATTATGGGTGACTGGAAATTTAGTGGTTTGCAAACCAGGCACAGTAATAAAAAGAAATCTGATTGCACAGGAAGTCTTTTTGAATTTTCTACATAAACTTTAAAGAGTTAATTTGTTGCAAGGAAAATATTGCCTGAGAACCACTTAACCTTAAAGAATACTCCATGGTGTATTTAAAATATCCTTCTCCAAATGGTATTGTTATTTATCTAAAATATTCAGATTTTTAACCCACTATGTGTATGGTTGCCTTCGGGTATTTTGGAAAAAACAATTAAATATGACTGAACATGACATTATAATTACAAAGTAAATATGCTCGAATTGAGTAATTAACTCAACATTTCCTCCTGAAGGCATTGTAGGAACAAAGTCATGTTACTGATCAGATTTCAGATTTTTTATTCCAAAGGGGAATAAAAGGCTCCCATTCTCCAATATGGCTGGCTGGATGTAAGACTTCTTAAGATGCTTCAATTTTTAAATTTAGTATGTAATTTTTGAAATTTAATATACATTAATGATACATCAGAAATTCTTCTAATGCTTTTTGTCAGATGAAATAATCTTTTACATAGATCAAAAAGAATACTTGTGCCTCTTTGCTTATAAGTCAGCTCAAGTCTTTTAGGTAGCAGCTATATTCAGCTTCATGTACTATTGGCAAAAAATAATTATTTTGCAAACTGCAACTTGTGTGATACATCTCTTAGCAGCAGAGTTCCTGAATTTTAGCTCCAGGAATGCAACAATGAACTGTGTGAGAAGCAAACGTAATCTGTGTGAATACAGGAATTAAAATTGATGTGTGTTGGAGAGAGAGGGAAAAATGAATGATTTCACCTCAATATACTGCACAGAGGATTTATGCTGAACCTTATTTCTGATGCAGATTGACAAATATCAGGAAGCTGAAAGTTAAGACTGATCTGCAATGCTCAGCTTTGCTGGGTTTTCCCTCTTGTAGCTTCCACTTAGTTCACAGAAGAACATTTTCCATGCAGACCCTATCTGTAAATGTTAGACATTTGAATTGAGTACGAAGGGGTCTGATTTCCTTGGCATGAATTTCACATATTGACAGCAAAGTCAGCAAATGAAGTCTCATAAACCCAAGGGTCATTAAGAAAATAGAGGAAACCCATGGTATTCATTATTCTCTGGAGCTGTGAACAAACAGACTCATGCAGGGAGGAAAGCTTCACCTGTGTGCTGAAACTCACATATGATAATTAAATTGCCTATTATTGCTTTTATAAATTGTATATTACCTGTTATTATTGCCTATTATAAATTGTATAGATGCACAGAGTGTTTTCAGGTGTAATTTAAATTCAAATTGGTGTCTTTAGAGAGAAGTAAAAGGCATTTATGGGGTGAAAATTGAAAGTGATCGGGTTTAATTGGGGGTTTAATGGAACTTTAGTGTGACTGTATTCAGCAGCAATAGCTAGGAATGGATTACATGAAATTTTTACATCACTTTCACCTAAGTGAAAATTTTAAGTGAAAAGCCTGAGATTTGCAGACATCAGTCGTGTTTAGTGCCAGCAGCATCAAGAGTTGAATCCATGAATCAGTGAATGGCTTTAGCCATAAAACTCCAATATCTTGCTGACAGATTCTTGCTGGCTTTGGCTCAGTTGCACAAATCCTGTGACTGTGGAATGTTTGTTAGCAGGTGTTTGGGATGTGCTGGTCCTGCATGTAGCAGCACACACTGCTGAGTTCTCAAAAACAAATTCTCCACAGTTTTCTGTGAGAATTGTTTGCTATTTGTTCAAGGAAATGAAGCTTATTGCTTAAATCAGGAATGAGCACATTTGTGAGGGACTATGCTGAAAAAACAAATCCCTAATTTAGTTTTTTGTGTTTACGTGATGACCAAAAGTGTTAATAATTTCATTTAAATTTTGGATTTGAAAGGGATTACAATGAATTGGATTTGCAGTGGCACAGTGATGACTGGAATAGAGTAACTCTGAGTATCTCTTGTCTTTTCAGCCGTTATGACAAAAGTCAGAAATAAAAGCAGAAAGACTAAGATGAGCATGACTTGAAGGCTTTTCTCTGCTTTAAGGCAAAGGTTGTCAAGAAAGATCATAAGAGATGAAAAATTGTGTCCCAGCTTGCATGCAGTGATAAAAGCTGTTATACATGCCAGGAAATCAGTCAAAAAATGACAAGAGGAACTTGCTACTGGCAGTTCTTAAAGACAACCAAAGCGTTTTAAAATAAAATTTTAAAAAATTCAGACATCAAACTTGGGGAGAATTGAGCATGGAGCTTTACAGGTGCCTGGCAGAATCCCTGGGAATGTATCATGGCACACGGTCAAATGTGAAGAGCTTAAAAAAGGGTGGCATCTCCAAGTATGAATAATTCAACAAAACTCTGCAGGAAGTTTTTAATGCTGAGAATGCAACTTCTGCTACTTTCTATGAAACGTTGTGCTTAGGCATCTCCTTAAGTGCTTTTAATTTGCAATGTGGTTTACACAGCTTGGAGTATTTCTGTGGAGAGATATGCATTTGACTGGAACATGCATCCTGCTGTTTCAAGGCAGAGCTTGTATCTAAACAAGCACATATGGGTCAGCAGTTCTTTATCTATTTTTTCCAGTACTTAGCATTCTTATTGAGAGCTTTGCTCTTATCTTGCTTTGCCTTGAATTTGCTGTTATTTCAGGAGAACACTTTTTTTACTTTTGTTTTGGGGTATGCATTTGTGAGATTTTGTCTGTTGTACCTTAAGGGGGTTTCTGATGGAGAACATCAGTGCCCAGAGTGCACTGAGTGTTCCTAAGGATTCTGGAGTGCATGCTGTAGGGCCAGAGGGCTCATTATTTATGAGAAATACGGATGGGAAAGCCCTGTGTGGAGTCAGTTCTACAAATATCAGAGGGAAGGAAATTTATTCTTTTAGCACGTATTGGTGGTGTTTGATCCTTCAAAAGGGATGTGATGTAAGCTCAGCCAGATGGTTTAATACATTGGTGGATTTTATTCCTTGTCTCTCCCTATGTCGTGCTGGAATCCTATTTTAGAACACTATTTAAAGATAGAATTACTGCAGAAGATGGAAAGCCCCACTTGTCATCTTAGGATTTAAAGCTCTAGTTCATGTAGCTAGTTCTGATAACAGCAGTAGAAAGTATCTAAACCTGATTCTGCAGCTACAAAACGCTGAACAAAGATCTGACAGACTATCAGGTGCTGTTTGGGAGATTAATGTAAAGTCTGGAGTATGGACATTTAGAGGATCAGACTGTATTCTAATTTATTCTTGTGTGAGGATGCAGACTTCCAGAAAGTCTCGTATCTCCCCAAAAGCTATATTTTTTTCCTTTTGGAAGGTTGAAAAAGAAAGATGTTCTCTGAAGTTATTTACTTCTCCTCTTATATATTTACATGGTCATGATCCCTGTAATGTGAACGTCTTCCAGTATTAAAAACTCTCTTCATCTTCCCAAAGTGCCAGGTCAATAGGCTTGGAAAATTAACTTTCTCCTTCTTCATCAGCTATGTTGTGTGTGCTAATATTAAGATATCACCCTAGGAGGTGCATGCAAAGAAATTACTAAGGCATTTCATTTTAATAAGATCCACGTTATGAAATGGTGTTTAGTTACTGATGTCATCAAGCCTGGAACAGGCACAGCAATACTGAGATGTTTTATCCCTGGGTGCAAATCAGAGAGAGCAAACCCTGCCCAGCTGCTCCTGAGTGCACAGGCAGGTTTGAGCCTGGTGGTAGGACTGAACCACAGCTTGCTTATTTTGTCCTGGTCCAGCTGTGGTGATCAAGGAGCAGGGCTCCTGGTGGGTACCCCCCTACAGCTGTTGTGCCATGATTTATCCCTTTCCAGTTCTGCTGTCTTGCTTCTTCTCTGCCTTTGTGGTTCCCTTGTCATTCCAGTCTTCTCCAGAATAAACAATCCAATCCTAGTTTGGTTTTTATTTTCAACTCCACCAACTTTTGAAATTTGGTGTTTCTGGTACTGGTTTTCAGTAATGCTGGCCCTATTTCACATTTCTAACGCAGTTACCTGGGCATTGTTATCCCTGGGATACTCCCCTATAGAACTCCAGTGCTTCCCTCAATGGAGTGTGCAATTTATTCCTCTCTGAAAGGTCCCTCTAAACTGTGTGTGGAATCTGGTCATTTCCCACAATGTCAGATTCCATATTCTCCTGTAATCCCAATTCTCCCCTGTAACTCCTGCCAGCTGCTCACCTTGGTAGCACTCCTGGTGATCTCTTCTGTCACAGCCAGTAGTTTTCCATGTCCTGTTTGGTTACCCAGGCCAGGCTGAGTCATCTGCCTGCAGCCCTTACACCAATTATTCTGAGCAGTCTTAACTTCAGTAATGAGTGCTGTGCATTAATAAGTAAAGAGGATTGTCTCCTTTGTCAGTGCAGTCTTTCCCTGGCCATGATCAGTTTTACAGTCAGGATGTAACAGCCACGGAAGGAGGCTGCAAACAAGTGACCACACAGGTTTATGAGGAGTCAGTGCACAGACTTCAGAATTTCGAGCCAGATGCTTTATGATCAGGACGTAGGTGGTTTCTCTCTCAGATGTAAATTGCAGAGACAAAGTCTCTCTGAAGGCAGCTACTGCCATGATCAGATGGGAGTCTGATGGGAAAGGGGATCGTTGTCTGGTCTTTCTCTGGGGACTGCACTTGGTGCTGTGGGGTGTGCACACAGCGTGCTTGGATAGGAGGAATTAAACTTCTCTCTTCCTCCCAAACCTACACATACTTATCACCTCCAGGGATTGAATAGAAACCTAGATATACAGATATTTCTCATTTTTATCTGTCATCTTTCCAGTGTGTGTATCATGAGGCGTTTTCATTTTTTGTTTCCAAATAGCTGGAAAAAAAAAATTATCTACTCTTGGGAACCATTAGAATGTCTTTGAGATGTCTGCAGTTGCACTGTGCCTACACAGTTGTGTGTATATATAGGCAGAAGTATAATCTGCTTAGTGGACCAGAATGAATAAGTGACTGTGATGGGAAGGATCTAGCTGTGTTATGAAAGATTTTGAAAGAAATAGAATAGTATGAAATAAGAGAGAAATGCTCTAAGTTTTCATTCTAAGAATTGTCATTCTTCATATAGTAAAACTGCTCACTTGGCATATATTTCTGTTTTCCTCACCGTAGGTGTTTAAATTGTCTAGTTAGAGCTAATCCTTTAGGGCTGGTGCGTAGTCAGTGGAGAGGAATGCAGCCATGGCCAAAGAACATTATAGATATATGAAACAGGTGGGGTAGGCTGCTTTTTTGGGAGCCACTCAACTCTGCCTTGATTATGTAGCTAAAGCTTTGGTGACTAAGTTGGAAAATGTCAGACTTCAGATTGCTGGAACTACTGAACTGAATTCTACCTTATGCATATGTGTTGATCTCTCATTTTGGTTGTCAACAACAGAGGCATAGTGTGAAGAAAGGAGTTCTCTGCCTATTTTAGTTTTGAGTCACCTGTCTTTCAGGTGACCTGTGTGAATGTAAATGCATTCCTGCATGGATGCATGCTGCTCAGTGAAATAAATTGGTAAAGAAAGGCATGATAAGGTAAATAACACCCTGGGAAAAATCCCAGTTTGGAAATTCATGGAAGCTGCTTCTTGAGGGATATCCCTGTTAAATCCCTGTGTTGTGAGAACAATTCATTTTTCCTAAGATTGTGTTTAGGAGTGAGAAACTTTGTGAATGCAGAACAGGAGTGGGATGGGCTTTCCAGAGTGTTTTGAGAGTGTCAGAGAGTCAGAGAGAAGTGTTTTGGGAGTGCAAATTTGGGAAGAAACCTGTGTGTCAGAGAGGGATGGAAAGTGTGGCAGAAGACACAGCATCAGAGGAATTACTCTGTCATCAGCTCAGGCTTTACTCCCTGGCTGGTGAGTGTGGGTACCTCAGCTGGCTGGAATGTACCAAATTCACCCAGAAAGAGGAACACTGGGTGACAGCAATGCAGAGAGGGTTCTCTGCAGTAACCCATTGGTTTGTGTGGGCTGTGGTCTGGGGTGAACACATGTGGCTTCGAGAGTGCTGTTTTTGAGTCGGGGGGAGCTCCTTCTTTAGCAGAGTCTCAAAGAGAAGATAAACTGAGGGGTGACATTTGTTTGGTTTTATGAACTCGGTGGCTTTGTTAACCTTGGACATGCTGGAAAATGGGATTCTGCCTGCCAGAGCCTGGATTTCCAGGCAGACTGTGCTGGATCTGTGATTTCAGCCAGAGGGAGAGCCCTTGTCCCTCAGGATGCAGCCAGGGGAGGGATGCTTGTGGTGACATCAGCAGGAAAGGTGAACCTGTCTTGGCAGGGAAAGTTTATATCATAAATAAAGGGTGGCACACTCTTCTTTGTATCTGTGCTACTGTATCACCTCAAAGAATGTGAAATTTTCAAATTTCTCCCTCTCAGTGCTGCAAGCTGGGACATGAAGTCTTTCTGTGTGTCCTGGTTTAGGGCAAATTTGGGAAGAAACCTGTGGATGGAGTCCCTCTAGAAAGCGAATCTGAATGGCCTGTCCCCCCAGCTAGTTCAGGACAGGAAAAAATTTCCTTGGAGGAAAGGAAAAAAGTTGTTTATTTGACAGGCAAAGCACTCCCCATCACAACAAATGAACAGCACTGAATAATAAACCCTCAGTGTGCCCCGCAGAGATGCCAAATTCAGAAAGTCTCTCCCGGGGCTGGAGCTCGGCTCAGTTGCTGTCGGTCCCTCAGGGCTGGCAAAGGCCGGGCCCAGGCCAGGCCCGGTGGGACACAGGTGGGAGCTCCTGGGGCCCTTTGGGTGTTTAACCAGAGCAGGGTCAAACAGTGCCAAGAAAAAGGAAAAAACCCACAGTGCAGGGAACTTCTGTGCCTCAGCCGGCCAAAAACTGATCAAAAGCAAAGCAGAGCTCTCGCCATCCGCACTGCAGCCAGCACAGGCCGTGTGTGAGGGAAAGCTGAAAACTCTGATCTTTATGTTTAGAAAACAACCACCTCAGACATTCCACTGCGTCTCCTTCACTCTCATATCCAGTTTTTAAAGGTACAAAACTTATTTCTGAGCTAAACAGATGAATGGGGATCCAATTGAGCATCAACCCAGGACACTGTCATCCCATGATCTCCTCAGGGCCTTTTCCCAGGATTTCGAGCTCTGGCTCCATTGTGCTGCCCTTTGCACCAGCTCTGTAGTGCCCCAGCCCTGCTGTGCCCTGGGAGAAAGGCTGTGCCATGGCACCTGCGATTTGTGAAACAGCTCCTTCAGCTTCCTGGAGAGCCACAGCCAGAGCTTCTCCTCGCAGAAATTGGCATCTGCAAGGGGATGCACCAGCTCAAAGCAATACTTGCCCTTCTCATGAGGTGCTGGTAAATAATTGAACTTTGTGAACTCAGTTGTGAAATCTAAATTTTGAAAATAGGAAGGGATTATTATTTTTTTTAATTAAATAACTTTCAAATGTAATATTTACCATCGGTGGCTTCCAGTTTAATCTTTCTGAAGAAATCACAAACATATGTTTTGCCTCCTTGAAAAGCTATTCTGTAATTTTGCATAGGGTTGTCTCTGATGTTTTCTGTCATCCTTTCACCATTTGCTTTTGAATGCTCATTTTGTCTGTGCCTGGTAATGATACAATGACTCAAAACAAGAGAATGTTTTGGGAAATGTATGGATTTAAGTGGGAGTGATTTACTTAAAATAATGTAACTGTTTTAGTAACACTACTTTTCTGATTAAGCCATCCTACTGCAAATAACTTGAAATAAGGACAATGGGGATCCCCAGTCTACATGTGAAAATGTTGCATTTATCCCACTACAGGCCTCAACATGTTGCAAAAGACACATTTTTACAAGAGACATTTCCAATTGGAGTACTTTAAAGATCATCCTGCTAGCTTTGAGTTTCCTACTGTCCTTGGGCTGTCTGTGGGTAACAGATTTTTGGGGACATCTGCCAGGCTGAAAGATCTCTCCCAGCAGTTTCAGTATCCTGCTGTTTGACCATCGAAAGGGTTGTTAGAAAATTAAGCAGACCTGACCCGAGGAGATAAAATGGAAGTGACCCCTGACATTTCACAGTTAGGTTTCTCCTGGTTGTTGCTCCTCATTGTTACCAGTGTACACTTTATTAGACATCTGAATTTGCTTAGTTACAGCTTCCAAATATTGAATATGATAAGGGTTATTCCATTAAGTTGAAAGGGTCATGAGTTGTGTCAACCTTTCACGTGCTCGTGCTCATTAATTCTGATCAATCTTTTAAAACTCACTCTTATGTAAGACTAAATGCTTCAGCTATTTTTAGGCTTTCATTGAAGATGTTATTCTGCTTTTCATTCCCTATACCTCTTTTTTTCAGTTCCCTGGACTTTCAGGCTTGCATATAGGTTGGAAATTGTCCAGGGCTGTGTTTCTGTGTGTTGGTTCATTTTGTCCAGTGGTTGGAGCCAAAAAGGACAAAGCAGCTCAGTCATGGGAGTTAACCTGCACACAGCTCCTTCTTCCAAGCAGGGAGGGCACAACACTTATGGCAAATTTTAAGTAGGCTTTTTAAGAGGCTGGATGGTTTGAGGCCTTCTGTTCTGATTTTATTGGTTTGTTGGTTTGGGTTTTTGTGTTTTTCTTGTTTTATCTGTTCTCTAATGAGCAGTAGAAACATAGAATCTCTTGAGCAGCATTCAGATACTATGAGGTGAATGGTTTATAGGAAACTTGATTCTTTTGTGATGTCGATCCTGCTAAGGAACACAAAAACCTCAGCTTTCACCATCTTTGGTGAGATCTGCAAATTCCAAAACCAGAGCCGGAGCAGCAGCCAGAGACTTCTCCCAAAGGCAGTGCTGAGACAGAGCCTTCTGAGTTCTAACCAAGAGCTCTGCAAACCTGGGGTGGATCTGCTCGTGCCACCTCTGCTCTGTGTAAAGTCAATAACAATCAATGGATCTGCTTTTACATAAACAGGAGCTTTAATTTTTAGAAAGAATCTAAAGACTGCCTCACACATTTGCCTGCATCCACCATAGAAAAGGTCAGAGAGAAGAAGCTTAACAGTCTTGGTGTAGTCACCCAGTGACACAAGAACTATTTTGGGGTTACGTGTGGCAGTGTCCAGCCCGAGATGGAGAGCAGGTGCTGGTTTTCCTCATACAGGTGCTTGCAAAGATTGTCTCCTGCTAATTTTGCCCACCCCTTATTAGCTCTCCTGCTCAGCTCCCCTCCTTGCTGCAATCTTCTGATTAGTGCCTTATTTAGGTTGGAAATGCTCATAACTAGCAAAGCAAGCCAAGAGTGCTTCTTTTTTTGCATCTGTATATTACACGTGCTAGATATCTAGGCTTGGAACATTCAGCAGGAAGATACCAGGAGATAAAAAAAAATTAGAGAAAAGTCTGCATGCTGGAGGTAGAGCATGTTACTTTAGGTACCAAACAACCCAGTAGAATTATTTTCCTCTGTGCAAAGTGCTATAAAAATATGAGTCAAAATCTGTCAATGCTGTAATATCTCTAGATCACAAAGGTCTACTTTGAGTAAATGAACAATTTTGATTTGTTTTTGGTTTTTCTTTTAGTTACCTTTTAATATCACCCTGAATATTAACTGAGCCACTATTTTCCTTTGCTATGTGGCATGGTTTGCTTTTGTGTGGTTAGGAATTTTCTGTGTGTTTCTTTGAGGGGAGGTTCACAAGGCTTTCCTTTTCCTTGGTTTGCAGAGCATGGTGTATCTGCAGCATCCACTCGAGGATTTTGTGGATGAAAGGAAACAGAGAGAGAATGGAAGAAGCTTTTATTCTTCCTTCAAGTCAAATTTTGCCCTTTTTTGCATGATCTCTTTCAAACACCTAACAATGCCAAGTTGCAAAGAGCCCTCCTGTTTGAATATTTTTATTTTGTCCAAAGTTATTAAAAAGATGACATTAATTAGATGACTGAAATTAGAAGAAACGCTAAACTTTTCCATTTTTATTTACTTAATTCTTAGAATTTGAACTTTTTGAATAGTTTGTTACAAAACTTTCCTCTTCAGTTGGTTTTGGTGATGTTTTGTTGGTACAGTTACAAGCAGCAGGGGAAGAAAAAAGATCATATTTTAAAAATAGTTTTAGAACACTAAAATTAATAGCTGAAATAAAAGTCAGTTTTGACACTGAAGCATTTCATAATACCTTTTCCTTTGAAACTGCCTGCATTTCAAGAAGGGAGTGCATCTTTAATTTATTAGGATATTGCATGCATAATCTAAAATTAGGTAAATGCAGCTTAAAATAAATTTCTGCCTTTCTGGAAAGCAACAAATGGTTTTTAAGTGCCTGTTTTGCATGTGTGTGCTAATGTCTGGTTTTCACTGAGGATCATGTAGTAGGCCCTAAGGAAATTAGAGATATATTTATATATATATAAACATATATAATANATTTATCTATTTATCTATTTATATAGAGATGTATTTATATATACACATATATTCTCTTAAATTGTATGACCACTTTGTGAATAAATCTTTGATTGGGGTGAGTTCTCAGCACCCTGCAGAGACTCAGAGATGACAGCAATGCTGCAAAGTGTGGGGCTGGAGAGCCAAAGGATGAAATGTGGCCACTCTGAAGGAGGGGCTGCAGGGGAGGAGGCTGTGGAGCAGATGGCCTTCAGAGGCCCCTTTTAATCAGAATTATTGTGTCATAATGCGGATTTATGACTTCCTGGTGTGAGTATGGCCACTGCAAGGGAGGGCTGGCAGCCAGTGCTTATGGCCTGTGTGGGGAATTTGGATTTCCACTCCCCTTCCACACTCCGAGCTCTTCCCCTGCCTGGGTTGGTGCAGCTGAGCGCTGACTCCGTGCACAGCGAGAGGAGGCAAAAGCCCTCAGCCTGTCAGAATTGCCACTGCCATTTAGATCTGGATGCAAAAGTTTGACTTCTTGTTTGTGTGTGTGTTTTTAGTGAAATGTCTGTTGTCTGTAACTCAGATGCAGACCTACATAGAGATCCCTTTGTGCTTTCCAGCCATCATCGCTGTAAATGGGAACAGGCTGCTATTTCTGGGCTGAGAATACTATGAGTTGTGGAAGAACTGTGATTGATTTTTCTAGGATGAAGACTATTGAGATTGCAGGCTTTGAATTATTTAGATATCATATGCTTGTACATATTTTCCAAATTGTGTCACATGCTTAGGGCCAAAAGCAGCTCCAGAATTGGGCTAAAAGCAGCTGCAGAGTTTCTCTCTACCTTGAGCACAAGCACATGTGCATGCATGTGCTCCCCACAAATAAATGGGAGTCATTTAATCTCATTTAATCCACTGAAATTTGTTGTGCAATTAAACTTATGTTTTAGATTACTTCTGTATAGTAGGAGAGATTGGCGTGTTGAGCAGTGGCTTTCACTTGTATTTCAGAAATCTGTCCTAAGGAGGGAAGAAATGATCCTCTGCACTGTGGAGGGGGTTTAGTCAAGATCCCTTTTATAAATGGTTTGGGTAGGGTGAGGCAAATCAAATTAACAGGTTTGTGTATTGGTTTCTATCCCAGTCTGCATTTTCAAACAAGGAATCTGGAGGTCATCTAATATGGGTGAGGATTATTTTTTAAGTGTAAGAACTTAATCTCCGTAAAGAAGTTATATTTAGATTACTCACTCAGTGAAGAGTATTCACCTCTGAGAAAATGGAAAGCAGTTAGGATGACAGGTTTGTCAGAAGAATCCAATTTATTGAGTTTCCATTAATCTCCAGAGAAATTTTACTGGAGTCTAGGAAACCTTACCAAAGACGTGCTTGCACCCAGGATCTGTAATAGCAGCAATGATAATTTTGACAAATGGTGGAAAACCATTTGCATTTACAAAAGAGAGCTCTCTCTCGGTGTCTCCTGTTGAGGATCTGTGCCTGGAGTTTGCCAGGGAAGCCTGGTGCTCCTCCAAGCATCTCATGCTGTGTGTGCACCTTACTGCAAAGGTTTTGTGCCATCAGGTGCCCTAAAAATAGGTGCACTGCTTTAAAATGAGGTATGAAAGCAATGTACCATGAGACATGCATCTACAGCTGCCTCCAGGCGAGGAACTTTGGGGTTTTATTTACTTGCCCTTTGGTGTTAGCATTGCCCTTGTGCTCAGGGTTCTGCTGGAGATTGTGTTATCCCAGGAGAAATGTGGGTTTCTCTAAAAAATACCCTTGCTAGCTGTTCCTTCAAACACGGGGCTAATTGGGTTCTCTCAGACAAATACAAATACTCTTATCAGCAAAAAGATGTTTGTCACTAGCTCTCTGTTGCTGCTTTTGAGTTTTATGAATATTTCACCGAGCTGTGGTTGAAGGAAAGCGTTCCCTGGCTTGATTTCTGGTGCCACCAGAAACTCACCTCAAGAAACCAGAAAAGGATTCTTGGTGAGTTTCTTTGGGTTTTCTTGCAGCGTGAAAGTCACAAAAGAAAAAAATGCAAGTGTTTTGAAGGAAATTGCCCCTTAGCATCTCTTCACTCTGATAATTTTATCTTCTGATAGAATTTGTGATTCAACTGAAGTTGACCTCTCATCAATTATTAAACTTCACATCAGGCACTGGCCTCAGGTCCTATTATTTAGTATGGTTAATGCTTTTTCTCCCTCTTCCTCTTTAAAAAACCCTCAAACCCTACCTCCCAGTCTGTTTCTTTTGAATCCATAGTTACAGAAGAGAAACATTCCAAGCTGGATGGATTTTTGTATCTGATGAGAATTTTTAAACTTTGAGCTTTTTAGGTTCTCCTGGGCAAGGTTTGAGATGCCCCTTTGGTGAAAGAGGCAGAACAGAGAGTTGCTTTAACTCTCAAATTTAATCAGTAAAGAGGAAGAAAATTTGTTTTTTACTACAAGTAAAAGATAGTGCCTTTTATTAAAAAAGCTCACAGTGCAAAAAAACAGTGCCCCTTCCTTTCTCCCCACTCTCCATTAAAAAAAAACAACAAAACCACAAAGCAAAAAAACCTCAAAAACCCCAAATCACCCTAAACACCTGAACTGTGTTCTTTGAAAACCACAGCATTTCCAAACAGGAAAGTAAGAGAAATCCTAGAAATTTGTATCTCACTGTCTGGATCTCTTGTATCCCCAAGATTTCTGCGTATAGGAGAATTTTTATTTGCAACATACTCTGAAATATGGGATTTTTGCATGGAGAGAACTGTTTGGGTGGTGATTTTAAGGAAGAGCTGTCCCATGCTTTATTTCAGTAGGGAATATATTGTCTAGGGAATTATCATTGCCTGCAGTCTTGTGCCTTATTCATGAGCCAGAAATCCATTGTGCTGCTTGTTCCACCAATGTGGAACCTTTCTCAGAAAATTCAAAATCTAAATAGTGTTGGCAAAGTTACAATAATTTACCAGGCAGTGTCAGTAGTTAATTTTCAAGAGTAAATATTTAACTTGGAGGCATTTGGTATTGGAAGTGAGAGCAGCTTGTGCACTTGCCCTCTTCATTGACATGGACTTTTTTTCACATTGCTAGGAGCTCATTGCATCTCCTGTGAATGACATGCAGAAAAAAACCCTTACTTTTGAGGAGGGAAATAAAGGAAAACCAAGATCTCATTTCAAGTGAAGCACAGTTCTTGAAAACTATATTTTTGTTTAGATTTTTAAAAAAATGTTTTGTCTCAGCTATGGGAAACAAACTGTATTAAATAATGGATTTTCTATGTGTATGTGTGTTCTGAAACTCCCAAACAATTTACAGGAGAAATTCTTAACTCTTTTATCTGGGCTAGAAACTACACTGAGTCTTAGCCTGATATTTAAAAGTGTTTGTATCTATTATAAATTTTATTATAGAAAAAGCCCTAGTTCAAGTTGCAATCCAGCTTTCATTATGATTCCTACTTTTACTTACAGAATGCCTTCAGGAAAACCTTCAATTTGGGGGAGAAAAAGCCTCTAGCATCACTTTAGCTGTTAATTATCAGAATTAATGCCTTGTCAACTTTTTAATAAAGGCTAATAAGGAAAAATATCCAAATCATGCTTCAAAGAAAGAGCTTTAGGTGTGTGCAGCCTTGCATTCACTGTAGGAAATTTCCAGCTTGGCAACTGAAAAGTTACTGAAGATTTCTGGAAAAAGCCCTGCTTTCTCATACAAATAAATGGGTTTGTTTCATGTCAAGATTTTAAATTTCACCTGTGGACTGTGGTTGTCCTGAGATACTGGAAGTCCATTAGGCTTTTAAAATGTGCAAAGTGTGGTTTTAAAACCAAAGGAAGAGTTCCAGGTCGATGGTCCTGAGCATCCCCTCCTTCCCCCAGCAGGGAGTGATGAGCACACTGATGGGAACTGGAGCCTTGCGAGGTGCTGGGATCCTCTAAAGGCTGCAGGGTTTGCTCAGAGGGGTCTCTTGATGGACTCACTGAGGCAATAAATGCATTTTCTTTCTGTGCACAGGCTTTTCTTCATGTCAAACTCACTTTGAACTAACAAAAGGAGCTGCTGCTCCCTAGAAATCTCACCTCGGGTGTGTGATTGCAGATTGAGACTTTTTCTGGCCTGGTCTCACAGACTTGAGAGTGTGGAAGGTGCAGCCTGAAATTTCTTACTGCAAACCCCATTGCTTATTGCTTGTGAGTTTGGTGATAGGCACTACCTTGCTGTTCTTTGAAATATATACATATATATCTAAAAATATATGTTAACCCCAGCTATATGATATAAATATATATGTACACTCTTCAAGGCTCTTGTCCTGCCATCCTCCCCTCCCCAGGAGCAGCAGGCTGAGTCCTGCCTCTCCCATTGCTGGGACTTTGCCCCATGGCTCCTGTTTTCCAGGCCTTGGGTTGGATTCCTTGTTCGCTTTGGGCAGCCTGACCTGAGCCTGTCTGTCTGGAATGGGGACCCCGTGAGATAAGGGGTTAGGAATTAGAAATTAATTGATTAAAAATAGATAATATAGATATAACAATATATCATAGATATAACATAGATATAATAATATAAATATAATATAGATATGNCAATATCAGCTTCTGTTCTGTTGTGTGGCAATATCAACTTCTGTTCTGTTGGAGATCCAATATAAACCCCCAAGGCTTTTCTGAAAATAATTTGGGCAGATAATTCATTTTGCTTAAATACTTTGCATTGTCCCTGCTGAACTCCAACCTGTTTTAAAGATCTTTTTCTTCAGCTCATGAAGGTAATTTTAAATTCCGGTCCTGTCCTTCAGTGTATTTGCTTTATCTCCCAGTTTCACAGTTACCTGCTTGTGTAATAACACTATTCACCATTTAATCATCCAGATCATTAATTGAGCAGAATCAAAACATGGAGCAGCATCAGATCCAGGGCAGGCTCTTGGGTACCTCCCTGTGACACATCCTCCAATTTAGATGTTTAGCAATGATAACTGCTCTCAGGAATCCACTGGATTCATACTCATGATATACCAAGTTTTTCCTTGCTTGTATGTCCCTAGAATTCTTATGAAACTATCATACAAGACCTCATAATACTATTAATAAAATCAGGAGACATGGACCCTACTGCTTTCACATTGCCCATGAATTTTGTTGCTCAGTTCTGGAAAACCTTGGGGTTTTTTCATGCAATGTATTCATGACAGGTCCATGTCTGTTGCTCTTTTCCTACTTGTCCTGCAAGTGTTTGCTGATGTTTGTTTATTTTGCTTATTCCAGTTCTTTTTTTCTTTTTTGAAACTGAAGTTAATCTGGATGTAAATTTGCCCTCATTCTACTTTTTTTTTATTAGCTGAGAATTCTACTTACCAATTCTGAGTCCTCAGAGATCTCTCCAGTCTTCCATGAGCCCAAGCCAGCAGCCAAAAGCTTTGAGGTTACTTCAGAAAGTTCATTAAATATTCTAAAACATTCTAGGGTGCAGTGCCAAAGTAACTGAAAACATGGGCTTTATCCAATTACTTGTTTCCCTTGCACAGTGGAAACAATACCTGCTTTGGTTTGGAGTTTATTTGTGCTGGTCATCAGCTCTTGATGGATTTTTTTTTTTTATAGTAAAAATTGATGCAAAAATGTAATGTCATACTAAATCCTCCTTGGAATTATATAGCAAATGCTCTTCTTTTTCCATTGGGTAATGGATCAATGTTTTCCACATTCTTCCTCATTAACAGATGATTAGTAGATGATCTCATACACTGACTTTTTTTTTTTTTGGTGTTGTTCTTGGTGCTTCCTATTTTTCAATATTTTGTAGCATTTTTCCCGTGTGCTTGAGTTTTTCAATGTGACCACTTTCCTTCTTCCAGCTTGCTTTCACTCTGAGGCCAGTTAAGACACCGAGTTAACCAATCTCACCTTTACTGTCCCCAGCTCTCCTCTGCTTTGGGGGAAAACAGCTCCCCAGCAATTTCAAGATGTGCAATTTTGGCATTCTGCTGTTTTTAAAGTGGTGGGGGGGAAAAAAATATATATGACAGCCCACATCAGGATTGGTCTATTTTTTGTTTAAGTAATTAATCTAAACACAAATTTCTCTAAGATAAATCTAGGGCTAACTAGATGGAGTGAAAATCCCTCAAAGCTGTGATTCCACTGTGTCATTAACTTGCCCATGTCTTGTATCAAATGGTCACTGCATAGCTGGGGTTTTTTATGATGCTTTTCTGAGATAGTTAATAGGTGATGTGACAGAGGGTATTAGAATTCAAATACCACTTAAAATGGTTTTCATTGTGTATTTTAATAGTGCTTTTGGTAATGACAATTTTAGTGACATAACTGTAAGCTTCCAGCATCAGGTACTTTGTGCAGAGTGATTCATTTTCTGTTGTAGAGCAAACTTACCTGTTACTTTTGTAACTAACCTTAACTCAGATTTTGGAGACCTGTGTTTCTGTTGTTTCTGCCCCTGTTTTAGTCCTGCCAATCTGCACTTTTTTCAGAAGTCAAAGTCTTTTCCAAGGACTTTCTAATCAAACTTGTTCACATACATGGACTTTTCAGTTTAATTATGTTCAGATGCTTAAACTCATGATCCATAGCACAGAAGGGCTTGAGAGAGCAGAATTTTGTGCACCAGCTGGACAGGCAACAGCACAAATTCTTGCTGAAGGGTGGTGGGATTAGCAGGCTGATGATGCTGTGGGTCACAGTGCTTACTGAATTATTGCCTTTGAGTGAGGGCTGAATCTCCATTTCCTAGTTCTGGTCCATGTGCAGCTTCATAATCGTGTATTTGGGAGCATGAAACTTTATTTGTAGCAGGGAAATCGAGTGGAGTATTCCCCTGCTACACTGCAAAAAGAAAAAAACCCAAATCCAGTAACTGCAGCTCTCAGGCTGCAGCAGAGTTTTGTGGTGGGGGAGAATTGAGTGCTGTAGGTGAAATTTCAGCATGGTGCCTCACGAGTTCAATGGGAACTGTGTTCTCCTTACTTCCCAGGAATTAACTCAAAGCATTTAGATTATAGGGTGGAATATCATTCTCCCTGAAACTTTGGCTATGTTGTCTTTGAAAATATTTTGCTCAGTTCTTGAATGTAGCTGTGGGAGCCTCACTCTCTTATTCAAGCTATTTCTATAAAGTACCTCTAGAAGAAGTCTTTTATCACTGCCATTAGTCATTTACTACAGATACTGTCTGCAGCCTCTGAGCTTCATAAAACAGACAGATCTCTATCAGTAATCAATATTTGTAATATTTGTTAATATAAATCTGTCATTACTGGCTCATCATTTGAAATTAATTTGAGACAAAGCACTTTGTTATGGGACTGCTGATCATATTAGAAGCAAAACCAATAAAACCACCAAAAGTAGGATCCTCAACTTTGCTGGCACATCAAAGTCAAAATGCATGGACTTGGATCCTCATGTGGAACCTAACTAATAAGAAATAATAATGATGAAACTTGACACATTCCCAAATTGCAGAAAAGTCTTCATTAAGAAGCAGCAGCTGTTTGTTTACAGGAGCACATGGTCTAGTCAGCATGATAAGAACACTGTGGAGAGAGATCAGCAAGTTTCCTTTTACTGGAAAACACACATCTTTCTTCTCCACTCTAATGGGTCAGTACTAAAGAAAAGCTGGAGTTGAAGAATAATTAGTGTGATTTTCCATTTCTTTTTCCTTTCCAGCATGCCTCAGGCTAGGGAGGTCAAATAGATGCTAAGAGGAAAACTGCATCTAGAACTAGTCTGAAAATAAATACGTATCCCATGAGTAGTGCTGTGCACAATTTTGCTTAGCCTTGGAAAACTAAGTTTGTCTGCCACTTGATTGCCTGCTTCATCGAGGAAATCTGCTTAGCCTGTAGGATTCTGAAAGCTCTTTTTCTTCATCTTCAAAATCTGAGGGATGTGAATTAACCATTTCCCATTGCTTGCTTCTTTCAGCTTTCCCTTTCACATATCAGAGTCACATTACTCATCAGCCTCCTCTGGCTGGTTTGCAGCTAGGAGATTTTTCAGAGCAGAGACAAGCTCTGGATTTCCCTGCTCTGTAATGACACTGTAACAGCCTGAAAATCTTATGGCAATGCCTGGCATAAAATAACATCTGACTCCATCGTGTCCTTCCTTGCAATTCAGTGAGGTGGATTTACAAATCTTGAATGCTTTCTAGGTAGAGGCATATCCTGTTGCACTGTGTGTCAATGTAATTGTATTTATTCCACCTGCTTTAATTCATTTGTAGTGCAGTCAGTGCTGTGATACCTTGGCCCTGCACATCCAGCTATGAAATATGCATCTTGAGTAATTATTTCCATTCAAGAAGAGCTTGCCAAGTCCCTGGTTTTAAATGTCTTTCATCTGATATTGTAAATGAAGCAGTGTTACAAGTGGTCTTCCCTTTGCTTTATCTAACAGTCTACAGGAGCCCATCAGCCTTATTTAATAACACCATATTTTTACGCTAATCTAAAGTGAAACGTGGTCAACAGGAGGCTTTGAGCTTGCTTTGAAGTAGGTGATCTAACTCCTTGACAGGATTTCCACTCTCTGTCCCCTGTGATTGCCCTTTTTCTGAAGCGTTGTTCGTACTCATAGGTAAATGGAAGCACCAGTCTCAGGAGTGGGCAGGGGTTTGAAGTTGAACTGTGGAGGAATAAGATCTGTAGACCTCTCAGGCCTCCTTTTACCTCTGTCTCAAATTATGGGCCACAGGCAAACTCACAAGTCCACAACAAGTTAAATGGTCTCCTAAATATGATACAGGACACACCTAAACAAGGCATTCTTCTTAATCAAGGTTTGCTGCTGGGACTTTGTGTAGATTCTATGTTGTGCTTTTTTTAACAGGGCTTACATTTTCTTCTGTAAAGTGTCTGGGCTAAAATTCAGTTAATCTTTTCACAAGTTCTTGCAGAACTCAACTGAAACATAGTTCAGAGAGTAAAGCAATCTGTTTTGAAATTTCAAGGCTCTCCTCTTGAAGTGATTAGAGTTTTGATTTGGGTCATTGGAAAAGCCTCACTGAAGAGGCACAGGTGACTAAGCTGTCTTTACTAAAACACTGGAACAACTGCACAAGCTTGGAAGTGTGGCTTAATTTTTTGTACNGCAGAGAGAATTAAGCTTATTGGTAAAGTTTCACCTTACCTTGAGGTAATCTTGAAGAAACATGAAGATTTTTATGATAGGACTTGAAAATTTCATTTGTNATGGTCTCCTAAATATGTTACAGGACACACCTAAACAAGGCATTCTTCTTAATCAAGGTTTGCTGCTGGGACTTTGTGTAGATTCTATGTTGTGCTTTTTTTAACAGGGCTTACATTTTCTTCTGTAAAGTGTCTGGGCTAAAATTCAGTTAATCTTTTCACAAGTTCTTGCAGAACTCAACTGAAACATAGTTCAGAGAGTAAAGCAATCTGTTTTGAAATTTCAAGGCTCTCCTCTTGAAGTGATTAGAGTTTTGATTTGGGTCATTGGAAAAGCCTCACTGAAGAGGCACAGGTGACTAAGCTGTCTTTACTAAAACACTGGAACAACTGCACAAGCTTGGAAGTGTGGCTTAATTTTTTGTACTGCTAAGACCTTCTCAACATCAGCCACATGTAACCTGATGTGTATATTCCATTATTATGATTGGGCAAATGCATATACTTCCTCACTTTTGGCTAAAGAAGCTGCAAAACTTGGGGCAGCTAGGTTTTTGCATTCTTATTAATTTATGCTTTTAAAGTAATTTTCTCCATTGATTCAGTAGCTCATCTATCAGCTTATCAGGATATGGAATTAGTTTACAATTTCTAAACTCTCTGCACAGGAACAGAGCACAAAAGCCACAAGCTGTGCCTTCATGTGCTGGTTTCTGCTTCACTGTACCTCTATGGAGGCTGTTCTTAGACATATATATATATATATATATATATGTATGTGCTATTTGCAGAGAGAATTAAGCTTATTAGTAAAATTTCACCTTGTCTTGAGTTAATCTTGAAGAAGCATGAAGTTTTTTATAATAGGACTTGAAAATTTCATTTGTGTCCTTTGCCACATACCAGACAGCATAGTGCTGCATGCCTGAGTGACGAGGTGGTGAGCACTCGCCTCACCTTTTGAGCTTTCAAACAGTCCAACTTGCAAAATATGTGGGTAAAAAAGAAAAAGAAAAGATACCTTCTTTTCTCTGGCTCTCTGGAGGCTACATTGATTGGAGGCACTCCCAACAGCTCAGCATCCATCAGTCTTGCTGGGAGTCTCTTGCAAGACAAAGGATTGCATGGTAGTGTTACTTTACAATGAAGAATTTGAGTTACCTACAATACCCTGTGCTGAAGGTTTTTAAAAACATTAGCTACCTCTTCTGCAGTTTAAAAAAAAAATATCTTTACAAATTTCTCTGCTTTATTTTATTTTAATTTTTTTTTGCCCCCCGTGCAGGTTCCAACTATGGGAGTCCCCGTCCGGCTCATGCCAACATGAATGCCAATGCAGCTGCAGGGCTTGCCCCGGAGCACATCCCCACGCCGGGGGCAGCTCTGTCCTGGCAGGCTGCCATCGATGCTGCCAGGCAGGCCAAGCTGATGGGCAGTGCTGGCAACGCCACCATCTCCACGGCCAGCTCCACGCAGAGGAAACGGCAGCAGTATGGCAAGCAGAAGAAACAGGGAACCACCACAGCCACCCGTCCCCCCCGGGCGCTGCTGTGCCTCACGCTGAAGAATCCCATCCGGAGGGCGTGCATCAGCATCGTCGAATGGAAATATCCTTTGGGCACAGCCCAGCAGGCCTCTGGCCACGGCAGCTGCTGCTCCTGGCTGGGGGGAATCAGTGCATCGGGTTGAAAGTGTGCAGTTCTGGGGCTCTCAGTTTGGGAAGGACGTGGAGACGCTTGGGTGTGTCTAGAGCAGGCACCAAGGGTGGTGAGGGGCTGGGAGCACAAACCCTGTGAGGAACCCTGAGGGAGCTGGGGGTGTTTAGCCTGGAAAAAGGAAACTCAGGGGTGACCTCAGCACTCTCTACAACTCCCTAAAAGGTGCTTGTGCTCAGAGGGGTTGGTCTCCTTCTCCAGGCAGTACTGACAGAACCAGAGGGCACAGTCTCAAGCTGTGTCAAGGGAAATACAGGCTGGATATCAGGAAAAGTTTTTCACAGAAAGAATAATGAAGTGTTCTTTATTGGAATGGTCTGCCTGGGGAGATAGTGGTGTCACCATCCCTGATGTGTTTAAAAAAAGATGATGTGGCACTCGGTGCCATGGTCTAGTTGAGGTGTTGGGGCATGGGTTAGACTCCAGGATCTTGGAGGTCTCTTCCAAACTGGTGCTTCTGTGAAAGACACCACTAGGAACTTAAACTACAGGAATAATTTTTGATGTCTTAACTGAGGTGATTTATGCTGAAGGAGGGCATGCCAGGCAAGAGGATTAGAATTGAAAGCTTAATTCTACCCCTGTGTGAGAAACCACTAGAAGCTTGAATGATAAAGCCGGGTGGTTGAATTCTGCTTTTTGGAAAAGGTATGGACTAGGCTGAAATGTGTGGGACATATTCAAGGTATCAGAGCTCAGAACTGAACTGACTCTATGGGATTGATAGCAGCTGCTGTCTTTCCCTTTTTAAAATTTTTATTGGTTTTGTAAGAGGTGTCACCAGTCCAAAGCTCTGGTACTTTGAACCATATCCTTTTTTGTTAAACATGTGACATCACACCTTCTACAGTATGGAGAGAAGAATGGGGCAAAAGGAAAGGGTTTTTACCTTACCAAAGGTATGCAGTAATTCCCTGAGACTGGGCTGAGAACCGTTAATTATATTGGAATTCTGGTCAAAATAATAAGGCTCAGTAATGTACAGTAAGGGATAATGGTTATCTAGAAGAAGGGAATAAGAAATACAGTTACAGTAACATGTCCAAATGCAGTGCAGAGCCAGATCTAAGAGTCTGAACAAGAGACAGATGGTGTCACAGATGATGGATGATAACCACTGGCACAGAACTGCAGAGGGAAGGGGTCGGTGCTGCTTCCTTGGAAAGTCAGGGAGAGCTTGATCATTGCTTTATTGTGTGCAAAGAGCAAAGCCTTTTTAGTCATCCAAGACTGATCAGTGCAAGCTTCCTTTGGTGTGAAACTCAGGCTGAAATGAAGCATGCCTCCTTTGCATCCTCAAAGAGAAGGCAGGATTAACCCTGAACACTAATCACAAGGCTAATGTGGCTCTTCAGGAAATACAAAAGAAAAAGCATGTTTTTAGGGATAGATAAGTATGTCAAGGAAAGGCACTACAGAACTTGGCAGTAGTTAATATGGTAAAAAAAAAATGAATTAAGGCATTTAGGACAATGTGATAATACTATTCCTTTGGGTGGGATGTTGGGTGAAAACAGAAAATGATTATATTAGGTATTGCTGACATGGACATACTATTCAGATGAAGAACTTGTTAAAAATGCTCCTGTCAATCCTTTAATGTCCTTAAACTACCTGCCTGCCTGTTCCTTTCTTCTTCAGATGCTAATTTTTAATCCCCTGATTAAGTTTGCTCCTTTTTATTTCTTCTGACATAAGTCTGATACTTTAAGCATAAGCTGATGGGTGATGACTAACAGGATAAAACTGAATAATGGTTTACTTAGCACCACCCCACTAACCACATGTCTTCAGACTGACATTTGATAGATGAATAAGATCAGCAATAAATGATGGGAATGAGGTGCTGTAAAGCAGGGTTCAGCACTGCTGAGATCAAGGATGACCAAACAGTGCAAGCAAAGCAATACAAAGATGCTTAAGCTTGCAGTTTGGGCTTTTGTTTGGTCTTAGGTGAGTTGATGGATGTAATTTTTTTTCCATCAGAGTCTCTCATTGGACATGTAGAGTTTGTAAACATGAAACATTTCAAGGACAAGTAATATCAAAAGGTTGTGACAAGATTTAGTTAAATTCTGAGTTTCCTACTTGCTAAAAATTACTGAGAAAGGCTTAGCCTAATTTGTTGAACTGCTAAAGTTTAAGCATATTAAACAAGTATCAAATAGTACTTCAGTGGTCTTTCTTACCCAAATGTTACAGTGTTAAGAGCCTGAATGAGCAATTACATTCAAGAAAAAATGAAACTAAGTAATTACCTTATTTTGCTAAAATGTAGCTGTGTATTTAATTTTCTGTCTTTTGTGCAGTGTATTTGTAGATTTTATGGAATTTAATGCTTACAGTACAAAAAGAGAATACAAAGAAAAGAAAATATATGTAAACAGTGATAAATTAATGGATAATAATCCTGCCAAAACAAACAAACAAAGAATTTGGGGGGAAAAAGTGATGAAGAAAATGAAAGCCTATGGAAATCCAGGTCTTTAAACAGTAAACATTATCCAAAGAGCCTGGGGTAGTACATACCTGAGAAGTCTTACAGATTTCTCATGCAGTCTTCCTGTCCTGATCCCTCTTCTGCCCCTGTGGTACCATTTATCTCCTATTATTCAGAGGCTTAAGCACAGTAGTCTGGTGAGTCTGGAACCCTCTGACTCTTCCATATGTGAAATTTAGAATGTATGTGAGTATAAACAGCAAGCCAAGTGCCTGGAATTTGTGTATATCTTGCAGCTCAGCTCAACATTAAAAGATCTCCTGTTCTTTCTGCTCAAGCCTGCTGAGAACAGCAGTCTGCTGACCAAAATCCTCCGTGCTGTGCTGACATTTGGCAGTCCCATGGTAGATAAAGCCATGCTCAAATGCACTCTGTGGCACAGGTTATGCTTGGCATTCTCCCTGTTCTCTCCTGCTCCTCATTCCCCTCCAGAGTGCTGGGGAGTTATGCCAGAAGCAGCCTCCAGGATGCTCTTGCAGGCCAGTAAATGTAGGCTGACCATAAATCTGACTCTGGTCTGACTTTGGAGACACTTCACTGAGATTAGGGAGACAGATAAAGTGCCAGGGGACTGGGCAGGAGGAAAATGCCCTTAGGTTCCAGTGGGCAGTCAGGGGGGCATTGAGCTTGGGCAGGATTTCTCTGCTGAACATTCCAAGCATTTGGTTTTTCTCTTCCCTAACAAAGCTGATGCAAGGTTAAAATGCCTCTGAAGTGTTTCTCTGTCAGAAGGGGCTCTCAGCTCCCTCCTGTCCCTAATATACTGTGCAGGGACATTTGTGTTCCCTCTCATGCCAACTGAAATGCAAACAAGAGAAAAAGATACTCCCCCAAATAATTTTTAAGCAAAACAAGTATACATGGCAATGTGCAGTGTAAGCACATTTTGGACAAAGATTTTTTTTTGCCTTGACAACATAAATCCTTTTTTAAATGTCTTCTAACCATGTGTTGCTTGAGCTTTCACATTTAACTCCAAGAAATGAGAGAAAAAGTGAGAAAGGGGGGCAAAAATACAGCGACAACAACAAAAGAAATGAAACTCGAAAATGTCTGTTAAACTTATCTGAGAATCTATAATAATGCAGATGAAAACAACCAAGAAAATATAATCCTAAAAAGAACAAGGGCAGTCATTATAGTACAGGTTTCTCTTATGAGAACTAGTGTGGCCATACTCGAAGGAAATTGGGAAAATGCAATCTAAATAAGTAAAAGAAGAAAAAACTTTTAAGAAATGTGTATTTACTCTGGCACGCGACTGGCCTACACTGCTTTTGACATATTAGGAAGATTTTTGGCTGGGAGCTCCTAAAAGCACTTAAAAAGGCATATGTTTCTTTTCAGAATATAAGGGGCTTGGAATGCTTTCTTTAAACAGAATTCTTTTAAATCTTTTTTTTTTTTTTCTTTTTCTGTTTGTGTGCTCAATTTGGAACAATTTCCTTAACTCCATTCCTCAGACCATTTGAAATAATTATTTTACTGACTATTTTTGCCAATTGTGTGGCCTTAGCTATCTATATCCCCTTTCCAGAAGATGATTCCAATGCCACCAATTCCAATCTGGTAAGTCCTCGATGGTGTTTAGTCTTGCTATTTTGAAAGTCCTTTTGAAAAGTGATCTTGGAGTGATTGTGAAGGTAGGGAATATAAATATATCCACCAAAGATTAGAACATCATAAAAAATTGGTTTTGACTGCTGTATCTTGTCAATTCATTTGACTACATGTTTCAGTGGTGCTGATTTGAGAGAAGAATATTCCAAAAAGTTGCACAGGTGCTGTATGTGATGTTTAGGTTGACAAATCTCAGCATGCTGCAAAAGCTCTTGGTAAAATTTAATCTACAGTGTTTTTTTTGGGAGATATCTTTTAATCAGTGATTATCTGCTGGATTTTGTCTTACTGTGTGCCATTGTGAAGTCGGTCCTGTCTTCCTCTCAAGTGATTGATGATTTAATGCTTGCATTTCAGACACATACATTGATTTTCCTGAACAGTATTTGTGAGGTTGGGGTTTTTAATTTGGTTTTGGTGGTTTTTCTTTTTTTTTTTTTTATAAGTTTTTGAATTTTTTTAATCATTCTCTGTTGTTTGGGGAATATAGTTTTTCTTCTGTTACCACTGATGCCAGTGTTGGTACTTTGAGATGGAGCTGTCCATATAAAAATGAAGAATGTTTGCTTTTGGCTTAGCATGAAGCCATAGCAAAGAATCCTATTCAGTAAGGGCAAAACACAAACCAGCTCTGGAACACAGATCACTGAATTAGCAGAAACCATTTTTTTTCCTTCTCAAATATGTGAATAAATCTCCTACTTGTCTGGTTGAATCAGGATGAAAACTTACTCCCAGAGTTTAGAAGCAGGGATGCTATTTCCTGAATAAAATTTATTGAGACTTAAGAAATTTTAGAGCAACATTGGAGGAAAACAAAAGCCATACTTCTAAAGTAGCTACAACTGGGATGGCTGACAGACACTCTAATTAAAAAGATTCATGCTGCTCTTGGAAGTCAGTCATCTGATTAAATCTCTCTTGAAGTTTTAGAAAACACATTGCAAACTTCAGGAAATGCTGGAACAATACTATGCTTAAAAAAAAAAAAGCAGTAAAAAACTTGTGTGGTACATTTGCACTGTAACTCCTTAAAGAAGTACAAAAAGAGAAGCAGGAGGTGGTGAGTGATTGTTAACTACTCTCTACACGTACAGCACACAGGAGTTGGTCTTGTGTCTCTTTGGCTGTTGTTTGCCAGTGTGTCTTAGTATTTAACAATGATGAGCTGTGGTGTGTATATTTTAAAAACTTCACTAGGGCACCTCCCAAGAATTACTGTATTTTATTTAATAAACAACAGATTCAGTTGATCTCCTGGTGAGGAAAACAGGTATGTTCTTTGTGTGTTCTTGCAGGGTTCAAAGAGGAAAATGAAGCAGATTTGAAGGTTAGAGGACTCACAATTTCTTTTGAGTTTAATTGGGTTGTGGATATCTGCCTCAATTCAGTGAGGAGGCTGCTGGCTGAAACCAGGCTGGAAGTATATTTGTAATTGAACAAGATGTATTAAAACTGTTCTGCTATTGAGAAATATGTGATTTGAGTTTCCATTCTGCATTTGTTTTCCAAGACATCTTTTGCATCATTTTGAATGTCTATAAAAACACTTGTGTTATTTGTTGGTAGAGTTTAAAAAAACCTAGCCAAGCAAGAGTTATCATCTCAGGAAAGTTCAGAAATGTTACAGCCTTAAGGATGAAGAGGAATTGTTAATTTACCTTAATAGCTGTTTCTCAGAAGCAGAGGAAGAAGCAAGTTAAGTGAGTAATCTGCTTGACTCTACTTTGTTCTTTGTGTCTTAATGAAAAAAATAATTAAAACTGGAAAATGGGATACTCGTGAAATCAAGACAATTCTACAGTATAGATCAAACCCTGGAGCTCTGGCTGCTGATCTCCTGTTAATCTGTGTTTGCTGTTGTTGGGTTTTGGGTGTTCTGTTGCTATTTTCTCAGTTTACATACCTGGCATGTATGCACTGCTATTGAGGAGCACACTATCTGAGTATACAGCATCAGCTGCATTCTGAGAGTAAAGTCCTGAGGAAGAGGGGGCATATGGGTGAGATAAGGGTGAAAAAATGTATTACCTGTGTTTTGGACTGGAATGAAAGAGTAGATGAAAGTTAAAGAAAAGTCATTCCATCAGGCAGGAACTGCACAAGAGTGGGACCTTACTGTCAGAGAGCCAAACTGTGCATGGAAGAAACTGGAAAGAAGCTGGAGTTAATAATATGTTTCTGTAAAAGCTTGTGTACTCACCTCATCTTTGAATTTTTTCTACATGTGAGCATCTATTTCACAATTAGATTTATTTTGTAGCCATGAAGTCGAGGGCTGCCAAGGCTGCAGTGTGACACAGGCAAGGAATTTTTGTATGCAGTGTGTGCACGTGGGTCATGCACAGATGTGTGTGTTGTGCAGAAAGGTGATTGCAAACAAAATTTTCCCAGCTGCCCAGAGCTCTTGATTCATTTTCATGTTGCAATTTAGCTGTTTTAGGGTTAAAGCTACCACAGAAACTTCTACATCCTTGGTTTCCTAAGATGTCTCTAATTTCCTGAGATACAAGAAACTGTCTACAGAAACCACGATGGGCAGTAACTGTTCTACAAGCTCTGGATGCCATAATGCCTTTTCAATAAGCTGCCAGGTTTGCCTTGGGCTCTGAGCATTCCTTCTCCAAAGTTTCATCATAATTTTCAAATAACATTTTCCTTGGTGACTGAGGTTAAAATTCAGTCAATTGCCTTCAAGAAGTTGATGGAGTAGGGGGTAGAGAGGGAAGAGAAAGGAATCCTGGATTATATGAGTACCTTCTTTCCTTCTCTCTGTAAAAGTAGAGAAATGATGCCTAAATAAGGCTTTGGCAAATAACTTTTCTGTGTGAATTTCACTCATGACCAGCCATTGGTCACACAGGCACACACAGTGCTGTGTGCCTTCCCTTGCACCTGAACTAAACCAGGAACCTCTTCTGTGTCTCCTTTTGTCTTTAGCTGCAGGACCCGTTTGATGTGATGCCTCAGTGATGAGCACTGAAACTAGAGACAGAAGAGGCCAGTAAATAATTCCTACCCTTTGGCATTAGGCAGGAATTGTGAATAGCTGCTGTGTGTAAGTTCAGGTTTAACAACACATAGATATTCTGCCTGTTTCTCTGCAGCCTATCTTCCTATAATAATGATTACTATAAATCTTCAGGCCTTTTTTATCAAGTCTAGGGATGGTAACTTGGATTGTGAAACCCTTCCAGTTTTGGAATGAACATTTATCCTAAACCCCAAATTTCCTATTTTTATGCCCACTGCAGTGTCTTTGTCACTGGCTTTAAGAAATATGCCAGAATGGTATAAAGTACTCATAAAAAATGCTTGAAATTGGCTTCAGCAGTTTTTATGTGTTACTTTTGCAGTGTTACTACAAAAGTAACTGGAAAACTATTGTTACTGGAAAGTACTGGAAAACTGTTGAACTTAGACAGATGGAGGGCAGTTGTATTAGGAGATTTTCCTTTTTTTCTCTATTAATGAACTTGCTGAGACTTAATTTAAATTTACAAATAAAGTAAGCTAGTGTGTAACCTTGCACGAAGAACAGCTGTGTGTTAATGCAATCAGAAAAATTGGAGCTGGTTTGAGGGGAATTAAAGTCAGCCTGCATCAGAGGCTGTGACTGATACTGAGCTTTTCTGCTTGTTATCCCTACAATTATGCATTAGGACAGAGATAACATACATTTAGGAATAAAACTACAGGCTGCCTCAGATAGGAAGCTGAGAGGAAAATGCTTCTGTCACTTTACTGGCAACTGCAAATGGCACAAGCCTGGTCAGTGTCACAGCATGGTGATAACATAATGAGGTTAAGACCAAGGTTTACAACACGTTCCAGGGAAGGTAACTCTGTTGGTTGTTTATGCTTTGGATAAAGAGCAGGGAAATCTTCCCTCACTTGTTTTGATAGTTCTGCTTTCCCTTCCTTGTCCTTCTTACAGGACGAAATCCTGTTGCACACTATTTAAATGTAAATAAAGGTCTCATGTTTATATGTGAGCTTATAGTGGGATGTCACCTTTGGACTAATTTGTTAAATCTCAGATAGGACCCTGTGATAAGAAAAGTGGGATTTCTGCTTTTAGTCAGTTCAGCTAATATTTGTGTGTGCCTATGGAAAGGGGGCTTTCAGGAAATACGGCTGCTTTATTTCCTGGTCATTTTAGGAGTACCCTGTAAAGCAGGGGATTTCTGTATTAAAAACAAGAAAGTTGTTTACATTTTTTTTTCTGTCATTTTTAGGAGACTGACACAATAAGCTGTGGATGTGACTACCTATTACATTTCTATATGTAATACAGCAATGGAGGCAATTTTTGTATCAGAGAATTCTAGAGTCACCACATGGAACAGGCTCAATTTTTCTTGTGTGAAATCAGAAAGTGCTAGACAACAAAGTGGGGGGTGAGGGGGCCAGGAAAAGAAAGGATGGCTTTTCTGGGTGAGGAAGAGCACTGCACAAAAGCTTTTGGTTCTGTTGTATCACCTCTCTCCCCCTCCTGTGTGCCAGTTCCCAGCTGGACAGTGAGTGGAGGAATGAGAGATGCCAGCATCAGGGGTGAGGGACAGAGTTAATAAATAGGTTTATTACCTCGGGCTTGATGCCAGCACTGCTGCAGCTGGGGGAGCTCACACAGTTAGAAATGTTTGAGGAAAGAGGGCTGAGAGGCAGAAGCTGGAAGAACGATGCTGAAGCGGCTGGAAAGGGACTGGAGTGAGGATGAGAAGAAAGAAAATTGTGCCAAAAAATCCTTGAGAGTTTCTTCCAGAAAGATGGTGAATCACTGTGTGATTCTGAGGAGGCTGGATATAATGGAATTTAGGCTCAGTATTTCCCAAAGTTCTCAGAACCCTTGCTGCTGACAGGGTGGTACTCAGCATCCCTAGCTGCAGAGAAGCACAGGGTGGAAGAATAAGCACTGGGTTTGAGAGGGAGGCATTCAGCCTGTGTGCTGCTCCTGGCATTGGCAAGTTGTGTGGCCTTGGATAAGCTGCCATCTCAATTTTTCCATCACACCCCTACAAGAAATGCTGTAGAAAAGACTGTAAGGAACCCCTAGCAATCAATCCCAAGACAGTAGTCACTAACTAAAGAAGAAATGTAAAAAGTAGGGTTTTTTGGGGTTTTTTAACATAGTCGTGTCATTTCCCAGCCTTTGTGAAGATGAAACTGGTAAAGAGATTGACATATGCATTACCAGCAGGAACAAAACTTTTGGTTCAGAGTCCCAACCAAATCCCAGCTTCTCTTTGTACCAGTGGCCCCAGAGTCCTCATCCAATCTCTGCTTGTTGTTGTTTGCCATCTTTTGATGGCATCTGAGATCTCTCAGGGCTGTGTCCCCCCATTTGTTTTTTTGCTTTCTAAATTCATAGTCCTTGCAAATAGTTCTCCTTGTTCCAGTATACATTCTAACAGACCTGTCCCTTTTCCCTTTTCCTCCTAACTGCAGTCTCCCTTCCACAGCAGTTTCATGTTTCCCACCTGTTTTCTCATTTGACCTCAGTGCTCTGCTTACTCAGGTTCCTGACCACTTCTCTTGTTAATTTTACTCTTGAATTCCCTTTCTCTTCCTAGATCTGGACTCTGTAACCAAGTAATTAATCCCAGCACACATTCAAACTCCTTATTTTTTAGCTTCATTCTCTACACATTGGTCTCCAAGCCTGAGCCTTTTGTTTTTGAAACCAATGTTCCTCCCCATGATGTCTGAAGAGCAGCAGCAGACATGGACACTCATGTTCACTTGCAGTAGGACTGTAAGCTGTGAATGCAAGAATTATGAACTCTTGCACTACCTAATCCAACTCCTTGGAAAGAGTAACTAGAAATCTGTAGGTTGCATGTTTCTTGTAAGTGATTTTAAAATTTTAGCTGTATGTTTTGGTTCTGATTGATGGCAAGTTTATCGAGTTAGTCCAAACATGAAACCATTTATCCCATTTTTGTAGACAGCTCTGATTACCGTTTTCCCTTTCTCTGTGCATAGGCTTTCGAAATCTTAACAAGTCTGTTAGTTGGGGTTATTTTCAGGTGGTAATTATTCTTGTTTATCAAACCTCAGGTTTTTGTAGGATTTTTGTATGTGTGTGTTTCATTTGGATTTTTTACCACTTTTTTTATTTCTTTAGGAAATAAAAATGTGGAAGCAGGTCAAATAAGAGCATCTAAGTAGTGATGTTTCACTGTAGTCTAATTCCTGCTACCCCAAAAGTAAAAATCTTTTAAAAGCAGTTTAAAATTTCAAAATGACAGATCATTTTTGTATTGTCCTTTTTGATACAAGTATCCTTATCCTTCTATAAGTCTTCAGGGTGTTTGACTTCTGTTCATGAGCTCTTCAGAATCTTTTAATGACATTAGGAAGGAAATAAGCATCTGGAAAATCTAGAAATTCAATCGAGCCTATCACACATCACCTTTACATTCCTTAATATATAGTTTGTATTATACCACATGCTTGGGTTTTAAGTCAGGCAAGCTTCCCATTGACTTCACTGGAGCTTGACTGTCACCAAAAAGCTTCCACTAATTCAGTGCATGCCACTGACAAACAATTGCTGGAACATTGGGCTTCGCTGCGTGTACAAAATCATTGACTCTAAAGGCAATGCTCAATGTACTTGTTCAAACTAGAGAAAACCCCAAGAACTTTTCATAGCTCCCTTAGAAGTAAAATAATGGATGTGGTGCTTGCCAAGGGACAGAATTGCCTAAAGGGCAGAATGTTTTGTTGTGTTTGTCACATTTTTGACCGGCTGTTCCTCTTGAGGACAATTCCTATGTTCTCCTATGCTTTCTAACTCCTAAAACATGAGGGTCTGTATGTCACAGCAGCCCTCCAGTCCTCCTGGCTGAATGACAGACAGCCTCAAAGCAAGATGAGACCATTCTTGGATTTCACCTTCAAGAAATGCTGGAGTATATACAATTGATGTTGTCTGTAACCTCACAGGATGAAATTTCTTTTCCTGCTTGTACAATTCCCATGACAAGCCTGTGCTTAGCAAAAGATGCTTCTTGATCAAGAATATGATGTTGGGAGACCACTGGCTAGGGAAAGACTTCCAGCAAGCAGCAGGAAGTATTCATTAGTATCTTTGCAGTGTGTTGCATTTCTGGCACATGCTGGGAGGGTGGCTCAGCAGGTTATGTCCTGAAGACACCCTCAGCAAGTTCTGTTTCACCTAAGCCTAGGCAAGGGAGCTGGACCATCTCTGGGCAGCAATTTCTCTGACTTTTGGCTACAACCTTAACAGCCTGTGATCTCTGGGCCACCAAGGAATGCATATTTTGCTCGGTGGAGGCAGTTAATGGTGTACAGCTGGACGGTTTGATGGGCACACAGTGTCAATTGATGTCTTGGTGCTCGTAATGAGCTCACCCATGCAGAGCTTCAATGCTGAGCACCCAGAGGAGCACCTGGGGCTGCTGCTGGTACAGTTCCTTTGCAGCCTCTCTAACAGGGGTGTCAGCACCCTTGGCTCTGTGTGCTGCATTTGGCAGTGGCACGGGTGAGGTGCCCAGCTCCCACAGCAGCAGCTTTCCAGAGTGGAAATGGGGTGGGTGTGCTTCCCTACAGCTGCTTTCCAGGCTCTCCTGGTAAACTTGCACTGGTGGAGAGTGTGGAGTTTCTGAATTCATCATCTTCTGCTGGTTTGCCATTGTCTGTTGCTTGTAAAATTTATATTTAGGTAGCTTATATTAGAAACTGAAACAAACGTCTTTTGCATGTGGTTATCTTCAGCTGGTGTGTTGAAATGTTTTTCTACTTAGCAATAAATGTGCTTAATCTTTTACTGTGACTCTTTGATCTGAAGCAGGGTGAATGCTTTTTATGTGGATGTTTTAAAATGTTGCAGTTCTATTACATGCCCTCAAATATAAAACCCCACACAAAAGCGGAATATGCATGTAATTTTATTATTATTATTTTTATCCATTGAAAACCACTTACAGTGCTGTTATCCTTGTGTGGCCTTGTTGTCTGAGTCACTTTTAAACAAGAATCCCTGTTTAGATGAGACTGTGCAGGCAAACATGTGGTCACAAAAGATCTTTTAAAGATCTAGTTGTGTAATTGTTTCACAATCTAAACTTGGATTTAAAAACAAACAAACAGAAAGCTTCTCCTCATTATGGTCATCAAGATAATGCCTGAATCTGTACAAAAGGCACATCAATGCCCTTCAAGAGCAGTTGGCTGAGATGAAAAGTGTGAACTGAAATAACATCAAAGGGAATGCACAGCTTCTATAGCTGTGGCTAAGTCACACCAATGACAAAGGAAGGTCTCAAGCACACCCAGGACTGGAGTCACTGTGGTGGCAGGTATCGGGGCATTTAATTGTTAAGGATTATTTTGCTGTAGAACAAGGAAATCTGCTGCTCCTGCTCTTTAAAATCACTGCTATCCTTGCAACAAAGGGCAGGAGATAGAGGAATTCCAGCTTTGTGCTTCTCTTAAATGCTTCACGTGCTCCCCGAGTCCAAGAACCTAACTGGGCATTGGCTTGTGTAAATACTGAATAACCATGTGCAGCTACATGGTGATACTGGAGTTCCACCTGGGGTTTTCTATAAAATCCAGTGTTGTGTGTCCAAGTAGGGACTGCAGCAGGTAAAAGCTGGCATCCCCACGGAGATGTCTGGGCTGGATGTGCAGCTGTGGTTTACAATTTATGTTGCATTGATATGGACCAGCAAAAATCTGACAAATCTCCTTTCACCCAAACAGCTTGTATGCTAATTGTTATAAGTCATATATTCTTCCCTTATTCAACCTGAACCATGTTTTAGCTCTGAATGAAGCCTCTGGCTTTTTAATACATCATCTTGTTTGATGTTTTCATTGTATCATACTTCTCATTTGACAATTACACAATTTTTATCCATCTCAGGGGTGTGATTCTTTCCCCCTGACAGAAATAAGTGCTTGTTTATAGCAGTTCATATTCCAGCATTGGCCTTTACTTACTCAAATTAAGTGTTTATTATATTTTACATGCTTAAGAATTACATTCCAATTTCAGCCTCTTTTTTTTAATATTGGATATAAATATTAATGTCCAGATCAACTTGGTCTCCAATTTCATTGTCCCTAGGATAAAACCAGCACTGCTGGTTTGTTTTCCTTTTGACACACCAGGCTGTTGCATGCAAGTATTTGAAAGCTCATAGGGGAAAAAGGAAGAAGCAGCTCAAGCAAAGTTGAGTGTCTTAGCCTTTCAGAAGCCATGAGAATGATAATTGAGTATTTTTGATGTTTTTTCTGTACTGAAACCTTACAGAGCGAAAGAAAAAGAGGAGGAAAAAAATAAATGCAGAAATGCATCTGTAACTTTCAGAAGGTCTAATTCTGCTAAATTTTGAGCTTGCACTGAGCAGTCCTTGCACAGAGGATATGGCAATATGAGGGACAGAGCAGTACAAGGAGCAGGAGCTGTGAGGTATTTGAGAGAAGTAACTGCTGATACAACCCTGGAAATAAATAAATAGCTCTTGAAATAAATTCAGTACTGGCTGAGAGTTCCCTTTGGAAATGTTTACCTTTGCTTTCACATTTCAATATGTATTGAAAAAGGAGGCTGAGAGGCATCATAGCTTGTGTTCAGGCTGCTGCTCGTGGGTTTCCCTCAGCTCATCTTGGTTACTCAAGTAATTTTCCATGGTACACTGTTGGGCTCTGATGTGAATTTAGGGAGTGTTTTTGAAACAGAGTTGTCTGTGGTTCATTCCCTCCTTCCATCACCCAGACCCGAACCAGACCCATCTGCCAGTTTGTGTGTCCAGTGCTGCTCTTCAATAATATACAAAGAAAAGTTTCACTGTATGCAAACAATTCTTCAATGAATAGTAATTTCCCAAGTAGGATTTTTGTATCACTGGTTCTTCAGTATGTCTTGGGCTTTGTGATTTTTTTTTTTTAATGCCTCTATTGAACCAATACATTGAAGCAGAACTTATGAAGAGCATGGTTCTACCTTTGCTGGGCTCCACTTCTGAGCTGCTCCTGTGGGTGAGGGTTATGGATGTTTCATAGCCAGTCTCACCCCAGCTCTCACTGAGAGGCTGTGTAATTGTCAGAGCTAGGGCTTTTCCCTGCCATTCCCAGACTTTTTCCAGAGGCACTCAGTGGTACTGACAGAGAAGTTCAGGGGACAGGCACCAGGCTGGAGCTGCTCCCTTGCCTGGGGTGCAGACAGGGCAGCATGGGCAGCAGGGGAGCCTCTCCCTCCGCCTTGTGCCTCCCCTCCTGTCTCCTTGGGGTGGGCAGCAGGCTCTCTCTGTGCAGGAGACAAGGCTGTTCTGCCTTTGGAACAGAGCAGGTGAGGCCTTGCTCTGCTCTCCCTTGGGCCCTGTTTCAGCTTTGATCAGGGGAGTGTTCAAACCTGCCTGGAATCGATGCATGTGTGGAGAGATCTGAGCACAGCTCAGTTCAGTGACAACAGCGCTGCTCTGGGTGCCTCTGGCTACAGGAACTGATGTGCCTTTACTGTTCCAGCCCAGAAGGCAAACTGGGCTCTGCACAGCCTTTGACCTTTTGAAAGCATGAAAATCCATAGGGAGCTGAAAATTATTCCTTTTTCATTGAACTGCTTAAAATAAAGTGGCCTATGACCTCTCAAAAGTATGTCTGACCCTGTGGGACTAGGGAGAGACCAAATGAACTAGACCATGGCAGGACCCAGAGGTGAGCACAAATTCCAAGTTTTAGGCAAATTCCTTAGATCAGACTATGTTTTAAAGTGGGAGGTGATGATTTCAAGCCTCTAGTGTTGCTTTCTTCTGGTCATATAAATTCATGCTATAACTGCTTTATTAAGAAAAGGGAAGATGTTTATAATGTACTGGTAAGAACAACTCACTTCTAACTGAAAGCTGTTAAAGAATGATATAACCTGAAAAAATATAGAGAGCATTTTCCTCCATACATTCCTTTACTGCTCTATAAATTTACACTGAGAGTGAAAATATATTTCTTAACTCTATGTAAATTTTGACAAGTTATTCTTGATTGTATTAAAAGCACTGTAACTTTTTTTTTATGTTCTCACTATATCCTGATGATGATAATTGCTTTTTTTCTTTCTCTTGAAAACACTCATCAGAATCATGTTTGAAGGATGGCCATTGGAGGTAGACAAAGCTTCCCATTTTGCTGTCACTAGCACAGCAAAGTTAAATAAATCATTGGGCATCCTGGAATTTTATTAGCCATGTTATCCAAAAGCTGTGCCCTGCTGCTTGTGTTCAGTTGACCTTGGATGTGATCTGGAAAAACTTTCTCTCCAATGTGTAGTAACAGTTTGACAAGCTTGACCTGCATTCCTTGATCCTGAGCTCACACCTTTGCTTTTGGCTATGCTGAGACTGATTGTTCAATAGCTCCCAATTCTCTGATAAATGCACTTAAGCCTGGCCTGCTTCAGCAAGATTGGAAACATGCAGGTTGATCCCAGTGGGTGAGTGAGTGTCACTTGAGCAGCTTGCTAACAAAACCTCGTGTTTCCTCTGCTGTTTGGCTACTCCTGTCATGTCTCTCCATCTTCTCTCCATCCTGCTGCAGCTCTGTACTGCACTCGAGTGATTACACAGCCATGCTCTTCTGCTATCAGTAAATGTGCTTTAATTGGACTGCAGAGCAAGAGACTGATTGTGAGCTTTGAGTCTGTTTTATTTGTTTGCCCTATGAAAACATGTTATTTTAGATCCCTGTGGTCTGGTTCAGAAAAGCAAGGTCTGAAAGCTTGTAAGCAAATCCAGATCTTGCTTGCTAAGACACAGATAAGAACATGTTCTCCCACGTCATACACGAGTGAGTAAAGGAGGGATGATTATAAAGTAAACACTGAGCAGAAAATGGCTCGTAGAATAATGCACAGAAAAAGCACTGAGTAAATTTTTAAAAAGCCTTTGTATTATGCCTGGCTATGAAGGATTGAACAACAATTTGTTCAGACATGTAATGTAAGGAAAAGAAATTGTTCCTGCTTCAGGATATTTGCCATTTTCTTTACAATGGTGAAATACTGTACACAGCCCTAAATGTTTTGGAATCTAATCTCATCATGTCCATGAGATGACCATGCTTGAGGTATTTATTGATGAGGCTGGACAAATCTGAGCTGAAGAGAACAGCAGTTGTCACGGAGTGAGTAAAATCCCAGGCATGATGCCAGACTCTCAGGGACAGTTTTGCCTTGATGGCATACAGTGATTTATACTTCCCTTTGCTTCCATCACTGAGAGCTAGAACAGGGAGAAGAGAGGCAGGAGGAAAGCAAAACACTGTATTCTCACATGGATGTTGTTTACTTAGAAATTAAAATCTGCTCATTGCCTCATCATTTTCTGTAAAAAAAAAACCTCCTAGCTTCACCTGAGGCTATAGACTCTATGGAATTTTACAGATATGATGGTTGTTGAGTCTTTTTCAACCTAAATAATTCTTTTTGTTATTGTTGAAATGCTCATAATCCTGTGACAGCAAAAGTGGTTTGCTAAATAATCTTCCCCTGAACTGCTGATATATAGGCTGAGTTCTTAGTAGGTTTTTTCTTGCTCCTTGGTGATGTTTTGTTTCAATGAGCAAAAGCTCATTTTCCAGTCTGCTTTCAGTGAATTGGAGAAGTCAGTGTGTTGGTCAGCTTCCATCTTTGAGCAGCCTTTTATGACTTTCAGTAAAACCTTTTGTTTTGGTAGCTTATTAAAATGAAGATTTGCACTCGGGAGCTGAATGACTGACTTATGCAAGGAGCAGTAGTTCCCACCTATTCCCTGTAGCCTCCCAGGAAAATAGCATTCCCAGACAAAAGTTGAGTCAGGAGACAGGAATGACTCATTCTTCGGACACTTCCCCTCTGAGATTACTTCAGGAACAAGTAAGAAGTTTAGTCTGAAGTGTTCCTGTTGCAGAAAAACACAGAAAGTTTACATTAACTCCTGAGGAGAGTGGAACAAGAATTTGGAAGACAAATCCATTAGGGATTAATAATTAGATAAACTGCATCCAGCTGAGGAAATCCCCTGAGCTGAAAATAATTGGGGACTGGGAGAAGGATGAAGGAGAGGTACAAGGCTGTCTTGTCACTGATCTCCCTTTGGCTTTTGACTTTGGTCACTCCTTGAGGCACAGTTTGAGTTAGATGAAGTCTTTTTTGGAGAGGTGGGAGAACCTGGAAACCAGAACTTTGGGGTTCAAAATACAGAAAGAGTTCAGCACTTTTTACTTTATGGCTTTGTGGCCAACCTTCAGCTGGCATGGAGGGGAAGGAAAGGAGAGGAACCAGAGTATTTTGAATATCTGTCTTTTAAGGTCAGCAGTCCTTGACTTTTTGTAGAGGAAAAGTTTTTTGTGTTGGAAGAGACCTTAAAGATCCTCAAGTTCCAATGCCCCTGTGATGGGCAGGGACACTTTCCACCAGACCCTGTTGCTCAAAGGCCTGTCCAGCCTGGCCTTTTAGTTTGGTTTAAGAGAATGTAATTGTAAGTGTAGCTGAAGATTTGTGACTTGTTATTGTAATTACATCTGAGGAAAGAGAAAGGTTCAAGGTTGTCAGCTGAGATGCTCTCCCTGAGACAGTAATGGGGAAACCACCAAACTCAGACAGACATCTGAAAATGCACTTTTATCTCAAATTGCTGATTTTGTTGGTAATAAAGTTTGGCTTCATATGTATTGTGGCCTGAGATCCAAATGAATTTGGGAAATGAAATCTGATTGTGACTGGCAAAACACTTTACAGGGAATTTTCTGCTTCTACATCCCTTCACATGGGAGAATTCTGGTGCTTTTAATACCCTCTCAGTAAGTTTTTAATTAGGCTGGTCATCACAGCCACATCTTGTAAACCAAACTCACCAGAGATCCCTGCCAATCACATTAGCATATCATCCATGTGATAGTGCTGATCATATATGTATTAACTTGGCATTTCCAAGAGCAAAACTAAATTCTGTGCTGTCCTGAATCTTTCAGGATGCTGTCATGCATTGTAAAAGTGGTCTTCTTGTTAAATAAGGAAGGATTCGTTCTGGGAGTTTAGTAATTGTGAAAGAATTTTCAGCAAAAATTCTTCATCTCAGAATGGTACAAAGACTTAAAAGAGTGATATTAAGCTGAGGTGGCAATCTCAGCTAGAAATTAAGGGGGAGGGAAGCATAATTTCACTGTTGGTTTGTTCATTTGTGATACAGCCCTATATTCAAAACATGTATCTTTAAATCTAATTTTGTTTTCACACTGCAGTTAAGCAAGAGAAATTGGAAATCTGTGAAGTGGCACTGTGAACCCTGCTTTAGTCTTGGCAATGCAGGTTCACAAATAAGCTGACAATTCAGCATTAGACTTGTGACACTTTGTTATACTCATGATGTCCTTCAGTAGCTTTATTTCAAGGAGCTTTTAGTGGAGAGTCACATACAAGGACTATAAAGGAGATGGCAGGACCCAAGGCATTTCAGCCTCTCTCCAAGGAAAACAGACCTAGCAGCATGGTCTAGATACTGTCCCTATTTTCATCAATTCCCCGGCCACTTTGAATCCAGATATAAGTGTCCCAGATATCTGAAAAAAATGGATCCCTCTAAGGCCTCAGAAACCTTGCTTGAACAGAATCCTCTCAGTCTTTCCAATAAAGTTCCTGACTGGGGAACTTGCTTAGAAGACAGCTTAGGAGGACAAGTTGTGCTCGGTGCTCACACACAGCATCAACAAGTGCCAGCTCTGGTCACACTATTTTAACTGGGCACCTGCTTCCCTTTCACTCCTGCCACTTCTGTGGAGGGGAAGCACAGCTTCAGTTTGATATTTTTGCAGGGTGGCCTAGCCAGTTTGCCAGCTGTGCAGAGATTGTACTGGAACCTGTTCACAGCTGGGTATGGCAGAACAGAGGAGACTGCATTCACTCTCTGTATTAGCAATGAAAGGGAATTTCTCTGGGCCCAGGAACTAGCCTGGGATGAGCTCTCTGGCATCTAGGTCAGTCTCTAGTGTGGTCTGGGTGCTGACTCTTTGTTTGGAAAATATCCTGCTAGTTTTGCATTAGTTTTTTGGCAATTCTCAGATTTTCTAGGAAGACAGTTCAGCAAAACTATCCTGAAAGCCGGTAAAAATAACTTGAAATTTTTTTAGCTGGCTAATGTATCAGCAGGGTGCTATTAGAATTCAGACACTGATGCATTTGCAAATGGAGATATTTTTCTCTGTACACATGCTTCTGTAAAATTTTGCTGTTAAATTTATCTTTTTTTGATAAGGTTTCTTTTATGGACTGCTATCAGTTGCTACTCATTTCCTGAGGACGTTAAAATACTCTAGTGCAACTTGGAATTGCAGTTGGGAATTTCTTAAGATGGGCAAGCACATCTGCTGTGTTACCTAATCTGTGATTGGATCTACTTGTCTTCCAGTTGGCCATTGTGCCCTCTGTATCAGCAGATGTGGAGGATGATTAGCAAGGGCCACTTTCTGGATCACTGACTTTCTGGGAAACCTCACATTCGAAATAGGACAGCAATACAGGAATATATCCCACAGGATTAAGAGAGCCTTAAAATGATTCTTCAGGTCACCACATTCACTTCTTGCACTTTACCTAAATTCAATCTCTGTGAAAATGTTGATGGAGATGCTTTTTCTTTTTGGTTTTTCTTTATGGCCTAGAAGTCTGACGAGAACCATTCTTGTTACACCATTCCTAGTTCCACAACTTGTCTAAGAATAGAACTGTCATGTGAAAACAATTGTCCAGTCACAGCTAATAAGGAAATGGGTGATGTGTTTGTTGTTTCTCCATGTTTACTTTCACTCCAGAGTTAGGTACTGGGACTTAGGAAGGGTATCAATTCCTGTCTGACACCCCTTAAAGGGAGCAGTTTTAGCAATGTCATGAGAAGGTCACAGAACCCATACAAGTGTCACCTGTGAGGGGTGATAATATTCTGCACTTGTAAATTATAAGTGTATGTATCATGACAAAGCCTCTGTCATTTTAGTAATAGCTAATATAGTGATTCTATGAAAAGAAGTTCAGTTCTATTAGGAACACTAATTATACACTTTTGAAAAAACTTATAGTACATAGGACAAAGGAGTTATAAAATGGTTATAAAAATCCTTGAGTTGAAACTTTCCGGTAAGTGACACAGGCTGATAGGCCTAATTCAACCAGCACAAATAAATCCAATAAAAATATATGTGACCTAAATTTTGTGAATAGCACTATGGGCTCTGTGAAGGCTCTATGTGTTATCACTGATAGACATTTTTTAAAAGACTAATATAAAACTAAAGAAGTAAACATTTCTATATTTCTTTCCAAATTAAATTATGTCATTATCAGATAAATAGTCATTATCAGTAAAATTATGTATTTGTTTCTTGAAAGAACTTTTTCGGAAAAGAGAAATAAGCTTCTTTTATTAATATTTTTCTGATATTCTTAAGCAGCACAGAGCTATATCAAACAACACAAGCAGGAGAATGTGTAGATAAGGATTTTGGAACTGTTAACAGTTGTGAATCAGCTCATTGTTTTTACATCATGTTGATGCTCTGAGAGGTTCTGTGTCCCTTCATTACTGATATGAACGTTTTCTGTCTGGCAAAATGCGAGTTCTGCCCATGGATCAGTGTTTTGGAAGTGCCTGTGAGGGCACTCGAGGGGGTGGAGGAGGGTCCTTGGCCATCCCTGTTCAGAACAGCAGTAGCAGACTTTCAGAATTGAAGGAGTAGCTTTGGATTTCAGTGGGCTAGAGCTGATTGCTGAACTATTTTGTGTATCCTGCTGAGAATATCTTTGATACAGGTTGAAGTGAGGCTTGTCATCTCAGCCTTGCTTTCCTGAGTGAAATAACACTGGGGCAGCAGAGAACATTTGCCTCAGCAGCTGGAGCATGCACAGACAGATCTGTGTGTGCTGATGCCTGGAGAGGCTGCCTGGAACAAAGGCTAGACAGTGTTAGAACAATAAATTAGGGATTTATTAAAAGGCCTTCAAAGGATCCCCTGTGGGCAGTACAAGAGCCGGCCATGGCTCTGCCCAAGAGGGAATCAAGATGGACCCAAGACTGATCCCAAGTCACAAGTTTTCACACTTTTGTAAGTTTTGGGCCATTACCTATTGGAGTTAATTGTTCAGTTACAGCTTCAGGTTATGAAGCTCCATCCTCCCAGTTTGCTCTCTTCAATTCACAGTTTGCACTTTTTTGGGCCTGGAGCTGCAGCAGTGGCTCAGGCTGGACAAGGATTGTTTTGTCTGACTAAACTGTGAGGAGAATTTGCTAACACTTTCTCTGAAGTTCAGAGTTATACACTAATGCAGTACAGAATCTGGAAAATATGAAATCAGTGCCATCCTGCCATCAGACTGCATGGAAATTATTTAAAGATCCAAAGCTGCTCCAATGCTCAGAGCTAGGCCCAACCCCATTGTGCTAAAAGCATTGCAGAGAACAAAAACTGAACCCTGCCCCAAATCTCTCAGCTTGGCAAAGGCAGTCCTGTGTGACTTGAGCAGTTTTCTCCAAGTGCTAGGTTCCTTTTCACAAATGTGAGCAGAGAATTTATCTGCCAATACAAGCTGTTATCTGAGCAAGCTTATCTGCGTATCAAGAGCTATCTTGGAGCCAGAGACATGTATCAAAGCAAGTGGCAGATATCACAGCAATTGCTGCTTTACAAGCCTATTTTTAAGAATGCGTGAGGTTACAGAACATTTTCAGTTTCTTAAGCTGTGTAAATTTACCAAAACAGAAGGAGAGGGTTTAGGATTACTCTGTCATAGCACTGTATCTGTCAGTGTAAAACTGAAGCTAATCTTTTTTTTAAGGTACCTTTTGTGATATGGTACAACTGGAAGAAGAGGTGTTTTGTTGCTTCTTGCATGTCTAGAAGTACAAAAAATTACCACTGCCTCTAAACAAATACCTATTTGAGAATATAAAAATATCACTGGATTTTTTTAATGCTTTATAAAAGTAGCTCTGAACTATGATAGCTATGTTTTCACCTCTATCTAATGAATATAAGATTAAAAAAAAATCAGAAGAGGACAAAGTAAACTTAAAACAAACTAAACCAAAAAAATAATCTCATAAAGTGGGATTTTGCCATCTTTACAGACCTTTTCCCCTCTGCCTGGAATAAATACCATGAGTCTGTTACATTGCTGGCAAGTGTTCAGAACCTGGGTATTTAGGCCCTATCTGGCTCACTGAGGATTGGAAGGAAAGAAAATACCCCCTATAATTAACCATCCACTTTCTGTAACATTTCTGCTTCCATTCCGTGTTTAGGTTCTCCTTGTGCCCAAAACTTCTTTGTTTTTGTGACTGAATGTTTGAGAACTGGCATACCTTAAAGGATCATGGATGTACCCAGTATATTGAAATGAATTTGTTGGTTTGAGACTGTGGCCAAAGGGTTATGTTTTATAATTTACAGAAAGTTTCCAATTTCATGATGTATGAAGTAAACCAGGAAACTAGGCTAGGTTGAGAAAAGGAACAGTAGGCTTAAGGACTCTTATGCTTTTAGGTACTCTACAGATGGATAACAATTCTAGATTGAATGAAGCACAGTTTTTAAAAAATTATGGCTTATGATAACTTTGTTTTAAAAAAACAAACGGAAAATATGTTTTTAAACTAGCAATTTGAAATGGAATCATGATAAGTAGCATCCTTTTTTTGTGGCCTTTGCAGTTCTGCTTTCTCCTGCCTTCCTTGACCACTTAAAGCAAGATGAAATATAGACACTAAATTTTTCATCTCATTCCTCGAGTCAGAATCTTGGAGGGAGATTTGTTACAGATTTACGTGGTATAAAACGTTGGTTTAGCACCAGGATGGAAAAGGAGAGTTTTCTTCTAGATCCGGGGTGATTCAATTCAAATAGTGCAATAATTCAACTTCAGTCATTGCAGTGAGTCACAGTCCTGAAGACTTTGTGGTCTGACACTGCAGTGGATTAAGAGAGACTCTTGAATCTTTTCTTTGTGCATGACAAGTGATTTGGAAGAGCTGTGCAGCTGGCAGAGGAGAGATGTGACCACCTCTATCTCCTTGACAGGCCTGACACTCTTCCAGCTACATTAGGTAAAATCAACTTATTGACTGGGGCAGCTTCTAGTTTGTGCCAGGACAAGGAAGAGGACCTTGAACATGATTTACCTTCATTCTGTTTTTCATAAATTTTATAGCATGTGATTGTATCAAGGGTAAACATATTTGCTAGTAACAGTAGAGTTTTTGTTTTGTTCACACATAACTCTGCACAGAAATCCATGAAATGCTTATAAAGATGTTATTTTGTAGGACTTCTGATAAAACAGTGTGGTATCTGCATCCCAATGAAGGAAATTAATGATTATCATAGTCTAATTATGCAACAGACTTTGACACAGGAGGTCCCACTACCTGTGGGAGTCAGTGAAGTTCCTTGTGTCTCTGTGCTTTCCTCGTGGTCACAAATTTCTAACCTTGTCCAAGGCTGTGATGGAGACTTTGTGCTTTCCTCTGAAATGTTAGAAACTGGCCACCACTCAGTATAGATCAACTGACCAGACCAGTGATCTGGCTGTATTGGATATGAGTTTGTAGGATAATTTTGATTATTCTCCTTTAGATTTTCTTTTTTTTTTAATGTATCAGGGTGGCAGAACTTTGATCCCATGGTTGTGTTTGAAATTCAGTAGGCTGGATATTGTTGTCTTTGATCTGTAATGTCAAAATTTATATTCTTGATAAGCCCCTGGCAGTGCATTGGTATTAAGACCAAAAAGGAAGACTAAAGCTATTTTTGTGTCCATGTATGGGGAATTTGGCAATGAATTACAGCATTGATATAAAAGCTTTTTATTTATTTAGTCTGGCTTTTCTGCTTCACCTGTTAAATTTTCTAGCTGTATCATGAAAAAGAAAAGAAATCATGTCAAATAAACTTTGAAAGCCACACTTTCTTAAGGAAAAAAATAAGAATTTCAGTGGCTTCGATTCTTTGTTCTGAAAATTCAAACAGAAGCAGCATGCTCAGCACTTTTGAGATTTAAACCACTGCTTTAGATGCTGAGGAACAGGCATTCTATGGCAACTTCAAGCAGTTGCTTGACAAACTCTTGCCTTTTGTAACAAATATCAGTGAATACAGGTAATACCAGCAGCAGTATGGCACAACATGCCAGAAGCTAAAGAAAATGAAAACTCTTGTATGATAATAGGTTAAAGTCAATTTAAATTTCTATTTCCTGGGCTGTTTCTGCTGTGGTCTGGATCAAAGCTGGAGATAGGAAGGAGATAACTATTTCATAGAATGATGGTATTTTTTACCAGTTTATAATGGCTGAAATTTATAGCCCAATCCTCTCCATAGAAGGCTAGAAGTAATTCAACTTTTAAGTGGGGGAGCTCTGATTTGTTAGCAAAAGTGCTTTGAGATGAATTTACATGGTTTCATTTATGAGGCTTGAAGAAAAATAGTTCAAATATGGTTGAAATTTAGTCAAAAAAAAAAAAAAGAAAAAAAAGAAAAGGAGAAACAGTCCAGGAAGGAATTTGGACTGTTTAGCTAAACTAGCTAATGTGCAGAAGCAAGATCAAGCAGAAGCAAAGCAGAAAAAAGAGAAAAAATATAAAATTATACTGGATAAAACCATTTATGTGCATTTTGCTACAAGAGTAAATTGAAAAACAAAAGAAGAGTATTAAGTTTGACACAATAAATCATGGAAAAGAACTAATTCATTAGAGCCCAACAAACTTTTAAAAAGTGGAAATTCTGTCCAAACACCATTAGTAGATTGGAGTGCAATTTATGACACAATCTCAAAATAATATTTTTTAAAAGATGGTAAGATAAACTCAAAAAAATAAAATGCTCTGAAGATGTGATGTAAGATAACTGCACATTTAAACAGAGGCTTCTGCTTCTAATACTTCAGATGACCTAAAGATTTTTTTTTGCAGAAAATACTGAGGAAATTCTTCATTAAAACCATTTTTTAATAGAGAAATTTAGTATGGCCTCATGAAAAATGAAACTTCTGGAATAGAGTTATGTGTCTGGGTATATTTGTAGTTTGATGTAGTTTCAATCTCTCCTTGACTTACACAGAATTGTTTGGAGTTTCTTGGATTGGAGTGATGGCAATTTGCAGACTTTTTTAAAAATTGGCTTTTATTTAAGTACCTATGGTAATAATCAGAATATAAGGAGAAAATGAGAGCAGCAGAATCAAACTATGTCCAAATTAAGCATTTTTAACAGATAGACAAAAACTGAGAAGTTAATATCTATATTTCAAAATCTGGAATGACTAAGGATATTTTATTCCCAGTCAGTTTCTAGATCTGAAGCATGAAGACAAATGGCAGATAAAGGTGAGGCAACATCATATATCCACAAAAACAACTTTGATCAAAGACCTGAACTTGCAAAAAAAAGGAAAAAAAAAAATCCCCAAACTGTGAAGGCTCAGAAACTGAATCTATTTAAGGAGAGAATTGTTTGAAGACCTGAAGTCTGCTTTGTCTGCATTGAGCCCAGAGCCTGGATTGGGTTGGGTTGCCTCCAGAGGTCCCTTCCAGCCTGGATTATTTTACAGGTCCTTGTCTCTGTGTTGTGTTTGACAGTAAGCACAGAGAGGTACATGTTACCCTGGGCTTGTGCCAGATGAAATCCCAGGCCTTGCAGCTCCCTGGCACACAGAAATGTCCTGGTGTGGTACAGCTTGGCACACAGAAATGTCCCTTTTGGGGGCTGTGCTGACTGGCAAGGATGAATTGGGATTTGGATTCTCCCCCTGCTGCAGGTGCTTTGCAAGTGAACCACTGAGTTTAGGCTCAGGAAGATTCTTGAGTGCAATTTAATCTTCCTTTCCTTGGGAATTCAGTATGAGGAGTTGTGTTTCAGCTGTCACTGAGTTCAACTACCTGGATATTGTATCTGTTTTTCAAGATGTGGCTAAGATGAAATTATTTTCCTTTTTCAGCCTTCTGGCCAAAATTGTTTAAACCAGGCCATGGTTTTTAATGACACTCTGTTCATTAGAGCAGTATCTAAATCTGCTGGAAGCTTGGCCAGTAGTAGTCCTCTCTGCATTGCTTGGTGCCTAGCAACCATCATCAGGGCCAGTATTTTCATCCACTTTCCCTTTGAAGTGTTTTCCATTTCCTTGTAGCTAGGGTATGAAATGAAAACAGCCTGAGAGACTCTTACCTCTGTATGTAATGGCAATAGCTGATTTTATGTACTTCAGGGCAAGCTTCCTGTGGCAGGCAGCTCTCCAGATCAGCCTTTATTATTCTAATATTATGATTTGGGCTCCTTGAATTTAATTGCTTGGAAACCCTTTCCGTGCATGTGGTGGGAAGATGCAAGAGTTTGTCTGCTCTCTGTCACTTAAAAAAAATATATAAAAAATTGCAGGTCATCTGTAGGGAGGAAAAGAAATAAAAAGCCTACTCCAAAAGAATCGCTTTCCCAAAGTTGCTCTTCCTATGTGCATCAAGAGGAAATGAATGCTTTCTAAGTAAGCAGATACAAATAGTTTTTCATCTTTGTGCTGCTCAGACAATAATCCTATTTTCTCAATATTGATAACTGCAGTGGCTTTGGGGAGAAAACATCTCTTGCAGCACATGTTAAACCAAAACTGCATAGCCTGGGCCTTATGTGCAGCCTGCTCGCTTTCTTTGCCAGGTTTCACTTGCAAGGTACATTGTTCTGGTACCATCTTTTTTTATTTTTTTACTCTGTAAGGAAGGATATTGTGCCTGCTTTACTCGAACAGCATCATGAGCCTTGTAAATGGATTTGCAAGTGCCACTTGTCTGTTGCATAAGGCTTCTTTCCCCTGCCCTGCCTTAGTATGATTATTTCTCTTGGCAGCAAAGTAAAAGAAGGAAATAAGGATGTTGCTTTCTTTTAAATCAAGCAGCTTTAGAGAGGTTTGTGTGCGTTGTGAGCTGCAGCATTTTGTTTCTGTAGGGTGTGATAGCTCAGCCAGAGCTTTCAGTTCACAGAGTTCTGCAGAGGCAGCTCAGGCCACGCTGCAGAACTCGCAGTTCACTTGCACAGTAACAATACTTGCTCTAATGAAAACACAATTAAAACCAGGCAGGGGCCTCAGGACTCCTACTATAAGCTATTTAATTACAGCTCATGGATGGCCAGTGAGATGAGATCATTTCTGCCCCTATGAGGCTCCTATGGTGATGAGTTATTTGTGAAGGTGGAACAGTTTACAATAAAATATCCCACACAAACAGCAGCCTTAGAGCTGGATCCTCAGACTGTGCAAACTGGTGTAACCACACAGATTTCAATGAGACTGGCTTTTAACTGCTTGAAAACAGAATTTCCATGTTAGAAACAAGCTTAACTGTGATGAGGGTGGGGAACATCTATAAGCTCTTCTTCCCTGGGCATTTCCTTATTTTACTGCTTTCCTGCAGTCTTTCCACCTACGGAGCTGTCTTTCTTTAACTGTCACACCAAGGAACAAAATCTATTTGTGCAGTTACAATACATTTTGGGAGACTGTCCTCAGGCACTGGTTGCTGTAGCACAAACATAAACTAAGGCTGTGTTACTTGAGTCACACAAAGTTGACTGAGTGAGAAAAGACGACTTGCAAATACTCTTGCAGATGGTGACTGACCTTTGCCTAATGGAAGTTTGGGTTTTCTCACATGGTTACCTCACTTTGCTGAAACATTGCACTCCAAACTGGGGTTCAGGATTTCTTTGAGGCAAATTTAATGCCTACAGCTGTGAAATCAAATGTTCTGGATTAAAGTCTGGCTGTCTTATCCAATGAGAAATACATGTCTCATCTCTTGCTGAGCCAAGGGTTGTCCTGTCTCTGATGCACAGACTCTGTACTGCCAGGACGTACTTGTAATTCATTTTCTCACCTTCACAGTCTCATTCCAGGTAAAATTTTAAAATATTACACTTTACATGTTTATTTATTTCCTTTGAAGTAATAGTTCCTTTTCAGAAGCACCTTCAGATATTTAAAAAACATAGCTATGTATTGAATGTTACATAACATGGGGAGTCATGTTCCTTAATTTGGTTGCAAACTTTAGTTTTGGAATGTCCTGCTGTCCTGAACTTGGCTGGAGGGGAGAAAGAATTTAACAATAGAGGGATTGGTTATTCCTTTTTTTTCCTGTAATCTTTGGGCTCCTCAGTGCATGAGGAAAAAGAAGATAAGGAACATGATCACCAGAGTGTGCTTGTTAAAATGTGTGGAAGGAAGGTGGTTAAATCCGTCCAGGATGGCATTATCATATTTACCATCATATTGCTCATTTATATCAGATCTTCACTTGAGTCATCCAGATTCCTGTGGTAGCCTGTTTACACAGAGATGGAGGAAGCAAGGCAGTGGGTGATATTTTTTTGATAGAAGCCTCATTTTTAAAGACAGAGAACCCAGCAATTATGTCCTCTAATTCAGTTCCAGTCATGTAATTGCATAAATCAGACTGGAACATGTGTTTGTGTCACAATAGTCACTTTTTATAGCAGTGCACACTACCAGCTCCTGCAGGAAAAGCTAGTTAGTCTCAGAGAGGAATTTACAGTTAAGATGAAAAAACACAGAACCTGAAACAGCCACTGCCAGGGCCCTCACTCCATGCAGTGATTCAGATCCAAGTCTTCAAACAGCTCAGCAGCTTAAAGTGCTGGCTTCTCCACCCAGCAAACGCCCTGACCACCAGGATACAGAATCATTCCTGGCATTTTTCCTGCCAAATATATTCTTGGTGAGCTTAATTACAGTGTGGAACAGGTGAGGGGAGCTGAATTTGTGTCCACAGTTAGGGAAATCACTGGACATGTACAGAAGAGATTCAGACCTGGTCTGTAGTGAGTCAATCATTTATACATAATGAGATCTCTCCAACAAGAAACTTTGGGAGGCAATAATTCTCTATCTATTTGCTAAGACATTCTCTTAAAAAACTAAGCTTCACCTCCTTAAATAAGTGGAGTAAAGATCTGTACTGGAATTTCCCAAAGCTCCAAGGTGGATGCCATACTCAGCTGCAGAGATGCTACTTAGAGCAGTAGGTAAGGGCTCTGTTTTTCCTTCTAGACTCTATAATACCCTCATCTGTAAGAAAAATTAATTTCCAGCTCTTGCAATAGCAACCTAGGGACTTGTTTTGTGCCTAGATTCAGTTGTCTGGCTCTTGATGGGGTGTTACACAGTGCCTCAGTGTTGGATATGGTAGGTGGCTCCCATTTTATGTTCCTTTGCTGCTGTTTCATTAGGATTCTCTGTGGTCAGAGGATGTCCATCTACGTACCAAATGACTTCTTTGCAGTTCCCCATATAAATGGTCAGAAAGAATTATGAAAGCCAGTAATAAAGCAATACCATTTGTGTTATTAAACTGCTTTTGTTGTTTTGCAATGTCTCAAGAACAATAAGAAATTTGGAAAAAGGCCCATGTGTTTCACCATGATGTTTCAGTTACTTTAACCCTTATTCAATGAACTATACTAAACTAAGTGCTTAAAAGCCTTATAAATTGTCACAAAATTTGTAAGCAGCCTTTTTGAACTCAAAGCAAGCTAACGAGAAACACCGATTTAAAGGAACCAAATAACTTTGGCTCAAATTAGAAATGAGACAAGAGAACATTTTACTTGCTTCAGTAGCTTGTTTGAAATGAATTGGTGGCCCCAGTCCAGTTTCTAGTAAACGTTTCTCTGCTACAGTAATAGTCTCTCTATAAATCAACAGTAGTGCCCACATCAGAAAATTCACCACTGGTATTTTGACCATAATTGGGTGAGGGAGAATCCTCGTGCAGGATTGTCCCCAATGCCTTTCAAAGGAGTTCTGCTTTCCCAATGCTAAAAAGGACTGGCAAGGAATATGGAGGGTGGGGAGAGAGAGAGAGAGAAAGTTTGGTGATGTTGGTGCAGATGTTCTCTGGGTAAACCCCCTCGATTTCTAATTCTGTAAAAGTTTCCTTTTGTCCAAACTAAAATTCAATTAAAACAAAGAGGAAGAACATAAAGAAAGGTGTTGAACTGTACAGTCCTGACTTTCTTCTGTCCTTATGACTGATATTTCAGTTATTCTTACGCTGCTGCCTTCCCATGGACAATAGTGTCAATAGTCATTCCATTTTTGGGCGTTCACAGGACACATATGCTGCAATTCTTTACTTTGTTCTAACGCCCGCTGTGTTTTCTTTACCTTTAATACAGTAAAGCTGTTTAATACTCTAAGATTTGTTCTGAGCTGGCTGCTAATTATTTTCTTGTGGGCCATACTGGCATTCCTGCTGTCCCATTGTTTGTCCTAGGGAATCTCCACAATATCTGCCCCTTAATGGGAGCCAGAAAGATAGGCTTGGTCAAGCTGCCAGTTTGTCAGCAGAAATAAAAACCCCTCGAGAGTCTGAAAAACCTGAAACCTATGTCACAGCATTGGTTTGAGATCCACAGGACTGTGTTATTAGACCATGTAGGACAGCCATTACAAATAGGTGAATCAGCTTGGATAAAATTAGAACTGGCTCTATCTTTACCAAGTCCTTGAACTAAACCTAGATCAGATTACTTTTGAAGTACCTGTGAAGTCTCTCACATATTTTTAATTGAAACCACTCAGTCAGGACTCAAATATTTCCATTTTATTAAAATTAATCCACTTTTGTTCACTTTCTTGTTCCAGTGAAGGCCTTTTTTTCATGATCTGCATCATGGAAGGGCAACTGTTCAGCCAGGCTAGGCTTGGGAGGGACCAGAAACTTCCCATGGAAAAATAATATCGAATCAACCAAATACAGCAAAGCAAGAAACACGAATTCCCACATCTGTTCTTGCCAGACTCCTTCTGTGTTAAAAGACCAAAGAGGTTTGGCAAGGGTTTGGGAAATCAGCCAATTGGTGTGCTTAGGAGAACCTCAAATCTCCAATGGCCTGCCTGTCACTGCTCAGAGTTAAAAAGGTTTTCCCTTGATTGAGAGGATGCTGCATATCTAACAGCCAGTCTCTCTCATGGTGCGCTCCAGACACAGCAGTGTGCTATTAGCATTAGCAGGCAGCTCTCTTAAAGGTCAGATGAAGTCAGAGAAGCAAATTCCTCAGTGATAATAAAATAAAGCCAAAGCTGACACTTCAGTAGTGACAAGGAAAGTGCAGACTGTTTTTGTGTGCGTGCATGCACAGGCACCTGAATCAAAAAGCAGTTTCTGCATTCTTTTATATCACCACAATAACTTCATAAGGAGTAGGTTCCACAGAAAAACAAAATATTGCTTCTTGTAATGAGAATTTTTTTTGTTTTCTTGAGACATTAATTAATAAGCATCAGTGAGCCACATGCTGTGGCCAGGAAACTATGGCCTCTGCTGGTTGCATTTGTATCTTTTTTGCTTGTGGCAGATTAAAATAATAGAATCATTGGAGATATCTGAAGACTAATTCATTAGTAAGAATAAAATTGCACTTTTTGTTTTACCTCATCCTACTTTATTTCTGTATGCTTTTCAAGGTAATCAGTAAGACTTTGGAGTGGTGTGATAGACGATGCTGGGAATGTTACTTTGATTAGGTTATTTCAGTATTTACAAACATATTTAGTCTAATTGGGGCTGTCGGGTAAAAAATCAGAACTAGCAGAAATAAATGAATGGCCCAAAGGCAAATAATTCATGGCTGGATTTTGGAAGGTTGTTTTCTTACTCTGCACTGCGGATGAGAAGTCCAAATTGAAGAAAACCACAGCAATTTTACTCGATCATGGCTACGGGGTTATACTGCAGCCCACAGTCTGGTTGTGAGTTAAAAACCATGGCAGTCACCTGCAGTGTTGAAAAATGAAGCCTGGGAGGTGCAAAGAACCTCCAGAAACATCTACAGAAACATCAGTGGAGCAGAGGAAATCACATGTGGTGCTCCTCAGGCTGGAGTTGGGACAGCAGCTGTGTGCCCATCAACGAGTTAAAAACCAGAAAATCAATTTGTGTTGTTGTGAGCCAAGTGCAGAACCCAGCTCCTGGCCATGTTGGAGTCTGTTCTTCCTTCCCATCCCCATCTAACACATTGGTAGATAATTTTCTTCAGAAATTAAAGCTGCTTCCTAATGAGGGTCATCTATGAAATTATGGAGATGATGAAGAAATTAATTCATAGATGAATCTGGTTTCATCTATGGAAACTAATGGAATTTCTAGAACATTGATGATAAAATATATTCTCTGTAGAAAGGTCCACATCATGTTTGTTGGTTGTTTCCAAAATCAAGAATGTGTTCTTGCATACAAGACCTCCAACACTGAAAAGAAAGTAAAAATTCTAGCAAAGCTGAAGAGACCTTTGGTCCTATGTATGGAAATCATTCCAATCTTTTGTTGAAGGTGTCTCCTATCTCACATGCTTGTGAATGCCTCAGCTAGATCCAAACTCACAATCCTCTGACTGCTGTGCCTGCACATCTCCCATTTGAACACAACGTGGAGGTGGATCAATCTGCTCCCCTTTGCGGTACAGGTACAAATGTCTGAATGAGACAAAAGTTCAGAAGCTCCCCTTCAGAACTGCCCCATCAGAACCCCCCTCAGCCCTCTGAGGCGTGTGAGGGGATGGATGCTCACAGGCCAGGGGGAGTTGGGTAAGGTGTGCTTTGAAAACCCACCTGGCAAGAGAACAGCAAGAATAGCTGGGAAGGATCATGGCAGGAGTGTGATAACTCCAGCCTGCACTCGTGGGAGTTCTGGGAGGCTTCTGTCCTTAACCTGGAAAGGCTGACCTTGGAGACAAAGTCACTGAATAAATTGGGTTACTGGGGACTGCTTGGGGTCATCTTGTCTAAGCCACCATTTAAATTAGAGCTAGCTTTGAGGTTACATTGAACTCATTTCTCAGTCCCCTGTCCAGGTGAGTTTTGATTGTGTTTAAGGATGGAGATTCCACAGCCTGTCAGTTGGAACATGTCTGTGATGAAGTGTTATTGCTAATATCTTCTCAGAAATGCTGTGGTAGGGTTTTGTATATATATTTATGTGTATAAATTCTGGTCTAAGTTACATCCTGCCATCACAGAAAGCAGATATATATGTAGCTAGAAACTGCAATTTGTTTTAATTATTCAGAACACATCAATACTATTTTTTGAAATTCCATTCTAATTTTTTTTTTTGGCAAACTGAATTTGAAAAAGTAAAGGAAATACTTCCATTCTAAATAATTTTGAGCCATATAACATTGGGAGACAAAACGAATGAGGACCCTGAACTCTTAGGCACTAGGTAGCTTTTTCATTCAGGCTTAGTCTTCAACATTTGTGTGCTTCTTTAGGATTCTAAAATGGAAAGTATAATTTCTTGAAGACAAGTTTGGTTCTTATTCATTAGCATGGTTCTTTTATGAACATATAAAGTCATGTGATTCCAAAATTGAATTAAAAATATGAATAAAATCCAGAACACTTTGATGTAATATTTTTATGCTAATATAACCTGTGAAAATCATACTGCTTTCTGCAGCAACAAGGCCTATATATAGAGAAAATCACTATCTAAAAGTCTGTTCAGTGCTCCAGGAATTAGATATCTGTGAATTTATGTAGGCAGTGAAGAACTAGGAGTCAAATTTTCAAATTTTTATTTCATATTATACTTATTTATTTGGTTTATATTGAAGATTTTAGAGGAATGTGTCATTTTCAGTTGCAATCAAATATAGATAAAAGAAATGCTAGAATTTCTTTTAATAGTCTTCTAACAACATAATGTGGTGTCTGCCATTTTTTATGGTGTAAATATCATTACATATAGGTAGATATTTCTTCTGTGGTTTTGCTTTTTTCAGTGGGACTCTTCTAACCAAACAGATTTCTTTCCATCTTTCGCACCAGCTCCTTGATTTGACTTTGGTTCACCTGCACTGCTCCTCAACCTGATTTAATTTTGCTGAGATGTGCCTTTACACTTTGCCCTTCTCTTCGGGAACTAAATACTCACTTCTTGTGACTTATTTTAGTTCAGATCCACCACTGTTCTTGGTGTCAACGTCCAGGCCATGCTGGTCTCCTTTCTGCAAACCTTCTCAGTAGCAGCAGTTTTTGTTTCCTTGGAATGGAACTGATGCTTGTTTTCCAAATTTTCCTGAAAGGGAGAATGTTACCATGCTAAGTATCATTGCTTCAGGAATGGAGATGGGACAAACAGTGTGAAATAGAATATCTGAGATGATGGCATTTCAGTCATGTGAGGAAAGATATTTCATCGTTAGGAACCGGCTGATAATCTTCAGTATAAATACATTCACAGCTTGAATATTCCTGGATCTTCCATCATTTCTGTCAGCTTCTTATATCTCATTAGAAGCGGGTATAGATGTGTCCTGGAAAATCAGGGAGCATGTATATCACATCTGGGTCTGATGAAATAGGAAGCACAATTAGAATGTTTTAGCATGTTTGTAGTTGCTAGTACATCATCAATCAAAGATTTGGCTCAGGTCTGTGGCTAGTAGAGATGGATGTTTGAAAGAGACCCAAAAAAGTCTTTTTTAGTGTTTTTGTCTTTAGAGAATGTTTTTTTCTTTGGTATTAGGCAATGAAGAGAACATGAAGGGATTTCAAAAAAATCTGATTTGGAAACAGAATTTTATCTTTCTTTGAGGCCTGACATTTCATTAGGGAGCAGATTTTGGTGTAATCAAAAGGGTTTTGTTTTGTTGTTTTTTTTTTTTGCTTCCTACAAGGGAAATTCCCTGAATCATATTTTGTTAAAGATATTATTTATTGTTATTGAATTTGAATAAAAAAATTAACACTGTGCCGATGGAAGTTGCTGGCCACTTAAGTCATGAGGCATTATACTGCCAAAGAAGATTTGGTATATGAGAACAACTTGATGATTAGACCGAAGTAGTAAAAACCAAATGTAGTCTTGTAGGATAAAATGCCTTGAGGATCTAGCAAGAAGAAATGCTGATATAATCTGGAAGAGCATTTTGGAAAAAGCTGAGGTGGTTATAGTTTGGCTAGAGGGTGAATGAGGATTTCCAGGGTAACTTAGCTGGGAAGGAGTTTAATGTGTTCTTGTGTCAAGAGGAGTCCAATAGATTGAAGGAGGTAATAACCCTGCTGTACATGGTGCTCCACATGGTCTTTAATGTTAGATGTGAATGAGCCCAAAGGGTGGGGAAAGTCACAACAGACGGAGTAAGAGAATGAAAACCATGATCTCTCAAGTTGATTGCAGTAGTTTCACTAGTCCTGCTTAGAAAACAAAGCTGAGGAGGAGGTACTTGTACTGCCTACATGTTCTCAGGGAGTATTACACAGAAAAATACCATGTTTAAATGATAATTTAGTGCTCTATAACATTGCTGGGGAAATAGTCTAGCTTCATTTTCAATTTGCACTGATTTTATATAGAAAAAAAATAGAACTTTGGTTTTTTTTCATTCCTTACTACAACCCAAACAACCCCTGTGTATTTTGAGGTGGAGAAGGTAATAACCACTCAGAGGGATGAATAACATTGTCCACAGATGCAAGCTGAAGCTATGCTGTTGGGCAAGCTCCTTGCTACTAGGCTTGGTGCTGAGGGAATGGAGGTTGAGCTGAGTAAAAGTTGGGCGTGTAGGTGAAGTGAAAGAAACTCAGGTATGAGTACTGAGGAATGTAATGTACAATCCAGTTTAATTTGCAATATTTCCACAGCCTATCCATGTTAAATTGATGTCCATGTTTCTCTTTAGAGCAGTAGATACCCTGATAGTGTAACATTATACACCTGGAGTGTCCCATTCAAATAATATAGACAGCACCACTGCTTTGGTTTTCCACCCTAAGAGTCAAAAATCCACTGCATCTGCAGCTGTGGAGTAGGGTTGCCTGGTTTCTTAGGGATTGGAATAAATGGAATATTGGTCACAACTGAAATAAGCTCATCATCTAATAAGTACACAAAACCAGCTTGAAAATATCCTCTGGTATCTCCTTCCCTGTGGACAGTGAAAGCATATTTCAATGGTGCTAATATCCCAAGGCCACTTTGAAAGTTTATGAGGCTTTCCTGGTCCTTTCCTGTTCAAGTTTTTTGTGGACAAATATGGCTACAGTTTAACACTAGGAACAACAAAGGAAATCTGACAAATGCTTGCTTTTGGGAGTCTGTTTTTCCATAAGGGTCTGCACATCCCGTAAAAATGGTTGTATAACAACTCTTTTTATTTCCACCTAAATGATTCCATCTGAAAGTGAGTTCACTGAAAAGAAAGATTTTGTAAGGATCCAGTCTTTTTGTCAGAACTTAAACGAGAAGAGGCTCCAGAATCTTGGATGGGATTCCTGGCTAACAGCCCTTCTAGCATGGCCAGTGCTGTGGCTGATGGAGCCCTGATTTGGGACACAGGAAACAGGGGCTTGAATTCTCTGCTGGGAATCTGTGACTGCACTGCAGCTGCAATGCTTTGGCTGCTGGGAAAGTTCATGGCAGTGAGCAGGTGAGAGTTGGTTTTCCTCATCCTACGAGACTGTTAAATAGTGAGGGCTATGCTCTTCTGTCCCTGTTATTACTTATTCATACCAAACAGGATTATTACGTCGGGAGGAAGTGGAAGAGAACAGCTGTGGCTGAGTCTTCAGCTGAATTTAGGCTGTCTAGGATTAAAAGCTTTGTTGTCCTGGCTGTGGGAAGGGGTTTAAGATTCCATGTTCTACATGTCAGAGGCGTTCTCTGCTGTGTACCTAGGTGGATCTTTATAGTACAGCACTAGGATTCCTCTTAAATTAAAAAAATATGAAGTATTTTTCATTTTTGAGGCAGTTTTCTAAACCTTAAAAACCTTCTGTGGGAGGAAAGAGATTTTATAAAATTTCTGTCATTCTTTACAGATGAAGTGTTGCTTCTTGAGGAAGGAATATTTCCCTCTTGAGTCAGGAACTGCTCTGCATGGAGTCTGTGGGGACAATAAGTGCTCCACAGGCCAGAGTTTGCAAGTCACAGGTTTCTGCACTGGTCATTGTAGACCTCTCACAGCTGGAGAATGTAACAAGGGTGGAGAGTAGAACTAGCCAAAAAACAGTTATGTACCCGAAATAAAAAATTAAAGTATGTAATACTGTATCAGGGGCTGTTAAAATAGCATATTTTTCAGAAAACATGTACCTATTTAAACTAATAACTATTTTCCACAGAAAATAAATCTCTGGAATTATGAAAATAGAAGCATATTTTCATCTGTTGCAATTCACCTCTTTTGCATTTTATATCTATACAACAGAAATTTAAGAATGAGGTTGTGGACTGTTTGGCAAGAAAGGATATAAAATGTTATGACCTTCTTGTGTGGTTTCATTCAAGACCTGAGGTGCAGGGTATTCAATCAAAAGGATCAGTGCTGCATGTTCCATCTGTTGAAATAGAAGTCACTTATTTGGAAGAGGGAGCACTGTATTTATTTTTAACATTTTGCACAAGGTTTTGATAGAAAATATTCTTGATCGAGTATTTATTAATTTTATAGTGAGTTATTAACCAATGTGTTTAAGAGCAAAATCTCATAGAAACAAAATGCTCAATCATGTTTAGGAGGAAAAAATCCCATCAAAGATACTGCAGCAGCATTTCAGTCTTTTTAAAAACTTTTATTTTGCCACCCCTTTATGAACTGCCTTAATGACTAGAATGGAATATTTTTTCAGGCAAGTTTGCTCTGATTTTTCCTGTGTGTTCTTAGAATCCTTTCTTCTACAAAGAAGGTGCAATTCATATCCTGTTAGGAGAACCAATACAAGGCCTCACTTTATTTTACAGTGTTGAAAAAAAGCAAATAGAACATATCTGTTATAGAAGGGAAGAGAGAGAGAGGCTGAATAAGGGAATAGAAAATAGAATCATAGAATCATCAAAGAATTAAGGTTGGACAAGAACTTTAAGATAAATAAATCCAACCACTAATGGTGCTCTGACAAAGGCCACCAAGTCCCCAAGTGCCACCTCTACATGCCTTTAAAATACCTCCAGGGATGGTGACCCAAACACTGCCCTGGGCAGCCTCTTCCAGGGTTTGACAACACTTTGGGGAAGAAATATTTCCTAATATCCAATCTAAATCCCCCGTGGCACAACTTCAGGCCATTTGGTCTCATTCTGTCACCTGTTACTTGGCAGGAGAGCCTGACCCCACCTCACCACCACTCCTTCCAGGCCTTTCTAGAGAGCAGAGAGGTCTCCCCTCATGCTCTTTTCTCGAGGCTTAATAACCTGGAGTGGGAATGACACATTGTATGACTTTGTGTGAAACAACTTGAAATTTCACCTAACTCTGTATGAAGCTGTAGCTGAACTGGGCAGGGAAAAAAGTGTAATATAACAAGCAAAGTTATACTGAGATCATATGAGTTAGAGCAGTCTGAGATGAGTTTTGTGACAAAAGAAAGAATAGCACCACAAATGACAGCTCTTTGAACTGTGTTTTTGCATAGGTTCTTGAAGGAAAAAGTACGTGATAGAACTTTCTGTCAGTCTCCTGCTAGTAAGTTTTGAGTTTGTCAGCAAACTTTAATCAAAATTAGCACGTAGACAGATAACTCACAGGTTGCTGAGTTCCTAAAACAATTATCAAAAAGTGTGGCTAATTAAGGCAGGGAAATCCTGCTAATGGCCCCACTGCCAGAATGGCAGAGGAAACTTGGCTGTAATCCGTGGAGTTGGGCAGGAGCCCCTCGGGCAGGGTTGTGAGGTCGAGCATCCAGCACGTGAGGAGACATCACATCAGCAAAGAGAATGCCCAGCTCCAGCAAAACTCATGCTCTGCCTTGCCCAAACAAGGCAGGGCAAGGGGTTTTGGGGCAAATGAGGAATATTGCTGCCAGGAGAGGGGGCACAGAAACACAGAGAACAATATGGAGCGTTAATGCAGATTTGGGGATAAGCAGAGAGTCTTTGCTGGAAGTTGTTGTGTTGCAGGTTTCTGGGGAAGCCTGGAAATCTAAATGGAAGGAAACACAAAGTGAGCTGAGCTTCTCATCAGGAAAGTACAGGAGGCACAAGATGTGGTGTAAATCTATCCTGAGGAGCCTTTCTTTCCCTTTTATTTTGCATATATGTGTTTGTGCACTGTTCTTCCTTGCAGGTAGAGCTGAATCTGGTTGAGGTGTAGTGCTTGCATCTCTACATGAGGATCCTCACCCCAAAGATAGGTTGGAATTGTAAAAATTTTACTTTAAATATTGTGTGTATTTGAAGACTATTATTGAGAAAGAAGATAATTGTTAGGTTTAATTTGACTCAGTCTTGGTTGTCACGTTCAAGTTTTCTTTGAAAATTGTAAATTGGAGATTTGTGCTGTGTCAGAGACCTTTCAAAAGAATCAGAAATATCCATATTCAAGAACCTTATGTTCTTTGGATGCTGATCAACATCTCTGTTTCTCCTTTGTGTCTATTACTAGTTGTAGCAAAAAGGATGTGTCATGCTACCTTTCTTTCCCTTCCTCTAGTCTTTGGAGCTGTGTTTGGAAGTCAGTGTTTAATTTATCATTTCATGTTTGTTTTGTTCCTCACTTAAAGTCATAACTAAAGCTGACTAAATCTTTCCTTTTCTTCCCAAGAAGTAAGATGCTTCACAGTTTTGATGGCAATTACATAAAATCTCGGTCAGAATTTCAGCAAAACAGGTATGGATTAGTGGAAATCAGTCATGCACGAGGCATGGGAGAAAAATGATCAAGTCATTCATTTCATCAAAAAACAAAAGAGATCAAAACTTCAAAAGTGCTCACTATGCAAATTTGTTGTTTTCCTGCCAGTCTTACCAATATTCCATATGGATAAGTTTATTGTTTGAAAGCGATGAGTCTGTTTCAATGAGATGGTCTAGAATCATTAAAAAATAATCAACCGTAGAAAATATAGCTCACTTTCTGATGTGAGCCTTTCAGATGGTGCATCTGATTTTCAAAATGCGTTCCTGCCTCTCTGAGTTGCTTTGAGGAAACATCCCAGCGGTGGTGGATGGCTGTGGGTGCTGTGAGGAGATGAGGGTGGAGCAGCAGGGGACAGCCAGGGCTGAGGCTGACTGGAGGCTGCCGGGTCTCCCGGCCTCCCTCAGGGAGCAGTGCTCAGGAAAGTGGTGCAGAAGCACTGCAGTGGAGCACAGGGTGATTTCTAGCCTGTTTCCAGAGCTTCCCAGGAGATGAGATGTGGTGATGACTCCTGAAGGACCAAGGTGCTGTTCAGCTCTCCCGGCACCTCTGAGGGAAGCCACCCTTCCAAGGGGCATGTGGAATGATTGATGGAGTCTGAAGGTACCTGCTGCAGCTTTGCATTTTCATTATGCCCACTTTCAGCTTTCGTAACTGACTCAGACCTCAAAACTTGAAAGACTCCTGAAATTGCCGTTCTTCTCAAAATGTGACTTTGTTTAAAAAGAAAAAAAGATGTGATCGGTTGTCATGTTTCTTTCTCTATAACTTCAGATCAAATATATTTAGATTGCAGATATTTTTGCTGTCAGCCTTGCAGACTTAGCAAAGAAAGACAAACCTGATTCTTTCTTACTTTGTGCATCATCACTGATAATATTCTGCAGCATAACTTGACTCTCAAAGAAACTTATGCAAGCCCATGGTTTTACAGGTGCCATAAACTTCCAAATCTGGCTCTTCAATGGAAACTTATAAATTGATATATAAGTAAAAAAATGAGCCTGTCTGACTTTGATCAACATGTTTTTTCCTCATTGATAGAAAGAAGAAAAGGAGCTTAAAGCAGCTTCTAAGGCAATTAGGTATAAAAAAAAATAAAAAATAGCTCCTGTTCATGTTGATAGAATTATTTTTAAGGGTTGCTTTGTGGAAGAGAAACCAAGAAGAAATTTGTGAATATTTCCAGTATATTTGAGTCAATAATAAGTATTTAGTGCAAATTAGCTACAACTCAGTGATTTTAGGGAATATTTTACTCTACATTTTAGGTTTAAGTAGAGTTAAACTGGAAACAAAAAATTGTTCCCACCAAAACAGATATATAGATATTTTAAGTGCACATTTTTGAACCAGAGATTTTGCAATCCTTACCCAGTCAAAGGAAAAGAGTGGAGAATCCTGTAACTACTAAATTAACTACAACTGAGCAAAACCACAGAAGAGTCTAGTGAAGGAAAAGGATAAATATTTTGTTGCTGCTATACATTTGAAAGAAAAAAATACCCTCCCAGATGATAAATCACTTTTACAGTAACATATATGCTTTTACCTTGCAATTAGAGTGACATGTTCTCAAACTGAACAAAAGTCCTGTGGAACTGGGGAGATGAGATCTAGTGCTGCACTAGAATGAGATCTATGCCCTTTTTAGTTGCAGGTTTTATCAGCATCTTTTTCCTTCACTGTGCAATCTCTAAATTTTGGATTAATAGAAGGGTTTGTTATGTCTTACAGGCTTCCTGCTCTGGGGCTCCAGATGCATTTCCCCACTCTCCTCATTTGTTATTTGAACACAAAGCTTTTATTTCTATGTTGCAAGGAAATGAGTCAATGTTGTGAGAGCTTTTTCATTTTATTTCATGGGATAACTGTTGTTCTAACTGTAAAATACAATGTGGATATGAAAGAAAAAAAGGAAAAAGAGAATAAATATAATATTATTCTGGAGGCTAGAGGAAAAGACATATATGAAATTTTTTAAATTTAAATTCTATGTTAATTCCAATATTCTGGAGGTAAATTAATAATCACTTTTTCTTGAGTGTGTTCTATTTAGCTAATGCTCCTGGGCTTTAACTCTCTTCCCCAGAAGATTCATGTGAGTGTATGACAGTTATTTGTGTCTAAAATATCAATTTTCCTCTTCTATGGGAATTTTCAAAATCCAAGCAGAAAATAATTTCAGGTTGGAATATTTAACATTTTTGGGATTAAAATTGAAAATAAAGCAATCACTTTAGTGGTATCAAAATATTTTGATTAATTTTACTTCCACTTCTTATTGTAGTGCCTCACTAAGAATAATATACATTATTTTTACATTTACAATCACAATTAATAGTTTAGTGTGAGAGCGGATTAATTGCTCTGTTTAACACCTGAAGTGGAAAGCTTTGACAATGTTCTGTCAAAAACTTAGTTGACATCAACAGGCTGCAAAAAACCCCCTCAATTTTGTAAAAGTTATTTTTATGCAAATTCTCTGTCACTGTGGGGTTTTTTGGGGGGGGAGGTGGGGAAGGAGGGGACTTGGTGGGGGTTTTTTTAAGCAATAAAAGATGCCAAAAGAAAGACTTAGTACAGGAAAAAGAATCACAGGTAAAAGAAAGGCTCCTGGGGGCAGCACTGTGTGCCTGCTTTAGTGAAGCCGTGTGGAGAAAAAGGGAGTCTCAAGCATGGCACAGGGAACAAAATATATATGACTTTATAAAGTCATCCCACTCACTGCCCTTCTTCAGAGGAGTTGAGAATGGGCACCTCCATATATGCCACAACTTGGCTTGGGCTGAGCAATCTCTGATTGTACTTTAGAAACAAAGCTCAGAAAGTCAGAGGGTTCAAAATAAACTCCTTTGAAATTCAGAGACCATTGGATCTCTGGAAACCATCCCTGGCATGGGTATTTGTCTTTCCCCAAGGGATGGAACAAGAGAGAATATTAAAGTCAGATTTTTTCAGTATTCAAGCTTGTGGCTTCCTTAAAGATTATCACCACACTTGCAACTGCTTAGTGTTCTGGGGGGAGCTGAAACCCATCTGGACAAAACCCAAATTCTAGCAGAGTTCTGAAATCAGCAGAGTTAACACACAGTTACATTAAGAGTTCTGTATGTCTGCCTATGTTTGTATAAATTGATCTTATCTGATACTCAGCAGGTCAAAATGTACAAAATTCAGTCATGGGTGCCAGAACAAAAGGAAGAGGATAAGAATGATTCTTATAACTTGAAGAGACGTTCTAATTTTCAATCCTTTCTTAAAACAAACAGGCAGTAGTAAGAAACACATCTCATTGTTTTAGCTTCCTTTGTATTGTTCTTGTTCTTTTTTGGCAGTAATTTTCCACTCAAATTTGGCCTTTTTTAATTTTTTTTTTTAATATTTTGTATGGTGTCTAAAAATATGTTTGTAGGATAGTCTCAGTAAACCCACTGCTTCTTTATTATTATTTATAATTTCAAAGGCCTTTGTGCAAAGGGATGTTTTTCTAGTTTCTAAAATACACTATGCTGCTATTAAGTGTTCATTGTGACATTTTCCACTTTCCATTGATTCCTAATATACACCGAAGAATATATATTATTCATTGAAACATGGGGAAAAAAAAGTAAAAGTGAGGGAATCATTGCCCTTATAGAATAATTTAATGCTCTGTCTTTCTAAACATAGGGTTACATACAGAACAGAATTTAAGGGGGAAATATTTTTCTGGGCTGGGTGCTTGACATAGAAGAAGACTGAACATTTAATCAGATTTATTTTTTTCATCTGAAACACAGATTTTGCAACATCCAAGATGTTTTAGAAATTGCTTTTTTTGTTGTGAAGTTACTCATTTGAAGCAACAATGTTAAAAAACTACCAAATGTTTCATTTTAACATTTTAAGCATTGAAAGTTTGCACTGTTCAAATCTGAAGTTACTTTCAATTTCATAATACCTTTTTTGTTTTACGTCATTCCACTTTGCTTTCAGCTTGCAAAAAAAAAAACAAAACAAAGAAGAAAAAAGTGTTTCCTAATAGAAAGCATTAGTGTACCATCAGATTTTCCTTACCTTAAAAGAAGGGGAGGGAGAAAAAAGTAAAATTCATTTTTTTTTAGTTAATCCAAAGGAATTGTTTATTTTGTACACTGAAATGGATTCAGATGCAATATTTCATTCATTGCCTAATTTTTCCTATGAAAGGAATCAGCCTGACAAGCAGTTTGGCCCAAGCCTGCAGTATTTCTGCCATGGGCTTATCCCTTGAAACCTCCAAGGGATGGTTCCGGGGAATCCAGTAGCACAAATGCTGCAGATCTTGGAGTCACCAACTGTAAAACACAAGTGCTTGCAATTAGACTTGATTTCTGATATTTTAGTTTGCAGGGGCTCTTGCAGCTTTCTCTCCTTTGAAATACTTGCTCCTGGGAAGAAAGATGGTGCAGATCTGTCTTTCCACGTGGCCTGGGCTGACCTGTGGTTAGATTTGGCTTTGTTTTCTTTTTTGTTGTTGTTGTTTGTTTGTTTGTTTGTCTGGGGTGGTGGTGGTTGTTTCTTTTTGTGTTTTGGGGGTGTTTTGCTTGTTTGTTTTGTAACGTATTCATGTAGTGACTAGGAAGATGTGGGAAAAGCCACCTTTTCTCTTTTTTTATTAACTTCTGCTGAAAAATTTTTCACTGCAACAGCCTTTCCTACTTTCCGGATGAGCCTTTGCAACATTTGCTTTCACAAACCCTGTTGCAGTGAGACACAGCACATCCTGTATTCCCATCATCTCTTCAGTCTGAGGATGCCAAAGCCCTTGATGTCCTCAGTTGCATAATCTCCTAAATTGCATTTTCTCCTATTTTATAGGGTCCATACGGATGTGGCATGTGTATGGCATTTGGAATATTTAGGGATGAAAATTTAATCCATTTTTCCCCTGTCCCTTAAGTACAGGACGATTCCTGCATGGGTGATGTAAACCAGCAGAGCTGCCACTCTTTCTGAATCTGCTGATGCAGAGATTTAGAAAGGATTTAATCTTTTATCTGTCAGTTTCTTTGAATATTCAGAACAGTTTAACTTTCCTGCTTTTTAGGCTCATGTTTTCATTGATTTGGAGTATCTTCCCACTGCCATGTTTTGGTTGTTTTTGTTGCTTAGAAAAACACACTGATTTTAAAAGGTGATCAAAGCCTGTGGGATAGAAACACCCCATTACTGCCAAGATCTTGAGGGAGTTTTATTATTATTTTGCCTGTCATATTTGAGCATCTAGGGGAAAAAAACCCCAAAACTCAGCAAAAACCCGACACCTTTATTTTTAGGCCTTGCTAATTTTTAGTCTTCTCTCCGTTGCCAGCTACCTGGCAACAGCTGATTGCCATGGCAACGGCGCTGCTGCTCGGGCCTGGCCGCGGCCTGCAGGCCCGCCATGGCTCCTGTGCCAGCGCCTCCTGTGCGCTGGTGAATCAAAGAAATATGAACATCGATCTAATATCAGTGTCCGTCTGTTAGCGGACAAAGAGTCTCTAACAGTTTGGAGTTAGAAAGTGTGTGTTTATTGCAGCCTGGGCAGTGTGTGGGATATCTCCCTAATGCACACTGTAAAGTTTCATAGGTGATTACAAAGCTTTTATGGACAAAAATGTTGAATA
>VZTB01003382.1:381531-408239 GCA_013397245.1 Thryothorus ludovicianus
TTATCTTATAAATTTTTTAATCCTGTTTTTTTTGGGGTTTTTTTTTTTTTTTTTTTTTTTAGTTTTTTTAATCAATCTTCCTAGAGATGCTCCTGAAAATTTTGGGAATAAAACAATGTGCTTTGCTTTTTTGAAAAGCTTGACTTTTTGAGAAAATAATTTTAGCTATTTTAAAACTTATCTGAATAAATTTAGCATGACAAATGAGAGCTGGAATGAATATTGTGTGATGCTGAGGGGTGTTTTTCTTAACTAAGGATAATATAATGTACCTAATCTATTTCACTGTATTATAACAAAGATAATATCTAGGGAAGGTCAATTGCTTCCTCCTACATGTGCATAAGAAAATGTCACTTTCCTGACTTGATCCTGAATTCCTTAACCAGTTTTCACTTGGTCATTATTTAAACAGACACTTTTCTAACTTCACATTGACTGAAGAAAGAATGAATGAAAATGTGGGAACTTGTCCCTTGAGGCTTTTTCGTGGTAATTTAATACAATGAAAGAGTATTTTGGGATTATGAGAGAATTCCATTGGAAGAGATGATGTGTTTTTGAAGTGAAGAAAGTACAGTTGGCTGCCACAGAGTCATTCTCAACAAAAATTTGTGTAATAATAGTTTACACTTCTATAGGTCCTTCAGCCAAGGATCATGAAATGCTTTAAGAAAAGGCCACATTATTATCCTCACCTTGCAGATAAGAAATGGAATTAAATAGTATTTGAAGGATCTCAAATGCAGCAGGCATGTCCAAGTTCATAAATAAAGTTTCTTTTTAAACGACAAGGCCATCCTGCCAATCCTTGTGACACTTCTTAGCACAGGAGCTTCAGCAGATTGCAGTGAGATTTTTCTAAACTGACAACCATTTGGGCTTTAAGGGTGGCTGGTCTTAATTAAGCAAATTTGCAATCCTTGCACAAACTGAGATTTAGGTCTAGTTGGTAATTATATCTTTTCATTGATGACAGGGCAGTCATCAATTCTTTTGGCTGACTGAACAGATTCACACTTGGCTGTTAGCTTGACCTCTCTATGTGAGCTGATTTTTCTCCTTTTTTTTTTAAAGTTTACTCACGAGTCTTCTGATACATATTTTATGAGCTTCATCTCTTCACACACAATTTAATTTAGTTAAATATTTCAGTTCCTGATTTCCACACAAGCAAAATTGCATAAATTATACTTCAGAATAGCTGAATCTGAATTTGCCAGAAAAGATAAATTCTTGCTGCACACTTCCACTTTCCTTCTAAGAAATTGCACAGCCCTGGATTTGAATGGACATTTTGACGTTCAAGTTTGTGGTTCAATATGAAAGACAGGTGCTCTAACTTCCCATGCCAGCAAAAATTAGGAGTTAAAATTTAAGTTTAAGCTTGACAATATTGAGTATTTGAAGTCTATGGGAATGCATGAGAACAGATTTGCCATCCCTTCCCACTATCAGCATCCTTTAGCTCCCCTCCTCCTTCTGAAAAGTATATTATATATCTTGGGTTTATGTTCTTCCAGCTCTCATTTTTTGATGGTTATTTACTGTTACTCTTTTATTGCCCTCAATTCTCTCACATTTGTCTTCCTTTTCCATGTAAAATCATAATATCTTTGAGACATGGACTGCCTCAACTGATGTAGAAATATGATCCTCAAAGTGATGGGAATTAAACTTCCATAAGCACTTTCAGTAGCAAAAAGATAAAGCTTCAGAGAAAATAATAATTCCTGCATCTTGAGTAGTACATAGACTGAAACTTATGCAAAACCTATTCAGGAAAGTACTTAAGCATTTTTAAGACTGCTGTATAGTTCTAAAGTTAATAATTTTCTTAAACACTCTTCTGTATCCAGGCCCTGAATTATATTCTGTTGCTGTGTGCTTGTTTTTTCAAATGAAAGCTGCATTAAAATGCAAGTTTTCATTACTGTTATTCATTGTTGTTTGGCAAGCTGCACAGAGAAGTCACTGGAGAAATAAAAGGCAACGGGACAGGTAAAATGTCATAATTAACAAACACTGAGAGAGCCCCAGTGGGACTAAATCTCACTGCCAGTGTTGTAGGACTGAACTGGGGTAATCTCTTTCCTGATTTCCACCTAGCATGGAGAGATCGTTGTCATGAACATTAGCAGCAGAGAAGAATCCCAGCTATGCAGCTTAAGTATTTTCTATATTAACCTTTGAGAAGGTTTATTTATCCTCTCCATTGTTCACTTGTACCCAGAAAAGTAACAGTGAGGAAATCCCTTCTTAAGAACAATAAACTTTAAGCAAGAATCCCTCTTCATCACTGTGGAGGTTTTTGAAGCTGTGGACAAACTTTGTTCTGAAGCCAAACTGAGCTTTGTTGGACCTAACACACCAGTAATGCTCTTTGGTGTTACTTTTGCTCTCAGTTTTATGAGCTTTGAAAATTAATTTTATTGGCTACAGGCAGGCTGCAGGATCCAGCATCTTGATGAGACCATGTGGTTTAGCTAATCTGATGGATGACATAATTCTCAATGATAGCACAATTTTGCCATTCAGCCATGTAAACAAGGATCCAGTGGTTTGAAATATTAAAATAGATCAGTATGTAAAAGATCAATGACACATCTGGATATCAACTGGATATACAGTTTATCACATAGATTTTGATTCTGTGTGTATATGAATATAAAATGCCTGAGAGATCCTCCAAGACTTGCAAACACAAATCACTTTGTCATTAGATAAGCATTAGAAGTCTGTGTTCAATTCAGAGATCTCACATCAGATTAAGTTATTCTTAGGGATTTGATAGCATCTGGGATTAGGCATTCTTTTTCATTTGTAGAAAACTGAAAAGAAACACTCATTCATCATCAGAGAGTATGGCTTCTGTGGACCTGTATTATTACATAAGCCTAGCAGAAATTAATTCACAAAGGATGCCTGCAGAATACTGCCACAGGAAATGAGGGCCAAGGAGACCTTCTGCATGGTTCTGTCAAGTTAGGGATGCCAGGAATCAAAACAACACACATCTCTGCTTGTTGGCATGCATGCAAATAGAGAAGCTGCTAAACAGACCCTTAGGTGTTAACATGATCTCTGCCAGGTTTTATTTATCTGTTTCTCTCCAGTCTTCAGGTAGTGTGTTGAAGTGGCTGCTATGGTAACTTTGGATCAAAAGGCAGCACAAATTTTTTTTTAAGATTTCCTTTTGCCTTTGCCGTTCTCTCCATACTTTTACAGAGTCATCTTCCAGAATTCCATTAACAAATAAGTAAAAATAATTAATTTAAACTGTGGGGGTTTTGTTGTTGGTTTGTTTTGGTTTTTTTAAAAGTGACAATTAACTAGGCCAAGAAACAGCTGGATAAATTATTCCAGATGGAGGAAGGTGAGAGACAGAAACTCACTGTACACCTCCAGCGATGTGTTGTTGTGACATTATTGGAAAACAGTTCCAACAGGGTCCTTTCAAAGGTCTGCAGTGAAAAGATGACACTAAGAATCAAATTTGCAGATCACATGGCTGTCAGTAGGGTCTGTATGGCACAAGCTCCAAATGGCAGCTTACAGGATTGATTTGGACTGACCTTTATTAACTCAATAAGTTTAAAAGCAGTTGAGGTAGCATCTCTTCATTTGGACATATATAATAAATAAGTAAATAAATAAAAGTGCTCTCTGAAAGCTGATAAAGCTGAGGGATTAAATAAAACAGAATTTTGCTAAAAGGGATTCCCTAATAATTAGATTTTAGGGGTGAACTTATCAAGAGGAATAATCCTAACAATATATTTGTTACTTGATAATTGAAAAATAGATGCTGATAAATTTAAACCTGCACTTTCCAGCTCTGTATGCTCAAATTAGCATGAAATTGAATTGCCTTTTTCCTGCCTCTATTTATTCTGTGTTTTCTACAACAAGATTCTCTTAGTCAGAAGTAACTTGTCTCATACTGTTTTCCTCTCTGTTGTACAGGTTCTACCCCACTTCACAATGAGGTAGAATTTGCTCTAGTTCTTGTCTGGTACCAAAATGCTTGCTGGAAGGATCAAGCCAATTTTATTTTGGTTTTGATATATCTATAAGATCAAGACAACTGTGTCCCTAGTCATGACAACTACATTTATCTTTCTGCAAAGCTTTCTGCTTATTATTTGATCTGGACTTCAGAAGCAATTAGTAGGAAAGGGCAGAAAGATTGTCTCCTGACCCATGAGATGTTGCAATATTTAAAATATTGACTCAATCTGTAGATGGATGTCTGTTTGAAAGAATGGAAAGATGCTCCTCTAGAGCAGTAGGACAGGTACTCATTTTCCATGGTAAAGTCTACGCTTACTAAAGCAATTTTAAACCTCCCACTCTGGTTTGAATATGAGTTCTCTTTTACTTATTTAGATTCTCTCATGGCCAGATTGAGCTTGGTTAAGCCATTCTCATTTTTTGAGTGTCTGTCTTTGTTGATACAGGCATAGGTGGAAATTTGATGTCTTGACTTCAATTTATCAACATCTCTCGGGAAAAAGCCAATAGATATATAATTGAAAAATCTTTAGCCAGCTTTAAGAGATACCATAGTAGAAACATCTCTCTGGTGAGCAGTGTCAGACCTTGGACAGGACCCTTTGTCTCAGAAGATGCAGTTTTCTGTGTAATGGACGTCATAACACCTACCTGCCTCATATAGAAGTTGTGGGGGTGAGGGAATTTATGTTTGTGCCTTGCTGATTTTCTTCCTAAAGCTAAATGCTGCCTGAGAATGAGAGTCCTGACCTTGAAATTGGATGTTATAGGCAAAACTTATCACTGAGAAAATGTGCCAACCCTCTATTTATCACTTACCCAGCTGTTCTGCTAAATTACAGCTCCTTTAAAATTACACTCTAATTCATCAATAATTCAGCACTGAAGTCTTATGAGGAAAACACTGATGCCATTTTGAATAGCTCCACTATCAAATAATAAGCTATTCAGAGGGGAGAGTGGGAATACTGCCGAGGTGCCGCGTCTCTGTTACCAGGGGAAATTCACTTCGCTTTAGAGAAAGCTACGACACAACAGAGCTCGGGAGATTGTTTCACAACAGACCTTTGGTAGACACAGAACAGAATGACAGGAGGGGAGAGGGAAGCCTGTGGGGTAAATATATCGATGTGATCTTCTTGCAGCTTTGCAGGCTTATCTGGGTATTTAAAGCCCACACAAGCCAAGCAGATCAATGCCTGCCCGGCGCATGAGCGCGGGGCTCGGCATCGCTCCAGCCTCGCCAACGCTGCATTAGTCAGGCTGTGCTAAACAGATGTGGATGTGCTGTCCCCAGCCCCGGCAGCCAGGGTTAACCCTTCTGGGGTGCCTGGCACAGCTCAGGGGGCTGCTGCTCTGTGCTCGCCTGCAGCTCTGCCCGGTCTGCCGAGGGCACCTGCTCCTCCTGCGCTGCTGGAGAGGGGTGGGTGCGGCAGCACATTCGCTTTTTTACAGCTCTGCTGTGGCAGAGTCATTTCAGCAGCACTCAGCATCTTGGAAGAGTGTCCTCTCTGCTGCTCCCTTTTTCTCTCTGTGTTCTACGGTGTGAGAGAGTATTTGTAATGATTTATCCAGACAGAAGCTGGATGTGTGCATTAGTGCTGTAGCAACCATGGGTGAGACAGTGCGTGGTAAATCATGGTTAGATCAAATGGATCTTATCTGTGCAAATGAATTAACTTGTACAGTCATTCATTTGCCTTCATTTTTGCTTTACCCTGAAGTTCTGATGGGCTTTTAAGCTTAAATATAATTTTGAAAAACATTCCAGTATGTTGCAAATTTTCTTCTAATGAAAAGGTGCTGTGAGATTGAGAGGACGTTGGTCAAAAATACTTTGTAGCTCCAGCCTTTTGTATGAATGAAGATGAAGAAACCTTCTCACAAAAGTTTTCGTGCAAAATATCTTACCCATGGAAGCCACTCAATTCTCTGCAACACTGAAAATCAGCTCCAAAGTGGAAACTGCACCAACCCCTCACTTGTACTGGTCTGGGTGCTGCCATACAAAATTAGAGGTCTATCAGAAGACAAAATTATCTCTTTTTCAGTCCTAGTTGTGTTTGCTTTTGCACTTGATCCTGGTGATACTAGTCTTCCATCAGGCATATTTTTCTTTATGCCCTCCCCTTAGGTGCCTGAGTTTTTTAGATTTATCTACCTCCTTTCACCTTAGGCTTCCAGGAGGATTTCCTTCTTGTTCCATTCCTTGAAGACAACAGCCTTTAGAGTCCCTGGATTGGGTAACAGCTACCTTTTGTTTTCAGGGACCACCTTTTAGCTCTGAAATTAGCTGCTCTGTGCAGGTGCTATTCATCTCTTGATGGGAAAAACTCACTTTTGCCTCAGAATCTTGGTCCATCCCCAGTGTTAGCTATGGTTATTTGTCTATGGTGATGCCTAAGAATAGCAGCCCTGTCCTGCCTAGACAATCATTCTGATGTTTAGAATTAGAACACTGCTCTTACTTATAAAGCACTCTCCATTTCTTCTTTTATTCTGTTTGTTTAAACAAGGAATCACTCATTGAAACATTAAAATTTAGTAATACTAAATAAATAACTTCGTTTTAAAATGCAAATAGATTAAAAACAAAGGCAGCATCCTACTATCCCTCTCTCTCTTACACATCCACAGGCTCAGAAGGGAAGCTGGGAAAGACACTGAATTAATAAACATAAGGCCAGAAGTAATCATTAAATAAATATAATTTTAAAAATCCCCTAGGTATTTAAAAAATGCTGAAGGCTTTTGTTTAATAAAAAATGGCTAGGAATATGATATGAAATGGGTACTGCAGAGCAGTGAATTCCACTATCAGGAAATCAGCCACAAAAAAGCACATTTCATCAGGCAGCAGCAGAATCCCTGGAACAAGGAAGCTGCCTGTCGGTACAGAGGTTTCTGTGCTACAAAGGGTCTTTCCAGCTGGGAGTTTAAACCTTAGTGAGATCACCTTCCAGTCAAAATACCAGCCTGAGCAGCCCCCAGAAAGCACTCAGGGCAGACTAAATCTGCTGGCTCTTTGTGGAACAGAGGAGCAGATGGGCTAATCCATCCTGAACAAGCTGGGAGCTATGGAATGTCAACCCTTCTGGCCACGTGGTGACCAGGGCACATGTTGCTGCTGTGAGATTGCAATAAGTAAGGGCACCACAAATGCAAACTATGCAACAGGAAAAACATTTCAGCCATATATACACATCTCTCTTTCCAAGGAGAGTCAAAATTGATGGCAGGATTCAGCTCACTGAAATGTTGGGCCACAAAAGAGGGAGGCAGGGAGGGAAGTGGTAAATTGTCTAGTTCCACACTGATGTGTTGGACTCGTATGCTCAAACCATCAGAAGCTTTAAAGAAAATAATACCTGCTTTAAAGAAAATAATGCCTCTTTTTACACATAGTGAACGTTGTAGAGTGGGAAGTGTTTTCCAAATACACACAACATGAAGTCTTTTGGGAATGATGAGGCTCAGAAGCAGCTCCTTATTCAATGGCAATAGCTGACAGATCGATAGGAGCAATGGCATCTCTAACAGCGGCTGGTCAAAAGTAGCAGAGCTAGGTTTGAAACTGAGTATCTTGGCTGGCAGGAGCTCTTTAATCACAGCAGCACCGAGTTCAGCCCTAGCTAACTGCCCCAGTGTTTTCAGGGCTTCTCATGGAAGCTTTGCAGTTTGTTTGGCACTCTGGGATTCCCAGCTGTGCTGGTGGCAGAACATCTGGAAGCTGTTCAGGCAGAACTGTGGGAACGTGGCTGTTCCTAGACTTTGCACCACTTGTGAGTGGAATCTCCATGTATTCAATCATCCCCTTCAGCAAATCCAAAGGAGTTTATATCATTCATTTCTCCTCCTGTGACACATAAATTGGAATATTTTGCAGTTACCATGAGCTCAGCTGTAGTAGTTGAGTTTGGGAATTCAAAATTCTTCTAAATGAATGTGTTGGTGGTATTCCTGGCATCATATAGGCAATACTTGATAATGAAGAGCATTTTTGCTCATAGATGGTGTGAATCCAGAACATTCATTTTTTATAGACCTTTTACATCTAATTGACTTTTATTGTACCTACGAAATGGAAATACATTAAAGAGCATCTCCATTTCACTTATAAGAGTAATAGCCAATTTTCCATTCAATGTCTTGTGAGAATTCTTAATTGTCTTTCATAATTAGGCATTGGAAGTGTAATCAATTATATGAGATTATAAGGGCTCTTTTTTAATACATATTATACTGTAAATATATGAATGTTATGTTGCTGAAGCAGTGTTTCCTGTTTTTCCTTTTGCATTGAATTTTACTGTTGTAATTACCGTTCCTCATTCAGTTTTCCATAATTTCTTAAAAGGTAAAGTATAAAAAAAACTAACAATTTCTAGCTCTTCTAAATTATGTGATCCCCAGAATTTTTAAGGAATCCACAGGATACCAAAACACTCCAAAGGGAGTGTTAAAAAATCCCAGTTTTTAATGTAGAGTATTTACTGTTCTGTAGCATCTGGAGACATCACAACCCTTATTTTTCCTGTTTTTTGTCTTTTTGGCTTCTCCCCAAAAACTTCTGCTAATAAGTTAACACTGCTGTAGTTAACAAAACATTATTGACCAGAAAGTTCTGCAAGTGGAGGAATATGTATTTTACCCCCCAGAGCAAAACCAGGTAAAAGCAGACTTATGTCAAGGTGTTTTTTATCGATTTGCAGGTTTAGTATTATTCAGTCTATTTGAATTCATGTCACGTTTGAGAGTGGTTTGCCTTGATTATTTCATTTGAAATGACAGTGGCTCTAGTTTCTGATATCCATTATGCAGTTGGTGGGAATCATCATTTTGTATCCAACCTCACCTGTGTTCCTCACTTTAGTTATCAAGTGGAAGGTTTGGCTACAAGTCTCATATTTGCAGTTTTCATCTCTGCTCATTTTGAGGGACTGGTCAGTCCATACAGTCTATCCCATTGAACAGAATATCTGAGCTTTGGAGCTGTAGAAAAGTTAAAGCTTTTCTAGCTAAAAGTTAGTTAGTAAATGATCAGATAATATTTGGACAGCCACACGATACCACTTGGTTCTGAAGGACATACTCAGCTGTAGGATGGAACAAATTAGCTCAAACAAGCCTTAAATTGAACTTGGTGGGCCATAGACACAGATCTTTGTCCCAAGGTACTTATAATTGTTTATGTTGCTTCACAACATATGGTGAAACACACGCTTTTGTCAAATTTCCCCTTGTGTCATTCTCCTGTCCCACCCCTGGTTTCCATAGTAGTTATTGGGGCATGAACAGGGAAGACTTTGTGTCCCGTGATGGATGGGCCTGTACAGTGTGCTAAGCACATGCTGTAGATCACAATCCTCTTCCATTTTTTTTCCCTCAAGTTCCTTCTGCTGTATAAATTTGACCACCTTTCCCTACAGTTAATACCACGTTTTAAATGCAAGCCCTGCTTGCAGCAGCAATAAAATTTCCTTTTGGGTTTTGGATTTTTTATTATTTTTTTTCATTGAAAGAGCAGTTTTAATATCAGCAAGTGGCTGCTCCTGTGATGTTTTTGATATCCTGCTAATCTTAAGTGGCTGAGGGGCTCCTGTGCCGTGGGTAGCAGGCTCAGCTTCCATTGATTATTGAGGATAATCAGTGCCCTGCAGGACAGGCTGCCAGAAATGCTCCAGAAAATGGGAGCTCACAAGGGCAATCACAGTGCTAATGAAAGCAATAGGTGGCTGTCTGTGAAATACAGTTTTTCCTTTTGAGTTTATCTTGAGAGATTAAAAAAAAGGTTTTGCTCAAATTAAGTGTGTATGACCAAAAAAAGAAAAGGAATAGGAGAGAAGATTATTCGTGTTTCAGGTTTCTGTTCTTAATCTGCCATGCTAGGCCTGCTCACAGGAAATGTCACTGGAGTTCTTAGACAGGACATAGAGGAAAGAATATTTTCCTGTTGGCTAATAGCACAATTATTTTTACTGAAATAATTTAAAAAATCCCCCAAACTCAGCTTGAGTCAGATGGAAAATTTCTAGCATGTCAGTAATAAGTAGTGGGAAAAGTATATTTCAATATGGAACATTTAACATGTGCTGACAATAGGTTTGCCACCTGTGGCAGCTTTTTTGCCCAGTAGTAGAGAGCAAGTGGAAACATGGTAGAATGGTATAAATCTAACACTGAAGAGAACCTTTTTTTTGATGGATCTAGAGGGTTAAATAGAGCTAATGAAAGGAAATTGTAACAGAGTAATTTTAGATCTGAGGAGAATAGATTGTGGAACAGAGAAATGGTGGGAACCCTATTGTTGACACATTTAAATATAGACTGGACAAAATGTTAATAAATGTACAATAGAGAACAATTGGACATTGTGCTCAAGGAGATGGAAAGGATGCACCCTTTTAAAAAGAGCTGTCAGGTTCTCAATGTACTTCATTGTGAACTTTATTTCACTTTCAATGTGTTAATTTTTAATATGAATACAACAATATTTCTCCTATTTCATAAAGGAAGTTTTAATCTTTTTTTTCTCCCTATTCAAATACTATACTTTTATATTCAACTCCCTCTCCCTGATTGTCTTATAGGGTGTAGGGCATTCTGCTGACTTTCACCTAGTGAGTGCACAGACAGTGCTCATTCATCTTTTTGAACCTTAAAGGCAGTAACCAGTTTTAGTAAATCATCCCAGAGAAAGGAATGGTGTTCAAATACAATCCTATGAATCTGAAAACCCACTGAAACTGTGGAAGGGAGGAATGTTTATGTGGAAGCAGTCATAGGATCGTTGGATGTTGGTTTTGATATTTGCTGTGCTCCTGTCAGTAGCCCACAGCCATGAATCACCAATACTTAACTGCTGAAAACAACCAGCACAATCAGAGAGGTAATTTTTAATTTGCAGGCAAGACACAGACAGGAGTGATGGAGCTGCCAGCTAAGGAAAAGATACAGTCAAATGAATATGCCTTTTATATGATTGAGTTGTGTTAATTTAGTTCTTCCTTTCAAACTCAAGCATCTCTTCAGAAAATGGTGTTTCCTTTAGTATAACATGTTGGAAGATAATTAATGTTCCTTGACATAAAAGTTCTAGGTCAAGTGTAAGAACTTACACAATCTAGGAAAAAGTGTCTTTCTGGTGACATATAAAAATAATTTACATTTGCTACTGATTCTCATCCTGGAGGAGGTCCAGCCATTTTAAAGCTACCACACTTGTGATAAGATCTTCATTTCTCTCTGATGGGAATTTATTGTTTATAAATTGTTGGTATACAACACGTCCTCGACATTCCATAGACCCAGGAGCAGTCAGTCGTTGTCCAGAGAGTTTGCTTGCTAATAGTGCACACGGTGCAGCAAGGGAGACCCTCCAAAATGAGGTCAGCCTCTCCTGGGGTTATGCCATTATTGACTGAAAGTAAGAGAAAATATTTCTCTGGGCTATATTTGCCTCAGCTTTTACTAAAATGATTTTAACTTGAGGATATCGTTATTAATTCTCCCGCTAACATTTTGCTTCTCAGCACATTCTTCCTTCTTCTCCCTTTTCTTCTGCTGGCCACCAAGCTGGCCTCTTCCCTTGGGGTGCAGACCTTGTTGAGTAACACTACAGATCATAGGTGACATCCAAAAGTGAGGAGTTCACTGCATTATAAGGTATCCTCATTATTTTAATGTTCACCAGAACTCCGCTGCCTATCTGGAAATATCTGGCTTTGGAGGTGGATGGGTTTATGAGCAAGCTGGTAAATTACAGATGATACCTAAGAACTTTGTGGCAAATCAAAAAGAATTACCTTTCTGTGATATTGTATATTTTGAGATTCATAGTCACAGTTCTTGGGAGGAAAATATGTTCTCCTGTTCATATATAATGTTCACTATCTCTAAATTATATGTTGCAAAAACTTATTTTATGTATTTCTTCTCTTTCTTAAAGGATTTAACTAGACTACATGATAGGAAATCTTCTTGAAATTCTTATCAGAGGTTTGATAGCATGATATTAAACCAAGAAACAAAATAAAGAAACTTAGTACGACATTGAGCTTATTCTTGAAAAAAGAGACCATGTATTGACATAGTTCAGTATTTTAGTTCCACTTACAGACAAGCCCCTGGAAGCAATGTACCTTATTTTCATATTTAAATCTTTCTTTACAGTGCTCTGTACATTTCTTATGGTCGTACTTTTTCATAAGAGCATATTAAATAAGATCCTGTGGTTAGAAATAATGGTACTGCAGGGATTTTACTTCTTTTAAACTGAGATGAGCACTAAAACATGAGATGGTCATCCTGAATGGAAAGTAGTGAATATTCAGCTTTCCTCCCTTCTCTGGAAGTGAGCATCCCATGCCTCAGTTCTACAGCAGAAGGAACATTTTTTTGAGTTGGAAGGGCTTTAGATCTATAAACACTTGCCATGTAGTCTGTTAAATAGCCAAGGTGCCATTGATGTCTGAGATAGTGACTCTGGGAGCTCTGTTTTCTCCTGGGTTATTTCAGCACTGAGGGCTGGAGGAGGATCTGCCTCACCCTTGTCTTGCCTACGTGGTGTGATTGATGCACTGAGGTGTGTTACCCCTGCAGCTATGAAAGGGCTTCTTTGGTGGGGTTTATGGGGTTCTCTGCCTCTGCATGGAGCAGAGCAGGGGATAGGGCAGGCAGGCTCAGATAGGGGCTCAGAGTGAGCTGTGAGCACATCCTCCAGTACTTCCAATCCTTTGGGTGTTTGAGATGAGCGAGTGCTGGAGGGGCAGGAGAATGGGGACATCCCAAATTCACAGAAGATTGTACCAAACAGGGCAAGATGGAACAGGAGGCTCTCTGTTGCTAAATATTGATTTGTGTAGCAGGAACAGAAACAAGTTGAGGAATGAGTAGACAAGATTAAATTTTCTGTTCTGTACTTTACATTCATTCTAAAACAGCTTGAAAGCAACTATGCACCAGCCAGTTCCTGGTGTCACCTCCTTCTCACCTGCCCTAGAAATGTTTTTATTAAGACCTAGATACATTAATAATATCAATTAAAAGTAAAGAAGAGGGAACATAACTGCATGTGTGAATTCCTTAGCTGACAGGATGAGAGGGACCAACAGTGGATACTCAGTTTTGTTTTCCTTTTTACCCAAACTGCCATTTGTACAACCTTGTTTGAAAGAACCTCTGCTGCTCTCGAGAGCCTTGTGCTGAGAGGCTTTTTGTAGCACAGTGTTTAGGCACAGCTTTCCTGCATGCACATTTGCAGGCTGCCTGACACTCAGTGGAAGGAGACAACCTCAGTCTGCCAGAGCAAAGCCACCACGTCTCCCTCTCATTTGCATTCCACGGGCCATGTTTCGATTTTTCACCATTAAACACTAATTTGTAGCTCTGAATAATCTTTTATTGGGGATCTCAGAATGGTTTATGAATATTGTATGAATGAATGGAGCCTTGCAACACGCCTGTGAAGTACAGCTAGGTAAGAGTCATTATCACTGTTTTATGCAGGAGCAAGATAGGATGCTAAAGCTCAGGAAGATTAGGCTCTGAATTTCATCCCCAAATTGTGAAAGCACTATCTCATAGCAAAGCAGACACCTGTTGAACCAGTATATTTGCAAAAGACTGATATGGGCAAATGCAGGTAACTTGAGTGCAGCTTCAAACTAAAACCTTTTATCTTCAAGGTCATGTAACAAGTTTAGTCAGAGCGAGGAAGAGAACTGGTGTCTTCAGTCTCCCTGGTCTGTATTTCAAACCCCGAGATATTTATCCTCCTTGAAAGACTGAAATTAACAGGAAAGTTGATACATCCCAGTGAGGATTATTAATCCCCAAAACTTCATGTGGGTTTCTCTTATTTATTTTTTCACATTTGTGGAATAGTTGGGTTTTTTTCCTCACATTGTCTTTTCAGTCAGATTGTTCCCCACCGAGTTAAAAAAAAATGTCAAACAATATGACTTAAGGAAAAATCTGTGTGTTCCAGAACTGCTTTCCCCAGGAAACACCAGCCAATTAATAGAATAAAATGAGGCATTTTATCTAGGGAGCCATCATGGAATAAGAAGTGTATATAAAAACATGCACAAAGAGACACATACAAACACATTAAAAGAGCTTTTCATTTGGACAGGATCTACTTATCAGCATGGAGATTTGTGAGGCACTGTAGAACATGGACAAACAGAAATCACAGGGATGATGCTATTTTGAAAGGCTAATGAAGTTTTCTTTGTATATATTTTTTTGCTGCTGCAGCAGGAATCATCATGAAGACCATGAAGCTGTTATTGGTTGAGCCCGTGCTGCAGAAGTCCTTAAACAGATGTTTTTCCCCAAAACACTCAGGAGGATATTATAATTCATCTATTTACAACCATTTTCATGCTAGAAGAAATTTCCCTGTCACACAGCTTGAGTATCTCTCTCTGACAACCTTCAGTAACCATTTTAACTCTCTCTGTGGAAACCTGCTGTAATACCAATTACATTTAATATTATTTCCTTATAGCTAGAGAGACTTCTGGCTGGGTTTCAAACCCAGATTTTCTGTTGTCTTTGTACAAGTTGCCTGTGTTGTTTTTAAGTGGTCTGTGCACATTACATACGATATAAATTCATTTTCAGATCACCAACACTTGTCTTAATCTTCCCCAGCTTAAGGCTAGTAAATATTCTCATATGGAATTATCCCAGCCACGTCAGGTGAAAAAAGACTTCCTAATAGAAAGACTCACTATTAAAAATGCAAGATTGTTAAAAGAAATAACTCATTTTCTGAAATCTTAGGGATTACTAGTAGTAGAAGCAATAAAAATCTTCTTTAAAAATCTTCTGTGAATTATTAAATAAATTTCTTTCAAACTGCTTTATTACTCATAGGAATTGTATCAATCAACACTGAGAGCTAAATTACTAGATCAGTCAGAAAATATTGGTGCAGCTAAAGAATCAATGCTAATTGAGTCATTAAGGCATTATTACATGAAACACAAATACCTCAGGATGATAACTCTTTGCTCTGCTTGATCTATAGTCTGCAAAGAAGATATAATACCAACAACTGTAATGCTTGATTGTTCTCCTAAGCACTGTATTTTCTCAATGCAGTATTTTTTCTCTATTGGTGTCCTTTTGCTTATAATTGCTCTCAGTAATAAATAAAAAAGAAAGAAAAAAAAGCTAAGGTGACTTTAGTTTAATGCAGTGCACATTTTCTCTGTAGTTCAAAGGCCAAACTCACTTCAGCCAAACTCCCACTGACTGCAGTAAAGTTCAGAGCTGGGGGCATTTTTAGCTTGACCTATTTTTGCATTTTTGAAGAACCTTATCAGTGCTGCTTTTACTACATTGCTTGAAGCAAAGTCGGGTCTGATGGAAACTTTTTATGATGTGTAGTAAAACTTATATTGATTAAGGGAACTCTGTGCCTCTACATGTGTGTTTTGCCCTGGTTCAGTCCTCACTGTCAGCCAGAAAATTTGGCTGTTACTGCAGGAGGGGAAGGCATCATTCCCCTTGGATTTCTCAGGCTCTGGTGACACTGGATGAACAAGGATGGTGTGGTACCCTCCGAGTGCTGCACAAGCCCCCAGCACTGAATAACCACGGCCAGTTTGCTAGACTTTGTCCCCAGGGACTGGATAAACATTTCTCTGTCTTCTGGCCATCATTGTGTCATGGCTAAAGAGTGGTGACAGAGCAACAACCTATGGACTACAGATGTGGATGTGGGTGAGAAAGTGAGTTTATGTGAGTGCTGATATGCGCCAGCAGTGGTGATGAGCATTGTATTTAGGCAGGTAGGTGGAGTAGATGGGAACAAGAGCATCCATGTGAGAGAATTTGTGAATATGTAGGTTAGAGTAGGTTTGAGATGGTGTTTTTGTTTTGATCTTCCTACTCCCTCTTTCATTTTTTTTCCCCCACGAAAAATAACTTTGGGCTTAACATATGTTGTTGCAGTCATAGCAGGATTTTGATGTATGGGTTATGCTTTTTTCCCATCTTCTCCCAAGAGTAAAACCTGCATATTTTCTGTCAGAGAAAACAGAGTGTCTCCAGCGTCTTGATCTACCATGTTTCTAGCTAAGGAATATCATTTTGGTGTATAAGATTTTTTTTTTTCTGCAAATCGACACCTTCCATCCTCATCAAAGTTTTTGAGCATTGTTTACATATAGTGATCAGCTGACAAGATGTATGGAGCTGGGAAAAGTCAAGGAATCACAGAAGCAACAACATATTCTTTAATTCCTAAGTTCTTTGACTGCATTAAGAAGATTAATGAATAAAAGGTCTTGGTGCCAGCAAAGGCCTGGAGTGCACCTTTTGAATTTGTGTTAACATGGTTTAATGGGTAGAACAATATAGATGCAGAACTTACTTTCTGGTTGGGGTTTGTTTTTTTCTCTTCTATTAAATTAAACATTCTGTTTTGTATTCATGCCAATGGCTCTGCCACAACCTTTCCAGGTAGTTTGCCTGCCAATCCAATATAGCAGCTGGGATATTTACAAAATACTTTCTTCTTTCCCCACCCTTTCCACATTTCTGCTGCTCACTGCTGCCCCAAGCAAGCAGTTGCCAAGTTTCCTAATCACAGGGCTGCAGAGGCTCACCATCCCAGGCTGGTGTGTAGCATGGAGCAAGATGCAGTGGGGAGGCAACAAAACATCATGAAATCCTTTTCATTCAAGTCAAAATATCTCCAAAGAGTTTTTTTCTTTCTCCTCCTCTGCCACCTCCACCCCTCACCCCCTTCCTTCAGTCCAGGTCCCAGGCCTGGGTGATCTGAGGCAATGCAGCATGATGGAGGCATACATTGACATCTCACCCAATGAAGTTCTTATCTTAACTGGAAAAGTTGGGTTTTCCTGTTTGTCAAAAAGACAAATCCGTGAGAAGATCCCTCCATAGCGAAATAGAGCAATGATAAAATATCCGTGGTTACAGCATGATTTTAGAGGAGACATTTCTGGGCCTATCAGAAAGTGAAGAAATAATTCCCTAGGTGGAAATTTAGCTGGGGTACGAGGCTAACAAATGCACCCTGTGGATATATGAGGCGTCTTGGGAGAGACAGGGATCTGATTCAAAGCTTCCTCCTGCTACTGAAAAGTGGTCCCTACCTACAACCACAAAATGCTTCAAATGTAGCCAGATTCCTGAACTAATTCACTAACAATCCTTGCAGTGTGTTGTTTTTTTCCTTTGGATAGTCTGCATTTGAAAATGATCTATCCCCACCTTATTCAGCTCGAGGTACTACCAACTAAAACAGAGACAATAATATGGAAGAATCAGAAGATCCTCTGCCTTTCAGGGGATTTAGAAGTGATTTACTAGCCTGTTTTTCTTGTGCATCTCTTCTTCTGTGTTTCCAGAAAAGGCTTGTTAGCATTTCTTCAGACCTCTCCAGTTTAATTCATGGGGTCTGTGGCTAATTCTACTGATGCTATTGAGATTCATTCCATATTTTCAGTGAGAACAGGATTTGCTATATAAAAAGTTGACAAAATATTTGAAGGGGAAAGGAAGAATCCTATGATCTCTTTCAGGTTAGTTGAAGGTAAAAATGCTCTAACATAAAGAAAAATTAGGCCAAGGATAAAATGGAAAAGAGATTTTGCTGCTGAATACTCTAAAAATACCTAGAACAACATCTAAAATTAAGAATACAGAAATCAACACACCCTTTTCCATCACCTGTGATTGTGATCAATCTCAAATCCCAAGTTTCTTTTACATGTAAAGGCTCTAAATCTTATGCCAGAATAAGTATATTTAGAAGTTGTTTTTAAGAGGTTTTATTCCCTCTTGCAGTGCTCCATGTTTGAATATTAGGGCTCAGAAATCAGATATGCTTACTAAGACGAGTGAAGTTAAATCCCGTTTTCAATCTGCACTTTCAGAATATCACTCCATGCTCATGTTTCAAATGTGGCACTTGGGCCACATTCTTAATATCATTCACAAGAAGGCTGCTGGTGAGAATCATTCCTCAGGTGCAGCTAGAGATGGTCTTGCCTCCTAATGAAGTCTAACGTTATGATCTTAATTCTCTTCCATTCTCTGTGCTGCCAAGCTTCTCTTCCAGGATACATCATCTGCTCATTCCTGCTTTGGGAGATGTGCACTCCATGAGAACTGGCTTTGACACAGAGCTGGATGATGGCTACAAAAGGACTTGGGAATCTAAGAAATGTTCAGCCCAGAAAAAGGCGACTTATTTCTCTATTTCTGTTTTTTCCCTGTTTTCCTAATTTTACTTTCTGTCCCTTGGTTCTCCTCCAAAAATAAATCTGGACATTTCTTCAGTCTTTGAAATTCTTTGATTTTAAAGGCTTGTTCCAGCAAGTAAAGTTAGCTCCCTATAGTAAATCCTAAAGAAATTCTCAAAGAAAACAGATGATTAATTTTTTCAGTGTTGGATTCTCAGAACCTCTTAGACTGCCAGCAGATCATCTAGGCCATGCAAATCAAATCTCACTTGAATTCAAACCTAGTTTCTAGGTAGCCTGAAAATAGTTGTTGAATTTGCTCACCATTTTTATTTAGGTGGACAGCTTCTGGTCTGCAATTCCACGTGACTTTGCATGTTGACCTTCCCTGCAAATGTTCTCCTACTCCTAAAAAAGCTGTTGACTGGGATCAGCTGCAGGAACAGACTGCCCAGTCTGGTGCCAGTAACTGGCTGTGTTGGGATCTGATGGTGTTAAGAGGAGCACAGTGAGATCTGTCTGGAAAGAGCCCTTTGGACCAGAGCTGTGACACTTGCTGGTGATATTTGAAGGCAAGGTTTTGAATGGATTGCAAATAAAAAGTAGATTTACTGAACTGGACCAGAGGTGACATATTCAGGCCAATGTCACTTTTTATGGAAAGACAGTAGGAAGCACTGACTCCCCATTTGTTTCCCATGGGATGATCTGTGCAGCTTTTTTTTGTGTCCCTTCCTAGATGAGCTGTGTTACAGCAGGAGAAGATGGTTCCTCTCTGTTCTGCACCCAACTTCCCAAGTTTTAGAAGTCAAATGGAAAAAGCATCACCAACAGCTCTCTTGGGGCAGTGGTGGCCCAGACAATATGCAGTAGTCCTCCTTCTCCTCCAGAGATGCCTGGAACAGCTCAGGATAAGGAGAAAGGAGAACAGGCTGATGGCAGATAACGTGAGTTAACAAAAGCAGTGCAGTTGATTTAGTCAGATCAAGACCTGAAAAAGCAGCTGGTCTGTGAACTGTATGCTGAGTGTCCTCCCTTCTGCAGCTGCTGGCCCCTGCCCAAGTGTTTGGGTGAGTAGGGAACCCCTGTGTCCTCTGTGTGTGTCCCTCTCCACACTCCTGCTTCCTCCCGAGCCGGATGATGCTGTGGTGCTCTCCATGCCCCTGCTCTCAGTGGCACTCTTGGTGGAGAGCACAGCAGCTCTCTGGCTGCCCTACCGTGACCCCATCAGCTGGGATTTGTAAGGGCTCACACACTGTGACCAGCACCACTCGTTTCCTTCCCCTCTGCTTGCTGCCCCTCAGACCACTGGCAGCTCTGGCCTGCTGGTGGTTTCCTTGTCTGAATCCTGTCCTGAGTAGAAGAGCAGTTTGGTGATCGAGGATCTGTCTCAAAGCATTTCCTGTGAGCTTTCTAAATCTGTTCTGTTAATACTCACTGTGAATTGATTGGCTTTTGCTTTTTTGCAGGATGGTATGACAGTGCATCATATTGATGCTGAGATGCTTCATTATGCAGAGCTGCATTTGCTGTTTTTGTTACTGAGTGAACGTGTGGCTGGATATTGGTCACAGTCCTCAATCTCTTCAATTTTTGTTTTGCTTGACCATGGATCCTGTGCCAGTATTAATTAAAACTGAGATATCCCAATAATTTAGGTACAGATTCTGCCTTCATCTATCTTGTGTTCTTTTCACAAACAAGAAAGAGTTCTCTGTTTATTTTAGATTCATCTATCCTTATCTTCCTTTGATTTTTCAGAAAGGCATTCGCTATTGAAATTCAGTGCAAAAATAAGGAACAGAAAAATATAGAAATCTTCTTTTAAATTCAGCTTTGAATAAGGCCCTGAGTTTTCCCCTTCTCAGATTTTACTAGGGCATCCCTCACTCACTGAGACTTGGTTCCTACAATCCTCTCTGAAAAATTCAGATTTAGACTTCAGCACTCCTGGGTTATTTTGAAACCTAAATCACCTAAAATGGCTCAGGCAGAGTCTCCACTCGGGGATGATCATCCACGCATTCTGTATTTCTCCTCAGATTGTTTATGCTGAGCATTCTCTAAATCTCACTCACTGTAGTGCCATTCTCTTTGTACAAAATAATAACTCAGGCTCGTGGTGTTCTCCCGCTGCCCAGGGCCCGTGCTGAGTGAGCAGACCCACCCTCAGTGCTGGTGCAGGAATGCCTGGAATCTCTCTGATCTGCTTCCAGGGAACATTTCCCCATGGCATGGCCAACGAGCAAGAACATTTTCCTTTACCTTGCAACAAAGCTGGAGCCCTTCCTCCACTCGGGCTCCTGGTGCTCAGGTTGTGCCTCTGACCCCAGGACATTTTTGGAACATTTATGGGAGTGGAGTGAGGCCAGGAGCAATGGCAGCTGGTTCTTCTCATCCACTGCCATGCACACGGGGAGGGAAAAGGCTAACTGGTTCATCTGTGTGAATGTTCATCTCTGCTTCTCTGCAAAGTCAAATATTTGAGGTATTCAGATGATGGAAAATTCAAGTGATATAATTAGAAGAATAGCTAGGACCAGGCCTTAAGTAAAGTTTAAAGGTGTGGTGGAAATTAGGCTTCTACATCTTTCATCATCCCAGGTGGGTAGCTACTGAGATCAGTGCTTTTTAAAACCACACTGACTTTCTAAATATTTAAACATGAGTCAGAAGCTTATTTTCAGAAATCTGGATATGGAAACACATAACAGAGTAATACAAATATTTTTCTTAGTCCTCCTTTTAATGAAGATGGCACTGATTTACAGCTCTTCAAATTATCTATTAATGTCCAGCAGCTTGACTTCAAAAAGTACTTCCACAAGTACTGCACTGTCTTTAATACAAAAAGCCATATCCCATCCTTGTTTGGCAAATTAATATAATTACTCCTATTTTGAGAGCAAGGAGAAGGATTAAAATGATTGGTCCTCTCTGCTGAGAAAGTTGGGGTAGTGCTTCAAAGAAGAGGAAATCTTGGCAATCAATTTTAGTTTTTTGAAGTCCTTGTCTTCTGCCTTCAGGATGTTTTGAAGGTAGAAATTTTGGAGAAACTATAATTTGGCTTTTTTGCAGAAAATAAAATTATTTAATTCCTTTGTTTTAAATTGAAATTCTAATTGCATTTACAAGTATAAAACCCAGGAATATTTATGGGTTTTCACCTTTTCCTTGTTGGCTACCAAACACTCTTTTTGACTAAGAAATAGAAAATGAAGTAGAAAATTAAGATTAAGGATTTGGCAGCAGGGAAGGGTAAGCCCCCAGACTTGGACAGCGTAAAAAGTCTAGGGGAAAATTTTAAAGCTGGGAAAATTGATTACTTTCTCTTGTTCAATTTTCATTCTTCTTCTGATGAAAGTTTGAAAGTTTCTTCTTTTTTTTTTCCTTATGTTAAAATTATTTATCCTTACATGGAAGTTAATTGATGAATAATAATGAAAAGACATTTAAATTCCCTCATTCCAAAAATGAAGAACTTTTACCTTATGTACTCAAACATGTCCCTGCTACACACATCAGCTGTAGCAGTGGGTTTTCTAAACCTAATCCCACCAGAGGAGAGAGAAGATGGAATAAATTATTGAAATCTGGGGCAATAGCAACCTAAAACAGTCTAGATTCAAACTACTGGAAAATATATTAGTGCTGAATTTGGTAAATATTTTCAATTTTAAGAGGGCATTAAACCAAGTTTTTCACCTTTTCAGATCCCCATTTTCATTTTGTTACCTATTGTGGCCAGCCAGAACTTCTGGTAAAGTCTGAGAACATCTTGCAGTAAAAGCAGGTGCTGTTCCAAGAGCACAAAGCACACGAGTTAAATGAGACACCATCTCATATCGATGCATTTGGAAGGGCCATTGCACACCCATAAAAAATTTGGGTTCTGTTCAACAGAAAGCAGTGGTGTAAAATGCACATTAAGAGACAATTAAAGACAATGTCCTTTTAAGCAGTTTTCTTGTTGGGTAGCTAATGCAGCTCTTTGACTCTGCCTTATCCACTTATGTTATATTGAAACCTGATTATTCTGCTGCCAAAGGATAAAATGCTCTGGAAGTTAGTCTATTTTATCTTGTGCCTCAAGTGCCAGTGCCTGGCTGCCACTTCTCTTTGGATATTTAGGGTTCTGCACCTATGGACTGTTTCAGCACCAAAAGCCTGCCCCTCCCAGTAAGTGATAAATTAGGTCCTTGGGCTGAGTGCTCTGAGCACTTTGCCAGCTCTAACAAAAACATTTAATAAGAATTAATGAAAATGGGCTCCCAGTCATTTCCATGAACCAGTGGAACACAAGGCTTCATATCTGGCCATGTCTTTATCCAGCTCTCTGAAAAGCAACTCAGCTCTCCCAGCTGCTGAAACCAAACCTTGACAGGGCATATAGGAGCCATATGTTCCCTTGACATAAATTTTGCTTCACTTTTGTCTGTCTGAACTTACATCTGTGTTGGAAAACCTTTCTGGAGGAGCTCCCAGATAGGAGAAAGGGGAAATCACATATTCAGGTTCCACCTCTGTCTGCTAAGGGCTGGGTACTTTAACCTGGTCTCACAAGTGTATGACCACGAAAATCACAGGAGTCACTGCAGGAAGGGGCTGTGCTCTGTTCTAATCAGATCAAAAAAACCCTCAAAAAACAAAAAAGAAAGAAATATGAGAAACTTCCATGAAATAGAATTTATACTTCCTAGCTCTCCTGGGTAGAAGATGGAAGAAAGTGTCTTATGATGTTAGAAAAGTTCACATGTGTTTAAAAACGCTGCAGAAGTGATGTGAAGATGAACAATACCTTCTGTCAACATCATGGGCTCTAGAGCTGGTTCTGGCTCTCCAAAATGGGAAAGCATCCAATTAATTTCAAGTACGTTTTTAGTTCAACTAGAAAGTTCCACTGTTTCTCTTAGGAGAAAGGAAAATGTTTGGTCAGGACATAGAGAAATAGGAAGGGATATGGAGCCCTTTCCAGAGGCCAAAAATAAACATTGTTGTTCAGTCTGCTCTCAAAAGGTATGTGCTCACACAAACTAACAAGCACTCCTTTGGGAGAGTTAGGACATGAGGACATTTTCGTGACAAGCTTTTATTTTTTGGCCCAGCTCCTGCTTTGGCACCTGTTTGACCTGGCAATTTAAACTGCTTTCTGAAAAGTAGGGTTTGTCTCTTAACTGTGTTGGAAATTGGAATCTCAGTGGGAATTTGTGATCCCAGCAACTTGTAAACAGCCTTTGTCCTTCCACGTCTATCCTGCTAACCCCTGCAGAATTTAAAATGTGCAGGAGCCTCCTAAGCAATGACTTGTGCCATTTCACTGGCTTTTGCTTCTATCACCACCAGTAACAATAAAAGCAGTGAAATGAAAGCTGTAACAAGCTGCTGCTTTGGCATAATAGCTTGGAATTACTTTATCCATAGTTAATATGCACCTGGTGCACTCTCAGATAAACAGCCCAAGCAGGGCCCAAAGTAAAAAATATGCCCAATGCATATCTGAAAATAGTACAAATTATTTTTTACATTACTGGTATCCTTACTACACTACATGTGTGTTCCCCACATCTGGAATGTGTTTTCTGTCAGTTGTATTTTTTCTGAATATCATTTTTCTTAGACATTGGAAAAAAAAAAAAGAAAAAAGTCTTCCTGCAGCACTGGGAAATGTAAAGAGTAGGGATAACTGTTTTTAGATTAACAAACAAGGACTGAATTCAGTGCCAGGGATATGTTTCTCCTATATCCTTTATGTTTTAATTTTCAGTTACTTACTAGGAATTAGAAACAATTTCTGAAAAACATAGGCAGGGTATGGTTGGATTTACTACCTTGAATCATGTCTAATACCCCAAGTCTAAAACCTTTACCTGGAAATGCTGATCATTTGTGGCATCAGAAGAGCATAAGAGAACCCAAAAACCCCACCAGCATTCAAGGCATTTCGGGGTGAGGAATGACACTCTTATTCCCACAGAAATGCATTTTGGACACCAATAATAACTTACATTGTTCCTGATGTTATTGATAAATTTTTGCAACACGTCTTGTCCCTTGGCTTCCCCATGTGATGAATTAACTCCTCAAGTTTAGTCCAGAAAGAGTAAGAAAAGAAATATATGTCACTTCAGAAATTCAGTTTCTCTTAAATTTATTGAATATTAGTTTTCAAATGGTGTTAGGAGTTGTATAGCTCCTTCTAATTTTTCTCATGTCTGCAGTAACACCTGTCTTTGCATCCTCTACTTCAAAATGCAGTAAGTTGAGCTACTGATCTGACTCCATTTGGATCAGAATTATGGATTTGGATTAGAAAGTTTTCTTCCTTGTTTGCTTGCATGTATTGTTGCATGCTTCTCTTTTCAATGTGCCCTCCTTGGCTACACATTTGAATGGGTTTGTCTGCTTTAAATTATTATTATTAAATCTCATATTCTGCTCTAAAGGTAAAATTTTGGTAAGTGGATTTTTTAATGTCTAGAGATCTTTAAGCTCTTGGTTCATTTGGTGTAGAGCAGACAAATAAAAAAAACCTCCTCTGGACTGAAAACAGAGCTTATTCTTTCACAGCTGTTACTCTGCTGTTTCCCTCTCTTTTCTCCCCCTTGGAAGGTCATGTTACAGTGTTAAGTGCAAATTTCCATTTGGTGTTACTTTAATCAGGGTTCTCAAGCTGTTCTATTTTCCATATTGTCCTTTGCTCAGTGATTTGCTTGTGCTCTGTAAACAGAATGACTCAGATGTGTTGTATTGAGCACAGGCTTGATGGCAAAGCTGAGACGTTAAGCCCTTTCTGAAAATATTGTTTTCAAGCTCTTGCGGGTTATTTGATGAGTCAAACACAAGTGAAGTTCTGACTTAGAGAATCTCCTCAGCCAGTGTTCACAGCAGCCTGAGGCCTGTGCATCACACCCTGCCTGCTTACAGCCCTCACATTAGAGCTAAATATTAATAGCATTAATTATGTACATTAATAAATATTAACGTATTAGGGCTCAAGCTTTATGCTGGGCTTTCACACGCAGAATTCATCTCATCCTCCCACTTAAAAGGAATCTTGCATCAACACCTCCAGTAGCCTTGCTAATGATTTACTATGTGTGAGTTAATTTTAAAAGATTTTTTAAATGGTTGAATTTTCTGTTGAATTGTTTGAGTCTATGGAAGGATGTGTTTAGCACTGTATCAGCTGAATTACATTTTCCCCATCTTGCAGAATCACTGCCAGTCTTTGGAGAGTATGAAAATACCATTTACATAAGCTTTTGTCCATTCATAAAATCTGATAATGGGAGTCTCAACTAACATTTTAAGATACGAATAAAAGGCCAACTTGACCTCTTTTTTAACAATTGCTTGTTCACTTTGTTGCTGTAGTTATTTCTAAAAGAAATAATTTAATGTCTCTAAGGGTACAAAGACTTTCAAACAAGGATTTTCTTTCAAACAAGAATATTTTTTCAAATAAGAATATTTTTGATAGATATTCTTTTTGTACGGACATCTCTTTTAAAATATTTTGGCAGTCAGTAATTCCCAGGACCACAAATCACTTCCAAAACTAAGCCAAATAATTTAGCTGTTACATACCACAGTGTCTTAGCCCATCAGGGTTGAATGTCCTCAGCAAATATTATGGCTTTGTTGGACTGGAAAGGAACAAGCTGGAAAACCAACAGGACTGAAAATTGCTGCACACCAGACTGGGAAAATAAAATTCCCATTATCATATTCAGGGGATTATAATGGCTGGATAGACTTTCAGGTTGCAGAAGTTTCTCTTTGCTGATCATAAAATGATGCAGGATAAATATTTGTAAAACTTTGTATCCATCTCCTCGGGTAGCAATTTTTCAGATGAAAAAACGTGACCAAAAATGAGAAGGTCTGAGTGCACAGTCTGCACTGTGACAGACAGAATCAGTGAGCCATACCTTAGAATCAAATGATGATTTATGTGATATAAATACATCCATGCAGTCCTTGCAGTGCTCAGACCGAGCCCCTCTTTCCCCATCTCTCTGCTTTTCTGTGTTCCACATCCATTCCTGACTCACTCCCATTGTTTAAGTATTTATTTCAGTGTTAATTCTTTACTTTTAATTACCCCATTAAAGCCCAAATGAGTGGCTTTATCTTAGCATTTTGGTACAGAGGAGAGGTGCAGTTTTGAAGCAAATACCCTGCCTGCACTTACCCGCACTTGCTACATTTCTCATGTGTGGTTTTGGTTTGTGTTAAATAGATTCTTCTCAGATCAGAAGCTCTGATCTGCCTACGTGTCCAGAGGATTTAAAATCCTAAAGGGAGCATGGGGGTCTGAAGCAGGGATCAGTCTGCTAGAGCACTTTACATCATGTACAGAGTGGGAGGGCTTTGATCCAGGAAAACAGGTTACATTTGTTCTGAATTTACAGCAGAACTTCATACGAGGGAGAGGCAGGGGCCTGAGTACCAAGTGCTCTGACCTAC